>JBBMRE010000100.1:0-473318 GCA_037974335.1 Prionace glauca
CGTGCTCACTGTGTCACACCTGACCATCTATACTCACACCTGACCATCTATATTCACACCTGACCATCTATATTAACACTGGACCTTCTATATTCACACCTGACTTTCTATACTCAAACCTGACCATCTATATTCACACCTGACCATCTATACTCACACCTGACCATCTATACTCACACCTGACCATCGATACTCACACCTGACCATCTATACTCACACCTGACCATCTATACTCACACCTGACCATCCATATTCACTCCTGACCATCTACATTCACACCTGAGAATCTATACTCACTCCTGACCATCTATATTCACGCCTGGCCATCTATACTCACACCTGACCATCTATATTCACACCTGGCCATCTATATTCACACCTGACCATCTATATTCACTCCTGACCATCTATACTCACACCCGACCATCTATACTCACACCTGACCATCAATACTCACACCTGACCATCAATACTCAGACCCGACCATCTATATTCACACCTGACCATTTATATTCACACTGGACCATCTATACTCACACCTGACCATCAATACTCACACCTGACCATATATACTCACACCTGACCATCGGTACTCACACCTGACCATCTATATTCACACCTGACCATCTATATTCACACCTGACCATCTATACTCACACCTGACCATCTATATTCACACCTGACCATCTATACTCACACCTGACCATCTATATTCACACCTGACCATCTATATTCACACTGGACCACCTATACTCACACCTGACCATCTATACTCACAACTGACCATCTATACTCACACCTGACCATCTATACTCACACCTGACCATCTATACTCACTCCTGACCATCTATACTCACACCTGACCATCTATACTCACTCCTGACCATCTATATTCACAACTGACCATCTATACTCACACCTGACCATCTATACTCACACCTGACCATCTATACTCACACCTGACCATCTATATTCACACCTGACCATCTATATTCACACCTGACCATGTATACTCACACCTGACCATCTATACTCACAACTGACCATCTATACTCACACCTGACCATCTATACTCACACCTGACCATCTATACTCACTCCTGACCATCTATATTCACACCTGACCATCAATACTCACACCTGACCATCTATACTCACCCCTGACGATCTATATTCACATCTGACCATCTATACTCACACCTGACCATCTATACTCACACCTGACCATCTATATTCACACCTGACCATCTATATTCACACCTGACCATGTATACTCACACCTGACCATCGATACTCACACCTGACCATCTATACTCACACCTGACCATCAATACTCTCACGTGCTCACTGTGTCTCACACTCTGACCATCTATACTCACATCTGACCATCTATACTCACACCTGACCATCTATACTCACACCTGACCATCTATTTCACACCTGACCATCTATATTCACACTGGACCATCTATACTCACACCTGACCATCTATACTCACAAATGACCCATCTATACTCACACCTGACCATCTATACTCACACCTGACCATCTATACTCACTCCTGACCATCTATACTCACACCTGACCATCTATACTCACTCCTGACCATCTATATTCACAACTGACCATCTATACTCACACCTGACCATCTATACTCACACCTGACCATCTATACTCACACATGACCATCTATACTCACACCTGACCATCTATATTCACACCTGACCATCTATATTCACACCTGACCATGTATACTCACACCTGACCATCGATACTCACACCTGACCATCTATACTCACACCTGACCATCAATACTCACACTGGACCATCTTACTCACACCTGACCATCTATACTCACATCTGACCATCTATACTCACACCTGACCATCTATACTCACACCTGACCATCTATATTCACACCTGACCATCTATATTCACACTGGACCATCTATACTCACACCTGACCATCTATACTCACAACTGACCATCTATACTCACACCTGACCATCTATACTCACACCTGACCATCTATACTCACTCCTGACCATCTATACTCACACCTGACCATCTATACTCACTCCTGACCATCTATATTCACAACTGACCATCTATACTCACACCTGACCATCTATACTCACACCTGACCATCTATACTCACACCTGACCATCTATATTCACACCTGACCATCTATATTCACACCTGACCATCTATACTCACACCTGACCATCCATACTCACTCCTGACCATCTATACTCACACCTGACCATCTATACTCACACCTGACCATCTATATTCACACCTGACCATCTATATTCACACCTGACCATCTATACTCACACCTGACCATCCATACTCACTCCTGACCATCTATACTCACTCCTGACCATCTATACTCACACCTGACCATCTATATTCACGCCTGACCATGTATATTCACACCTGACCATCTATATTCACACCTGACCATCTATATTCACGCCTGACCATCTATATTCACACCTGACCATCTATATTCACACCTGACCATCTATACTCACTCCTGACCATCTATATTCACGCCTGACCATCTATACTCACACCTGACCATCTGTATTCACGCTTGACCATCTATACTCACACCTGACCATCTATATTCACACCTGACCATCTATATTCACACCTGACCATCAATACTCACACCTGACCATCTATACTCACCCCTGACGATCTATATTCACATCTGACCATCTATACTCACACCTGACCATCTATACTCACACCTGACCATCTATATTCACACCTGACCATCTATATTCACACCTGACCATGTATACTCACACCTGACCATCGATACTCACACCTGACCATCTATACTCACACCTGACCATCAATACTCACACTGGACCATCTATACTCACACCTGACCATCTATACTCACATCTGACCATCTATACTCACACCTGACCATCTATACTCACACCTGACCATCTATATTCACACCTGACCATCTATATTCACACTGGACCATCTATACTCACACCTGACCATCTATACTCACAAATGACCATCTATACTCACACCTGACCATCTATACTCACACCTGACCATCTATACTCACTCCTGACCATCTATACTCACACCTGACCATCTATACTCACTCCTGACCATCTATATTCACAACTGACCATCTATACTCACACCTGACCATCTATACTCACACCTGACCATCTATACTCACACATGACCATCTATACTCACACCTGACCATCTATATTCACACCTGACCATCTATATTCACACCTGACCATGTATACTCACACCTGACCATCGATACTCACACCTGACCATCTATACTCACACCTGACCATCAATACTCACACTGGACCATCTATACTCACACCTGACCATCTATACTCACATCTGACCATCTATACTCACACCTGACCATCTATACTCACACCTGACCATCTATATTCACACCTGACCATCTATATTCACACTGGACCATCTATACTCACACCTGACCATCTATACTCACAACTGACCATCTATACTCACACCTGACCATCTATACTCACACCTGACCATCTATACTCACTCCTGACCATCTATACTCACACCTGACCATCTATACTCACTCCTGACCATCTATATTCACAACTGACCATCTATACTCACACCTGACCATCTATACTCACACCTGACCATCTATACTCACACCTGACCATCTATATTCACACCTGACCATCTATATTCACACCTGACCATCTATACTCACACCTGACCATCCATACTCACTCCTGACCATCTATACTCACACCTGACCATCTATACTCACACCTGACCATCTATATTCACACCTGACCATCTATATTCACACCTGACCATCTATACTCACACCTGACCATCCATACTCACTCCTGACCATCTATACTCACTCCTGACCATCTATACTCACACCTGACCATCTATATTCACGCCTGACCATGTATATTCACACCTGACCATCTATATTCACACCTGACCATCTATATTCACGCCTGACCATCTATATTCACACCTGACCATCTATATTCACACCTGACCATCTATACTCACTCCTGACCATCTATATTCACGCCTGACCATCTATACTCACACCTGACCATCTGTATTCACGCTTGACCATCTATACTCACACCTGACCATCTATATTCACACCTGACCATCTATATTCACACCTGACCATCTATACTCACACCTGACCATCTATATTCACGCCTGACCATCTATATTCACACCTGACCATCTATACTCACACCTGACGATCTATACTCTCGCCTGACCATCTATATTCACACCAGACCATCTATACTCACACCTGACCATCTATATTTACACCTGACCATCTATACTCACACCTGACCATCTATACTCACACCTGACCATCTATATTCACACCTGACCATCTATATTCACACCCGACCATCTATACTCACACCTGACCATCTATACTCACAACTGACCATCTATACTCACACCTGACCATCTATACTCACACCTGACCATCTATACTCACTCCTGACCATCTATATTCTCACCTGACCATCAATACTCACACCTGACCATCTATACTCACACCTAACCATCTACCCTCACACCTGACCATCTATACTCAGACCCGACCATCTATACTCACCCCTGACCGTCTATATTCACATCTGACCATCTATACTCACACCTGACCATCTATACTCACACCTGACCATCTATATTCACACCTGACCATCTATATTAACACTGGACCTTCTATATTCACACCTGACTTTCTATACTCAAACCTGACCATCTATATTCACACCTGACCATCTATACTCACACCTGACCATCTATACTCACACCTGACCATCGATACTCACACCTGACCATCTATACTCACACCTGACCATCTATACTCACACCTGACCATCCATATTCACTCCTGACCATCTATACTCACACTGGACCATCTGTACATAAATCTGACCATCTATATTCACACCTGACCATCTACATTCACACCTGACAATCTATACTCACTCCTGACCATCTATATTCACGCCTGGCCATCTATACTCACACCTGACCATCTATATTCACACCTGGCCATCTATATTCACACCTGACCATCTATATTCACTCCTGACCATCTATACTCACACCCGACCATCTATACTCACACCTGACCATCAATACTCACACCTGACCATCAATACTCAGACCCGACCATCTATATTCACACCTGACCATTTATATTCACACTGGACCATCTATACTCACACCTGACCATCAATACTCACACCTGACCATATATACTCACACCTGACCATCGGTACTCACACCTGACCATCTATATTCACACCTGACCATCTATATTCACACCTGACCATCTATACTCACACCTGACCATCTATATTCACACCTGACCATCTATACTCACACCTGACCATCTATATTCACACCTGACCATCTATATTCACACTGGACCATCTATACTCACACCTGACCATCTATACTCACAACTGACCATCTATACTCACACCTGACCATCTATACTCACACCTGACCATCTATACTCACTCCTGACCATCTATACTCACACCTGACCATCTATACTCACTCCTGACCATCTATATTCACAACTGACCATCTATACTCACACCTGACCATCTATACTCACACCTGACCATCTATACTCACACCTGACCATCTATATTCACACCTGACCATCTATATTCACACCTGACCATGTATACTCACACCTGACCATCTATACTCACAACTGACCATCTATACTCACACCTGACCATCTATACTCACACCTGACCATCTATACTCACTCCTGACCATCTATATTCACACCTGACCATCAATACTCACACCTGACCATCTATACTCACCCCTGACGATCTATATTCACATCTGACCATCTATACTCACACCTGACCATCTATACTCACACCTGACCATCTATATTCACACCTGACCATCTATATTCACACCTGACCATGTATACTCACACCTGACCATCGATACTCACACCTGACCATCTATACTCACACCTGACCATCAATACTCACACTGGAACATCTATACTCACACCTGACCATCTATACTCACATCTGACCATCTATACTCACACCTGACCATCTATACTCACACCTGACCATCTATATTCACACCTGACCATCTATATTCACACTGGACCATCTATACTCACACCTGACCATCTATACTCACAAATGACCATCTATACTCACACCTGACCATCTATACTCACACCTGACCATCTATACTCACTCCTGACCATCTATACTCACACCTGACCATCTATACTCACTCCTGACCATCTATATTCACAACTGACCATCTATACTCACACCTGACCATCTATACTCACACCTGACCATCTATACTCACACCTGACCATCTATACTCACACCTGACCATCTATATTCACACCTGACCATCTATATTCACACCTGACCATGTATACTCACACCTGACCATCGATACTCACACCTGACCATCTATACTCACACCTGACCATCAATACTCACACTGGACCATCTATACTCACACCTGACCATCTATACTCACATCTGACCATCTATACTCACACCTGACCATCTATACTCACACCTGACCATCTATATTCACACCTGACCATCTATATTCACACTGGACCATCTATACTCACACCTGACCATCTATACTCACAACTGACCATCTATACTCACACCTGACCATCTATACTCACACCTGACCATCTATACTCACTCCTGACCATCTATACTCACACCTGACCATCTATACTCACTCCTGACCATCTATATTCACAACTGACCATCTATACTCACACCTGACCATCTATACTCACACCTGACCATCTATACTCACACCTGACCATCTATACTCACAACTGACCATCTATACTCACACCTGACCATCTATACTCACTCCTGACCATCTATACTCACACCTGACCATCTATACTCACTCCTGACCATCTATATTCACAACTGACCATCTATACTCACACCTGACCATCTATACTCACACCTGACCATCTATACTCACACCTGACCATCTATATTCACACCTGACCATCTATATTCACACCTGACCATGTATACTCACACCTGACCATCTATACTCACAACTGACCATCTATACTCACACCTGACCATCTATACTCACACCTGACCATCTATACTCACTCCTGACCATCTATATTCACACCTGACCATCAATACTCACACCTGACCATCTATACTCACCCTGACGATCTATATTCACATCTGACCATCTATACTCACACCTGACCATCTATACTCACACCTGACCATCTATATTCACACCTGACCATCTATATTCACACCTGACCATGTATACTCACACCTGACCATCGATACTCACACCTGACCATCTATACTCACACCTGACCATCAATACTCACACTGGAACATCTATACTCACACCTGACCATCTATACTCACATCTGACCATCTATACTCACACCTGACCATCTATACTCACACCTGACCATCTATATTCACACCTGACCATCTATATTCACACTGGACCATCTATACTCACACCTGACCATCTATACTCACAAATGACCATCTATACTCACACCTGACCATCTATACTCACACCTGACCATCTATACTCACTCCTGACCATCTATACTCACACCTGACCATCTATACTCACTCCTGACCATCTATATTCACAACTGACCATCTATACTCACACCTGACCATCTATACTCACACCTGACCATCTATACTCACACCTGACCATCTATACTCACACCTGACCATCTATATTCACACCTGACCATCTATATTCACACCTGACCATGTATACTCACACCTGACCATCGATACTCACACCTGACCATCTATACTCACACCTGACCATCAATACTCACACTGGACCATCTATACTCACACCTGACCATCTATACTCACATCTGACCATCTATACTCACACCTGACCATCTATACTCACACCTGACCATCTATATTCACACCTGACCATCTATATTCACACTGGACCATCTATACTCACACCTGACCATCTATACTCACAACTGACCATCTATACTCACACCTGACCATCTATACTCACACCTGACCATCTATACTCACTCCTGACCATCTATACTCACACCTGACCATCTATACTCACTCCTGACCATCTATATTCACAACTGACCATCTATACTCACACCTGACCATCTATACTCACACCTGACCATCTATACTCACACCTGACCATCTATATTCACACCTGACCATCTATATTCACACCTGACCATCTATACTCACACCTGACCATCCATACTCACTCCTGACCATCTATACTCACACCTGACCATCTATACTCACACCTGACCATCTATATTCACACCTGACCATCTATATTCACACCTGACCATCTATACTCACACCTGACCATCCATACTCACTCCTGACCATCTATACTCACTCCTGACCATCTATACTCACACCTGACCATCTATATTCACTTCTGACCATGTATATTCACACCTGACCATCTATATTCACACCTGACCATCTATATTCACGCCTGACCATCTATATTCACACCTGACCATCTATATTCACACCTGACCATCTATACTCACTCCTGACCATCTATATTCACGCCTGACCATCTATACTCACACCTGACCATCTGTATTCACGCTTGACCATCTATACTCACACCTGACCATCTATATTCACACCTGACCATCTATATTCACACCTGACCATCTATACTCACACCTGACCATCTATATTCACGCCTGACCATCTATATTCACACCTGACCATCTATACTCACACCTGACGATCTATACTCACACCTGACCATCTATATTCACACCAGACCATCTATACTCACACCTGACCATCTATATTTACACCTGACCATCTATACTCACACCTGACCATCTATACTCACACCTGACCATCTATATTCACACCTGACCATCTATATTCACACCCGACCATCTATACTCACACCTGACCATCTATACTCACAACTGACCATCTATACTCACACCTGACCATCTATACTCACACCTGACCATCTATACTCACTCCTGACCATCTATATTCTCACCTGACCATCAATACTCACACCTGACCATCTATACTCACACCTAACCATCTACCCTCACACCTGACCATCTATACTCAGACCCGACCATCTATACTCACCCCTGACCGTCTATATTCACATCTGACCATCTATACTCACACCTGACCATCTATACTCACACCTGACCATCTATATTCACACCTGACCATCTATATTAACACTGGACCTTCTATATTCACACCTGACTTTCTATACTCAAACCTGACCATCTATATTCACACCTGACCATCTATACTCACACCTGACCATCTATACTCACACCTGACCATCGATACTCACACCTGACCATCTATACTCACACCTGACCATCTATACTCACACCTGACCATCCATATTCACTCCTGACCATCTATACTCACACTGGACCATCTGTACATAAATCTGACCATCTATATTCACACCTGACCATCTACATTCACACCTGACAATCTATACTCACTCCTGACCATCTATATTCACGCCTGGCCATCTATACTCACACCTGACCATCTATATTCACACCTGGCCATCTATATTCACACCTGACCATCTATATTCACTCCTGACCATCTATACTCACACCCGACCATCTATACTCACACCTGACCATCAATACTCACACCTGACCATCAATACTCACACCCGACCATCTATATTCACACCTGACCATTTATATTCACACTGGACCATCTATACTCACACCTGACCATCAATACTCACACCTGACCATATATACTCACACCTGACCATCGGTACTCACACCTGACCATCTATATTCACACCTGACCATCTATATTCACACCTGACCATCTATACTCACACCTGACCATCTATATTCACACCTGACCATCTATACTCACACCTGACCATCTATATTCACACCTGACCATCTATATTCACACTGGACCATCTATACTCACACCTGACCATCTATACTCACAACTGACCATCTATACTCACACCTGACCATCTATACTCACACCTGACCATCTATACTCACTCCTGACCATCTATACTCACACCTGACCATCTATACTCACTCCTGACCATCTATATTCACAACTGACCATCTATACTCACACCTGACCATCTATACTCACACCTGACCATCTATACTCACACCTGACCATCTATATTCACACCTGACCATCTATATTCACACCTGACCATGTATACTCACATTTGACCATCTATACTCACAACTGACCATCTATACTCACACCTGACCATCTATACTCACACCTGACCATCTATACTCACTCCTGACCATCTATATTCACACCTGACCATCAATACTCACACCTGACCATCTATACTCACCCCTGACGATCTATATTCACATCTGACCATCTATACTCACACCTGACCATCTATACTCACACCTGACCATCTATATTCACACCTGACCATCTATATTCACACCTGACCATGTATACTCACACCTGACCATCGATACTCACACCTGACCATCTATACTCACACCTGACCATCAATACTCACACTGGACCATCTATACTCACACCTGACCATCTATACTCACATCTGACCATCTATACTCACACCTGACCATCTATACTCACACCTGACCAACTATACTCACACCTGACCATCTATACTCACACCTGACCATCTATATTCACACCTGACCAACTATACTCACACCTGACCATCTATACTCACACCTGACCATCCATACTCACTCCTGACCATCTATACTCACACCTGACCATCTATACTCACACCTGACCATCTATATTCACGCCTGACCATGTATATTCACACCTGACCATCTATATTCACACCTGACCATCTATATTCACGCCTGACCATCTATATTCACACCTGACCATCTATATTCACACCTGACCATCTATACTCACTCCTGACCATCTATATTCACGCCTGACCATCTATACTCACACCTGACCATCTGTATTCACGCTTGACCATCTATACTCACACCTGACCATCTATATTCACACCTGACCATCTATATTCACACCTGACCATCTATACTCACACCTGACCATCTATATTCACGCCTGACCATCTATATTCACACCTGACCATCTATACTCACACCTGACGATCTATACTCACACCTGACCATCTATATTCACACCTGACCATCTATACTCACACCTGACCATCTATATTCACACCTGACCATCTATATTCACACCCGACCATCTATACTCACACCTGACCATCTATACTCACAACTGACCATCTATACTCACACCTGACCATCTATACTCACACCTGACCATCTATACTCACTCCTGACCATCTATATTCTCACCTGACCATCAATACTCACACCTGACCATCTATACTCACACCTAACCATCTACCCTCACACCTGACCATCTATACTCAGACCCGACCATCTATACTCACCCCTGACCATCTATATTCACATCTGACCATCTATACTCACACCTGACCATCTATACTCACACCTGACCATCTATATTCACACCTGACCATCTATATTAACACTGGACCTTCTATATTCACACCTGACTTTCTATACTCAAACCTGACCATCTATATTCACACCTGACCATCTATACTCACACCTGACCATCTATACTCACACCTGACCATCGATACTCACACCTGACCATCTATACTCACACCTGACCATCTATACTCACACCTGACCATCCATATTCACTCCTGACCATCTATACTCACACTGGACCATCTGTACATAAATCTGACCATCTATATTCACACCTGACCATCTACATTCCCACCTGACAATCTATACTCACTCCTGACCATCTATATTCACGCCTGGCCATCTATACTCACACCTGACCATCTATATTCACACCTGGCCATCTATATTCACACCTGACCATCTATATTCACTCCTGACCATCTATACTCACACCCGACCATCTATACTCACACCTGACCATCAATACTCACACCTGACCATCAATACTCACACCCGACCATCTATATTCACACCTGACCATTTATATTCACACTGGACCATCTATACTCACACCTGACCATCAATACTCCACCTGACCATATAAACTCACACCTGACCATCGATACTCACACCTGACCATCTATATTCACACCTGACCATCTATACTCACACCTGACCATCTATATTCACACCTGACCATCTATATTCACACCTGACCATCTATACTCACACCTGACCATCCATACTCACTCCTGACCATCTATACTCACACCTGACCATCTATACTCACACCTGACCATCTATATTCACGCCTGACCATGTATATTCACACCTGACCATCTATATTCACACCTGACCATCTATATTCACGCCTGACCATCTATATTCACACCTGACCATCTATATTCACACCTGACCATCTATACTCACTCCTGACCATCTATATTCACGCCTGACCATCTATACTCACACCTGACCATCTGTATTCACGCTTGACCATCTATACTCACACCTGACCATCTATATTCACATCTGACCATTTATATTCACACCTGACCATCTATACTCACACCTGACCATCTATATTCACGCCTGACCATCTATATTCACACCTGACCATCTATACTCACACCTGACGATCTATACTCACACCTGACCATCTATATTCACACCAGACCATCTATACTCACACCTGACCATCTATATTTACACCTGACCATCTATACTCACACCTGACCATCTATACTCACACCTGACCATCTATATTCACACCTGACCATCTATATTCACACCCGACCATCTATACTCACACCTGACCATCTATACTCACAACTGACCATCTATACTCACACCTGACCATCTATACTCACACCTGACCATCTATACTCACTCCTGACCATCTATATTCTCACCTGACCATCAATAATCACACCTGACCATCTATACTCACACCTAACCATCTACCCTCACACCTGACCATCTATACTCAGACCCGACCATCTATACTCACCCCTGACCATCTATATTCACATCTGACCATCTATACTCACACCTGACCATCTATACTCACACCTGACCATCTATATTCACACCTGACCATCTATATTAACACTGGACCTTCTATATTCACACCTGACTTTCTATACTCAAACCTGACCATCTATATTCACACCTGACCATCTATACTCACACCTGACCATCTATACTCACACCTGACCATCGATACTCACACCTGACCATCTATACTCACACCTGACCATCTATACTCACACCTGACCATCCATATTCACTCCTGACCATCTATACTCACACTGGACCATCTGTACATAAATCTGACCATCTATATTCACACCTGACCATCTACATTCACACCTGACAATCTATACTCACTCCTGACCATCTATATTCACGCCTGGCCATCTATACTCACACCTGACCATCTATATTCACACCTGGCCATCTATATTCACACCTGACCATCTATATTCACTCCTGACCATCTATACTCACACCCGACCATCTATACTCACACCTGACCATCAATACTCACACCTGACCATCAATACTCACACCCGACCATCTATATTCACACCTGACCATTTATATTCACACTGGACCATCTATACTCACACCTGACCATCAATACTCACACCTGACCATATATACTCACACCTGACCATCGGTACTCACACCTGACCATCTATATTCACACCTGACCATCTATATTCACACCTGACCATCTATACTCACACCTGACCATCTATATTCACACCTGACCATCTATACTCACACCTGACCATCTATATTCACACCTGACCATCTATATTCACACTGGACCATCTATACTCACACCTGACCATCTATACTCACAACTGACCATCTATACTCACACCTGACGATCTATACTCACACCTGACCATCTATACTCACTCCTGACCATCTATACTCACACCTGACCATCTATACTCACTCCTGACCATCTATATTCACAACTGACCATCTATACTCACACCTGACCATCTATACTCACACCTGACCATCTATACTCACACCTGACCATCTATATTCACACCTGACCAACTATATTCACACCTGACCATGTATACTCACACCTGACCATCTATACTCACAACTGACCATCTATACTCACACCTGACCATCTATACTCACACCTGACCATCTATACTCACTCCTGACCATCTATATTCACACCTGACCATCAATACTCACACCTGACCATCTATACTCACCCCTGACCATCTATATTCACATCTGACCATCTATACTCACACCTGACCATCTATACTCACACCTGACCATCTATATTCACACCTGACCATCTATATTCACACCTGACCATGTATACTCACACCTGACCATCGATACTCCACACCTGACCATCTATACTCACACCTGACCATCAATACTCACACTGGACCATCTATACTCACACCTGACCATCTATACTCACATCTGACCATCTATACTCACACCTGACCATCTATACTCACACCTGACCAACTATACTCACACCTGACCATCTATACTCACACCTGACCATCTATATTCACACCTGACCAACTATACTCACACCTGACCATCTATACTCACACCTGACCATCCATACTCACTCCTGACCATCTATACTCACACCTGACCATCTATACTCACACCTGACCATCTATATTCACGCCTGACCATGTATATACACACCTGACCATCTATATTCACACCTGACCATCTATATTCACGCCTGACCATCTATATTCACACCTGACCATCTATATTCACACCTGACCATCTATACTCACTCCTGACCATCTATATTCACGCCTGACCATCTATACTCACACCTGACCATCTGTATTCACGCTTGACCATCTATACTCACACCTGACCATCTATATTCACACCTGACCATCTATATTCACACCTGACCATCTATACTCACACCTGACCATCTATATTCACGCCTGACCATCTATATTCACACCTGACCATCTATACTCACACCTGACGATCTATACTCACACCTGACCATCTATATTCACACCAGACCATCTATACTCACACCTGACCATCTATATTTACACCTGACCATCTATACTCACACCTGACCATCTATACTCACACCTGACCATCTATATTCACACCTGACCATCTATATTCACACCCGACCATCTATACTCACACCTGACCATCTATACTCACAACTGACCATCTATACTCACACCTGACCATCTATACTCACACCTGACCATCTATACTCACTCCTGACCATCTATATTCTCACCTGACCATCAATACTCACACCTGACCATCTATACTCACACCTAACCATCTACCCTCACACCTGACCATCTATACTCAGACCCGACCATCTATACTCACCCCTGACCATCTATATTCACATCTGACCATCTATACTCACACCTGACCATCTATACTCACACCTGACCATCTATATTCACACCTGACCATCTATATTAACACTGGACCTTCTATATTCACACCTGACTTTCTATACTCAAACCTGACCATCTATATTCACACCTGACCATCTATACTCACACCTGACCATCTATACTCACACCTGACCATCGATACTCACACCTGACCATCTATACTCACACCTGACCATCTATACTCACACCTGACCATCCATATTCACTCCTGACCATCTATACTCACACTGGACCATCTGTACATAAATCTGACCATCTATATTCACACCTGACCATCTACATTCACACCTGACAATCTATACTCACTCCTGACCATCTATATTCACGCCTGGCCATCTATACTCACACCTGACCATCTATATTCACACCTGGCCATCTATATTCACACCTGACCATCTATATTCACTCCTGACCATCTATACTCACACCCGACCATCTATACTCACACCTGACCATCAATACTCACACCTGACCATCAATACTCACACCCGACCATCTATATTCACACCTGACCATTTATATTCACACTGGACCATCTATACTCACACCTGACCATCAATACTCACACCTGACCATATAAACTCACACCTGACCATCGATACTCACACCTGACCATCTATATTCACACCTGACCATCTATATTCACACCTGACCATCTATACTCACACCTGACCATCTATACTCACACCTGACCATCTATATTCACACCTGACCAGCTATATTCACACTGGACCATCTATACTCACACCTGACCATCTATACTCACAACTGACCATCTATACTCACACCTGACCATCTATACTCACACCTGACCATCTATACTCACTCCTGACCATCTATACTCACACCTGACCATCTATACTCACTCCTGACCATCTATATTCACAACTGACCATCTATACTCACACCTGACCATCTATACTCACACCTGACCATCTATACTCACACCTGACCATCTATATTCACACCTGACCATCTATATTCACACCTGACCATGTATACTCACACCTGACCATCTATACTCACAACTGACCATCTATACTCACACCTGACCATCTATACTCACTCCTGACCATCTATACTCACTCCTGACCATCTATATTCACACCTGACCATCAATACTCACACCTGACCATCTATACTCACCCCTGACCATCTATATTCACATCTGACCATCTATACTCACACCTGACCGTCTATACTCACACCTGACCATCTATATTCACACCTGACCATCTATATTCACACCTGACCATGTATACTCACACCTGACCATCGATACTCACACCTGACCATCTATACTCACACCTGACCATCAATACTCACACTGGACCATCTATACTCACACCTGACCATCTATACTCACATCTGACCATCTATACTCACACCTGACCATCTATACTCACACCTGACCATCCATATTCACTCCTGACCATCTATACTCACACCTGACCATCTATATTCACTCCTGACCATCTATACTCACACCTGACCATCTACATTCACACCTGACCATCTATATTCACACCTGACCATCTATACTCACTCCTGACCATCTATATTCACGCCTGGCCATCTATATTCACACCTGACCATCTATACTCTCACCTGACCATCTATACTCACACCTGACCATCTATACTCACACCTGACCATCTATACTCACACTGGACCATCTATACTCACACCTGACCATCTACACTCACTCCTGACCATCTACATTCACACCTGACCATCTATACTCACACCTGACCATCTATACTCACACTGGACCATCTATACTCACACCTGACCATCTACACTCACTCCTGACCATCTATATTCACACCTGACCAACTATACTCACACCTGACCATCTATACTCACACCTGACCATCTATATTCACACCAGACCATCTATACTCACACCTGACCATCTATATTCACACCTGACCAACTATACTCGCACCTGACCATCTATACTCACACCTGACCATCCATATTCACTCCTGACCATCTATACTCACACCTGACCATCTATACTCACATGACCATCTATATTCACGCCTGACCATCTATATTCACACCTGACCATCTATATTCACACCTGACCATCTATATTCACGCCTGACCATCTATATTCACACCTGACCATCTATATTCACACCTGACCATCTATACTCACTCCTGACCATCTATATTCACGCCTGACCATCTATACTCACACCTGACCATCTGTATTCACGATTGACCATCTAGACTCACACCTGACCATCTATATTCACACCTGACCATCTATATTCACAACTGACCATCTATACTCACACCTGACCATCTATATTCACGCCTGACCATCTATCTTCACACCTGACCATCTATACTCACACCTGACCATCTATATTCACACCAGACCATCTATACTCACACCTGACCATCTATATTCACACCTGACCAACTATACTCACACCTGACCCTCTATACTCACACCTGACCATCCATATTCACTCCTGACCATCTATACTCACACCTGACCATCTATACTCACGCCTGACCATCTATATTCACGCCTGACCATCTATATTCACACCTGACCATCTATATTCACACCTGACCATCTATATTCACGCCTGACCATCTATATTCACGCCTGACCATCTATACTCACACCTGACCATCTGTATTCATACCTGACCATCTATACTCACACCTGACCATCTATATTCACACCTGACCATCTATATTCACACCTGACCATCTATACTCACACCTGACCATCTATATTCACGCCTGACGATCTATATTCACACCTGACCATCTGTACTCACACCTGACCATCTATACTCAGACCTGACCATCTATATTCACGCCTGACCATCTATAATCACAACTGACCATCTATACTCGCATCCGGACCATCTATATTCACGCCTGACCATCTATACTCACACCTGACCATCTATACTCACACCTGACCATCTATACTCACACCTGACCATCTATACTCACACCTGACCATCTATATTCACACCTGACCAACGATACTCACACCTGACCGTCTATATTCACACCTGACCATCTATACTCTCACCTGACCATCTATACTCACACCTGACCATCTATATTCACACCTGACCATCTATATTCACACCTGACCATCTATACTCACACCTGACCATCTATCCTCACCCCTGACCATCTATACTCAGACCTGACCATCTATATTCACACCTGACCATCTATACTCACACCTGACCATCTATACTCACACCTGACCATCTATATTCACACCTGACCATCTATACTCATACCTGACCATCTTTATTCACACCTGACCATCTATACTCACACCTGACCATCTATATTCACCCCTGACCATCTATATTCACGCCTGACAATCTATATTCACACCTGACCATCTATACTCACTCCTGACCATCTATCATCACACCTGACCATCTATACTCACACCTGACCATCTATACTCACCCCTGACCATCTATGTTCACGCCTGACCATCTATATTCACACCTGACCACCTATACTCACTCCTGACCACCTATACTCACTCCTGACCATCTATATTCACATCTGACAATCTATACACACACCTGACCATCTATACTCACACCTGACCATCTATACTCACCCTGGACCATTTATACACACACCCGACCATCTATACTCACACCTGACCATATATACTCACACCAGACCATCTATATTCAAACCTGACCATCTATACTCACACCTGACCATCTATACTCTCACCTGACCATCTATATTCACTCCTGACCATCTATACTCACACCTGACCATCTATACTCACACCTGACCATCTATATTCACACCTGACCATCTATATTCACACCTGACCATCTATATTCACACCTGACAATCTACACTCACACCTGACCATCTATATTCACACCTGACCATCTATATTCACACCTGACCATCTACATTCACACCTGACCATCTATATTCACACCTGACCATCTATACTCACACTTGACCATCTATACTCACACCTGACCATCTATACTCACACCTGACCATCTACATTCACACCTGACCATCTATACCCACACCTGACCATCTATACTCACACTTGACCATCTATACTCACACCTGACCATCTATACTCACACTTGACCATCTATACTCACACCTGACCATCTATACTCATACCCGACAATCTATACTCACACCTGACCATCTATATTCACCCCTGACCATCAATATTCACACCTGACCATCTATACTCACTCCTGACCATCTATATTCACGCCTGGCCATCTATATTCACACCTGACCATCTATACTCACACCTGACCATCGATACTCACACCTGACCATCTATACTCACACCTGACCATCTATACTCACACCTGACCATCTATACTCACACTGGACCATCTATACTCACACCTGACCATCTACACTCACTACTGACCATCTATATTCACACCTGACCAACTATACTCACACCTGACCATCTATACTCACACCTGACCATCAATACTCAGACCTGACCATCAATACTCACACCCGACCATCTATATTCACACCTGACCATTTATATTCACACTGGACCATCTATACTCATACCTGACCATCAATACTCACACCTGACCATATAAACTCACACCTGACCATCGATACTGACACCTGACCATCTATATTCACACCTGACCATCTATATTCACACCTGACCATCTATACTCACACCTGACCATCTATACTCACACCTGACCATCTATGTTCACACCTGACCATCTATATTCACACTGGACCATCTATACTCACACCTGACCATCTATACTCACAACTGACCATCTATACTCACACCTGACCATCTATACTCACACCTGACCATCTATACTCACTCCTGACCATCTATACTCACACCTGACCATCTATACTCACTCCTGACCATCTATATTCACAACTGACCATCTATACTCACACCTGACCATCTATACTCACACCTGACCATCTATACTCACACCTGACCATCTATATTCACACCTGACCATCTATATTCACACCTGACCATGTATACTCACACCTGACCATCTATACTCACAACTGACCATCTATACTCACACCTGACCATCTATACTCACACCTGACCATCTATACTCACTCCTGACCATCTATATTCACACCTGACCATCAATACTCACACCTGACCATCTATACTCACCCCTGACCATCTATATTCACATCTGACCATCTATACTCACACCTGACCATCTATACTCACACCTGACCATCTATATTCACACCTGACCATCTATATTCACACCTGTCCATGTATACTCACACCTGACCATCGATACTCACACCTGACCATCTATACTAACACCTGACCATCAATACTCACACTGGACCATTTATACTCACACCTGACCATCTATACTCACATCTGACCATCTATACTCACACCTGACCATCTATACTCACACCTGACCATCCATATTCACTCCTGACCATCTATACTCACACCTGACCATCTATATTCACTCCTGACCATCTATACTCACACCTGACCATCTACATTCACACCTGACCATCTATATTCACACCTGACCATCTATACTCACTCCTGACCATCTATATTCACGCCTGGCCATCTATATTCACACCTGACCATCTATACTCTCACCTGACCATCTATACTCACACCTGACCATCTATACTCACACCTGACCATCTATACTCACACTGGACCATCTATACTCACACCTGACCATCTACACTCACTCCTGACCATCTACATTCACACCTGACCATCTATACTCACACCTTACCATCTATATTCACACTGGACCATCTATACTCACACCTGACCATCTACACTCACTCCTGACCATCTATATTCACACCTGACCAACTATACTCACACCTGACCATCTATACTCACACCTGACCATCTATATTCACACCAGACCATCTATACTCACACCTGACCATCTATATTCACACCTGACCAACTATACTCGCACCTGACCATCTATACTCACACCTGACCATCCATATTCACTCCTGACCATCTATACTCACACCTGACCATCTATACTCACATGACCATCTATATTCACGCCTGACCATCTATATTCACACCTGACCATCTATATTCACACCTGACCATCTATATTCACGCCTGACCATCTATATTCACACCTGACAATCTATATTCACACCTGACCATCTATACTCACTCCTGACCATCTATATTCACGCCTGACCATCTATACTCACACCTGACCATCTGTATTCACGATTGACCATCTAGACTCACACCTGACCATCTATATTCACACCTGACCATCTATATTCACACCTGACCATCTATACTCACACCTGACCATCTATATTCACGCCTGACCATCTATATTCACACCTGACCATCTATACTCACACCTGACGATCTATACTCACACCTGACCATCTATATTCACACCAGACCATCTATACTCACACCTGACCATCTATATTCACACCTGACCAACTATACTCACACCTGACCATCTATACTCACACCTGACCATCCATATTCACTCCTGACCATCTATACTCACACCTGACCATCTATACTCACGCCTGACCATCTATATTCACGCCTGACCATCTATATTAACACCTGACCATCTATATTCACACCTGACCATCTATATTCACGCCTGACCATCTATATTCACACCTGACCATCTATATTCACACCTGACCATCTATACTCACTCCTGACCATCTATATTCACGCCTGACCATCTATACTCACACCTGACCATCTGTATTCACACCTGACCATCTATACTCACACCTGACCATCTATATTCACACCTGACCATCTATATTCACACCTGACCATCTATACTCACACCTGACCATTTATATTCACGCCTGACCATCTATATTCACACCTGACCATCTATACTCACACCTGACCATCTATACTCACACCTGACCATCTATATTCACGCCTGACCATCTATACTCACACCTGACCATCTATACTCGCATCCGGACCATCTATATTCACGCCTGACCATCTATACTCACACCTGACCATCTATACTCACACCTGACCATCTATACTCACACCTGACCATCTATACTCACACCTGACCATCTATATTCACACCTGACCAACTATACTCACACCTGACCGTCTATATTCACACCTGACCATCTATACTAACACCTGACCATCTATACTCACACCTGACCATCTATATTCACACCTGACCATCTATATTCACACCTGACCATCTATACTCACACCTGACCATCTATCCTCACCCCTGACCATCTATACTCACACCTGACCATCTATATTCACACCTGACCATCTATACTCACACCTGACCATCTATACTCACGCCTGACCATCTATATTCACACCTGACCATCTATACTCATACCTGACCATTTTTATTCACACCTGACTATCTATACTCACACCTGACCATCTATATTCACCCCTGACCATCTATATTCACGCCTGACAATCTATATTCACACCTGACCATCTATACTCACTCCTGACCATCTATCATCACACCTGACCATCTATACTCACACCTGACCATCTATACTCACCCCTGACCATCTATGTTCACGCCTGACCATCTATATTCACACCTGACCACCTATACTCACTCCTGACCATCTATATTCACATCTGACAATCTATACACACACCTGACCATCTATACTCACACCTGACCATCTATACTCACCCTGGACCATTTATACACACACCCGACCATCTATACTCACACCTGACCATATATACTCACACCAGACCATCTATATTCAAACCTGACCATCTATACTCACACCTGACCATCTATACTCTCACCTGACCATCTATATTCACTCCTGACCATCTATACTCACACCTGACCATCTATACTCACACCTGACCATCTATATTCACACCTGACCATCTATATTCACACCTGACCATCTATATTCACACCTGACCATCTATACTCACTCCTGACCATCTACATTCGCACCTGACCATCTATACTCACACCTGACCATCTATACTCACACTTGACCATCTATACTCACACCTGACCATCTATACTCACACTTGACCATCTATACTCACACCTGACCATCTATACTCATACCCGACAATTTATACTCACACCTGACCATCTATATTCACCCCTGACCATCTATATTCACACCTGACCATCTATACTCACTCCCGACCATCTATATTCACGCCTGGCCATCTATATTCACACCTGACCATCTATATTCACACCTGACCATCGATACTCACACCTGACCATCTATACTCACACCTGACCATCTATACTCACACCTGACCATCTATACTCACACCTGACCATCTATACTCACACTGGACCATCTATACTCACACCTGACCATCTACACTCACTCCTGACCATCTATATTCACACCTGACCAACTATACTCACACCTGACCATCTATACTCACACCTGACCATCTATATTCACACCAGACCATCTATACTCACACCTGACCATCTATATTCACACCGGACCAACTATACTCACACCTGACCATCTATACTCACACCTCACCATCCATATTCACTCCTGACCATCTATACTCACACCTGACCATCTATACTCACACCTGACCATCTATATTCACGCCTGACCATGTATATTCACACCTGACCATCTGTATTCACGCTTGACCATCTATACTCACACCTGACCATCTATATTCACACCTGACCATCTATATTCACACCTGACCATCTATACTCACACCTGACCATCTATATTCACGCCTGACCATCTATATTCACACCTGACCATCTATACTCACACCTGACGATCTATACTCACACCTGACCATCTATATTCACACCAGACCATCTATACTCACACCTGACCATCTATATTCACACCTGACCAACTATACTCACACCCGACCATCTATACTCACACCTGACCATCCAATTTCACTCCTGACCATCTATACTCACACCTGACCATCTATACTCACACCTGACCATCTATATTCACGCCTGACCATCTATATTCACACCTGACCATCTATATTCACGCCTGACCATCTATATTCACACCTGACCATCTATATTCACACCTGACCATCTATACTCACTCCTGACCATCTATATTCACGCCTGACCATCTATACTCACACCTGACCATCTATATTCACGCCTGATCATCTATACTCACACCTGACCATCTATATTCACACCTGACCATCTATATTCACACCTGACCATCTATACTCACACCTGACCATCTATATTCACGCCTGACCATCTATATTCACACCTGACCATCTATACTCACACCTGACCATCTATATTCACACCTGACCATCTATATTCACACCTGACCATCTATACTCACACCTGACCATCTATCCTCACCCCTGACCATCTATACTCAAACCTGACCATCTATATTCACACCTGACCATCTATACTCACACCTGACCATCTATACTCACACCTGACCATCTATATTCACACCTGACCATCTATACTCATACCTGACCATCTTTATTCACACCTGACCATCTATACTCACACCTGACCATCTATATTCACCCCTGACCATCTATATTCACGCCTGACAATCTATATTCACACCTGACCATCTATACTCACTCCTGACCATCTATCATCACACCTGACCATCTATACTCACACCTGACCACCTATACTCACTCCTGACGATCTATATTCACATCTGACAATCTATACACACACCTGACCATCTATATTCACACCAGACCATCTATATTCACACCTGACCATCTATACTCACACCTGACCATCTATACTCACCCTGGACCATTTATACACACACCCGACCATCTATACTCACACCTGACCATATATACTCACACCAGACCATCTATATTCAAACCTGACCATCTATACTCACACCTGACCATCTATACTCTCACCTGACCATCTATATTCACTCCTGACCATCTATACTCACACCTGACCATCTATATTCACACCTGACAATCTACACTCACACCTGACCATCTATATTCACACCTGACCATCTACATTCACACCTGACCATCTATATTCACACCTGACCATCTACATTCACACCTGACCATCTATATTCACACCTGACCATCTGTACTCACACCTGACCATCTATACTCACACTTGACCATCTATACTCACACCTGACCATCTATACTCACACCTGACCATCTACATTCACACCTGACCATCTATACTCACACCTGACCATCTATACTCACACTTGACCATCTATACTCACACCTGACCATCTATACTCACACTTGACCATCTATACTCACACCTGACCATCTATACTCATACCCGACAATCTATACTCACACCTGACCATCTATATTCACACCTGACCATCTATATTCACACTGGACCATCTATACTCACACCTGACCATCAATACTCACACCTGACCATATATACTCACACCTCACCATCGATACTCACACCTGACCATCTATATTCACACCTGACCATCTATATTCACACCTGACCATCTATATTCACATCTGACAATCTATACACACACCTGACCATCTATATTCACACCAGACCATCTATATTCACACCTGACCATCTATACTCACACCTGACCATCTATACTCACCCTGGACCATTTATACACACACCCGACCATCTATACTCACACCTGACAATCTATATTCACACCAGACCATCTATATTCAAACCTGACCATCTATACTCACACCTGACCATCTATACTCTCACCTGACCATCTATATTCACTCCTGACCATCTATACTCACACCTGACCATCTATACTCTCACCTGACCATCTATATTCACTCCTGACCATCTATACTCACACCTGACCATCTATACTCTCACCTGACCATCTATATTCACTCCTGACCATCTATACTCACACCTGACCATCTATACTCACAACTGACCATCTATATTCACACCTGACCATCTATATTCACAACTGACCATCTATATTCACACCTGACCATCTATATTCACACCTGACAATCTACACTCACACCTGACCATCTATATTCACACCTGACCATCTATATTCACACCTGACCATCTACATTCACACCTGACCATCTATATTCACACCTGACCATCTGTACTCACACCTGACCATCTATACTCACACTTGACCATCTATACTCACACCTGACCATCTATACTCACACCTGACCATCTACATTCACACCTGACCATCTATACTCACACCTGACCATCTATACTCACACTTGACCATCTATACTCACACCTGACCATCTATACTCACACTTGACCATCTATACTCACACCTGACCATCTATACTCATACCCGACAATCTATCCTCACACCTGACCATCTATACTCACACCTGACCATCTATATTCACACCTGACCATCTATATTCACACCTGACCATCGATGCTCACACCTGACCATCTATATTCACACCTGACCATCTATACTCACACCTGACCATCTATACTCACCCTGGACCATCTATCCTCACACCTGACCATCTATACTCACACCTGACCATCTATACTCACCCTGGACCATCTATACTCACACCTGACCATCTATACTCACACCTGACCATCTATACTCACCCTGGACCATCTATATTCACACCTGACCATCTATATTCACACCTGACCATCTATATTCACACCTGACCATCTATATTCACACCTGACCATCTATACTCACCCTGGACCATCTATACTCACACCTGACCATCTATACTCACACCTGACCATCTATACTCACTCCTGACCATCTATATTCACACCTGACCATCTATATTCACACCTGACCATCTATACTCACACCTAACCATCTACCCTCACACCTGACCATCTATACTCACACCCGACCATCTATACTCACCCCTGAACATCTATATTCACATCTGACCATCTATACTCACACCTGACCATCTATACTCACACCTGACCATCTATATTCACACCTGACCATCTATATTAACACTGGACCTTCTATATTCACACCTGACCATCTATATTAACACTGGACCTTCTATATTCACACCTGACCATCTATATTCACGCCTGACCATCTATATTCACACCTGACCATCCATATTCACACCTGACCATCTATACTCACACCTGACCATCTATATTCACACCTGACCATCTATACTCACACCTGACCATCTATACTCACACCTGACCATCTATATTCACACCTGACCATCTATATTAACACTGGACCTTCTATATTCACACCTGACCATCTATATTAACACTGGACCTTCTTTATTCACACCTGACCATCTATATTCACGCCTGACCGTCTATATTCACACCTGACCATCTATACTCACATCTGAACATCTATATTCACGACTCACCATCTATACTCACACCTGACCATCTATATTCACACCTGACCATCTATATTCACACCTGACCATCTATACTCACACCTGACCATCTATATTCACACCTGACCATCTATACTCACACCTGACCATCTATATTCACACCTGACCATCTATACTCACACCTGACCATCTATATTCACACCTGACAATCTATACTCACACCTGACCATCTATATTCACACCTGACAATCTATACTCACACCTGACCATCTATATTCACGCCTGACCATCTATACTCACACCTGACCATCTATATTCACACCTGACTATCTATATTCACACTGGACCATCTATACTCACACCTGACCATCTATATTCACACCTGACCATCTACATTCACATCTGACCATCTATATTCACACCTGACCATCTACATTCACACCTGACCATCTATATTCACACCTGACCATCTATACTCACACTTGACCATCTATACTCACACCTGACCATCTATACTCACACCTGACCATCTACATTCACACCTGACCATCTATACTCACACCTGACCATCTATACTCACACTTGACCATCTATACTCACACCTGACCATCTATACTCACACTTGACCATCTATACTCACACCTGACCATCTATACTCATACCCGACAATCTATACTCACACCTGACCATCTATATTCACACCTGGCCATCTATATTCACACTGGACCATCTATACTCACACCTGACCATCAATACTCACACCTGACCATATATACTCACACCTGACCATCTATACTCACACCTGACCATCTATACTCACACCTGACCATCTATACTCACACCTGACCATCTTTTCTCACACCTGACGATCTATACTCACTCCTGACCATCTATACTCACACCTGACCGTCTATACTCACACCGGACCATCTATACTCACCCCTGACCATCTATACTCACTCCTGACCATCTATCCTCACACCTGACCATCTATACTCACACCTGACCATCTATAGTCACACCTGACCATCTATATTAACACTGGACCTTCTATAATCACACCTGACCATCTATACTCACACCGGAACATCTATACTCACTCCTGACCATCTATATTCACACCTGACCATCTATATTCACGCCTGACCATCTATATTCACACCTGACCATCTATATTCACACCTGACCATCTATACTCACACCTGACCATCTATATTCACACCTGACCATCTATATTAACACTGGACCTTCTATATTCACACCTGACCATCTATATTCACGCCTGACCATCTATATTCACACCTGACCATCTATATTCACACCTGACCATCTATATTCACGCCTGACCATCTATATTCACACCTGACCATCTATATTCACGCCTGACCATCTATATTCACACCTGACCATCTATATTCACACCTGACCATCTATATTCACGCCTGACCATCTATATTCACACCTGACCATCTATATTCACACCTGACCATCTATACTCACATCTGAACATCTATATTCACGCCTCACCATCTATATTCACACCTGACCATCTATATTCACACCTGACCATCTATATTCACGCCTGACCATCTATATTCACGCCTGACCATCTATATTCACACCTGACCATCTATATTCACACCTGACCATCTATACTCACACCTGACCATCTATATTCACGCCTGACCATCTATATTCACACCTGACCATCTATACTCACACCTGACCATCTATACTCACACGTGACCATCTATATTCACGCCTGACCATCTATACTCACACCTGACCATCTATACTCGCACCTGACCATCTATATTCACGCCTGACCATCTATACTCACACCTGACCATCTATACTCACACCTGACCATCTATACTCACACCTGACCATCTATACTCACACCTGACCAACTATATTCACACCTGACCAACTATACTCACACCTGACCGTCTATATTGACACCTGACCATCTATACTCACACCTGACCAACTATACTCACACCTGACCATCTATACTCACACCTGACCATCTATATTCACACCTGACCATCTATACTCACACCTGACCATCTATCCTCACCCCTGACCATCTATACTCACACCTGACCATCTATATTCACACCTGACCATCTATACTCACACCTGACCATCTATACTCACACCTGACCATCTATATTCACACCTGACCATCTATACTCATACCTGACCATCTTTATTCACACCTGACCATCTATACTCACACCTGACCATCTATATTCACCCCTGACCATCTATATTCACGCCTGACCATCTATATTCACACCTGACCATCTATACTCACTTCTGACCATCTATCATCACACCTGACCATCTATACTCACACCTGACCATCTATACTAACCCCTGACCATCTATATTCACGCCTGACCATCTATATTCACACCTGACCACCTATACTCACTCCTGACCATCTATATTCACATCTGACAATCTATACACACACCTGACCATCTATATTCACACCAGACCATCTATATTCACACCTGACCATCTATACTCACACCTGACCATCTATACTCGCCCTGGACCATTTATACACACACCCGACCATCTATACTCACACCTGACCATATATACTCACACCAGACCATCTATATTCAAACCTGACCATCTATACTCACACCTGACCATCTGTACTCTCACCTGACCATCTATATTCACTCCTGACCATCTATACTCACACCTGACCATCTATACTCACACCTGACCATCTATATTCACACCTGACCATCTATATTCACACCTGACCATCTATATTCACACCTGACCATCTATATTCACACCTGACAATCTACACTCACACCAGACCATCTATATTCACACCTGACCATCTACATTCACACCTGACCATCTATATTCACACCTGACCATCTATACTCACACTTGACCATCTATACTCACACCTGACCATCTATACTCACACCTGACCATCTACATTCACACCTGACCATCTATACTCACACCTGACCATCTATACTCACACTTGACCATCTATACTCACACCCGACCATCTATACTCACACTTGACCATCTATCCTCACACCTGACCATTTATACTCATACCCGACAATCTATACTCACACCTGACCATCTATATTCACACCTGACCATCTATATTCACACTGGACCATCTATACTCACACCTGACCATCAATACTCACACCTGACCATATATACTCACACCTGACCATTGATACTCACACCTGACCATCTATATTCACACCTGACCATCTATACTCACACCTGACCATCTATATTCACGCCTGACCATCTATATTCACCCCTGACCATCTATATTCACGCCTGACCATCTATATTCACACCTGACCATCTATACTCACTCCTGACCATCTATCATCATACCTGACCATCTATACTCACACCTGACCATCTATACTCACCCCTGACCATCTATATTCATGCCTGACCATCTATATTCACACCTGACCACCTATACTCACTCCTGACCATCTATATTCACATCTGACAATCTATACACACACCTGACCATCAATATTCACACCTGACCATCTATATTCACACCAGACCATCTATATTCACACCTGACCATCTATATTCACACCTGACCATCTATACTCACCCTGGACCATTTATACACACACCCGACCATCTATACGCACACCTGACCATATATACTCACACCAGACCATCTATACTCACACCTGACCATCTATATTCACACCTGACCAACTATACTCACACCTGACCATCTATACTCACACCTGACCATCCATATTCACTCCTGACCATCTATAATCACACCTGACCATCTATACTCACACCTGACCATCTATATTCACGCCTGACCATCTATATTCACACCTGACCATCTATATTCACACCTGACCATCTATATTCACGCCTGACCATCTATACTCACACCTGACCATCTATACTCACACCTGACCATCTATATTCACGCCTGACCATCTGTATTCACACCTGACCATCTATATTCACACCTGACCATCTATATTCACACCTGACCATCTATATTCACACCTGACCATCTATACTCACTCCTGACCATCTATATTCACGCCTGACCATCTATACCCACACCTGACCATCTGTATTCACGCTTGACCATCTATACTCACACCTGACCATCTATATTCACACCTGACCATCTATATTCACACCTGACCATCTATACTCACACCTGACCATCTATATTCACGCCTGACCATCTATATTCACACCTGACCATCTATACTCACACCTGACGATCTATACTCACACCTGACCATCTATATTCACACCAGACCATCTATACTCACACCTGACCATCTATACTCACACCTGACCATCTATATTTACACCAGACCATCTATATTCACACCTGACAATCTACACTCACACCTGACCATCTATATTCACACCTGACCATCTATATTCACACCTGACCATCTATATTCACACCTGACCATCTACATTCACATCTGACTATCTATATTCACACCTGACCATCTATACTCACACTTGACCATCTATACTCACACCTGACCATCTATACTCACACCTGACCATCTACATTCACACCTGACCATCTATACTCACACCTGACCATCTATACTCACACCTGACCATCTACATTCACATCTGACCATCTATATTCACACCTGACCATCTATACTCACACTTGACCATCTATACTCACACCTGACCATCTATACTCACACCTGACCATCTACATTCACACCTGACCATCTATATTCACACTGGACCATCTATACTCACACCTGACCATCTATATTTACACCAGACCATCTATACTCACACCTGACCATCGATACTCACACCTGACCATCTATATTCACACCTGACCATCTATATTCACACTGGACCATCTATGCTCACACCTGACCATCTATATTCACACCTGACCATCTATCCTCACACCTGACCATCTATACTCACACCTGACCATCTATACTCACACCTGACCATATATACTCACACCTGACCATCGATATTCACACCCGACCATCTATATTCACACCTGACCATCTATACTCACACCTGACCATCTATACTCACACCTGACCATCTATATTCACACCTGACCATCTATATTAACACTGGACCTTCTATATTCACACCTGACCATCTATATTAACACTGGACCTTCTATATTCACACCTGACCATCTATATTCACGCCTGACCATCTATATTCACACCTGACCATCTATATTCACACCTGACCATCTATATTCACGCCTGACCATCTATATTCACACCTGACCATCTATATTCACGCCTGACCATCTATATTCACACCTGACCATCTATATTCACACCTGACCATCTATATTCACGCCTGACCATCTATATTCACACCTGACCATCTATATTCACACCTGACCATCTATACTCACATCTGAACATCTATATTCACGCCTCACCATCTATATTCACACCTGACCATCTATATTCACACCTGACCATCTATATTCACGCCTGACCATCTATATTCACGCCTGACCATCTATATTCACACCTGACCATCTATATTCACACCTGACCATCTATACTCACACCTGACCATCTATATTCACGCCTGACCATCTATATTCACACCTGACCATCTATACTCACACCTGACCATCTAAACTCACACCTGACCATCTATATTCACGCCTGACCATCTATATTCACACCTGACCATCTATATTCACACCTGACCATCTATATTCACGCCTGACCCTCTATATTCACACCTGACCATCTATATTCACACCTGACCATCTATACTCACATCTGAACATCTATATTCACGCCTCACCATCTATATTCACACCTGACCATCTATATTCACACCTGACCATCTATATTCACGCCTGACCATCTATATTCACGCCTGACCATCTATATTCATACCTGACCATCTATATTCACACCTGACCATCTATACTCACACCTGACCATCTATATTCACGCCTGACCATCTATATTCACACCTGACCATCTATACTCACACCTGACCATCTATACTCACACCTGACCATCTATATTCACGCCTGACCATCTATACTCACACCTGACCATCTATACTCGCACCTGACCATCTATATTCACGCCTGACCATCTATACTCACACCTGACCATCTATACTCACACCTGACCATCTATACTCACACCTGACCATCTATACTCACACCTGACCAACTATATTCACACCTGACCAACTATACTCACACCTGACCGTCTATATTCACACCTGACCATCTATACTCACACCTGACCATCTATACTCACACCTGACCATCTATACTCACACCTGACCATCTATATTCACACCTGACCATCTATACTCACACCTGACCATCTATCCTCACCCCTGACCATCTATACTCACACCTGACCATCTATATTCACACCTGACCATCTATACTCACACCTGACCATCTATACTCACACCTGACCATCTATATTCACACCTGACCATCTATACTCATACCTGACCATCTTTATTCACACCTGACCATCTATATTCACACCTGACCATCTATATTCACCCCTGACCATCTATATTCACGCCTGACCATCTATATTCACACCTGACCATCTATACTCACTTCTGGCCATCTATCATCACACCTGACCATCTATACTCACACCTGACCATCTATACTCACCCCTGACCATCTATATTCACGCCTGACCATCTATATTCACACCTGACCACCTATACTCACTCCTGACCATCTATATTCACATCTGACAATCTATACACACACCTGACCATCTATATTCACACCAGACCATCTATATTCACACCTGACCATCTATACTCACACCTGACCATCTATACTCGCCCTGGACCATTTATACACACACCCGACCATCTATACTCACACCTGACCATATATACTCACACCAGACCATCTATATTCAAACCTGACCATCTATACTCACACCTGACCATCTGTACTCTCACCTGACCATCTATATTCACTCCTGACCATCTATACTCACACCTGACCATCTATACTCACACCTGACCATCTATATTCACACCTGACCATCTATATTCACACCTGACCATCTATATTCACACCTGACCATCTATATTCACACCTGACAATCTACACTCACACCAGACCATCTATATTCACACCTGACCATCTACATTCACACCTGACCATCTATATTCACACCTGACCATCTATACTCACACTTGACCATCTATACTCACACCTGACCATCTATACTCACACCTGACCATCTACATTCACACCTGACCATCTATACTCACACCTGACCATCTATACTCACACTTGACCATCTATACTCACACCCGACCATCTATACTCACACTTGACCATCTATCCTCACACCTGACCATTTATACTCATACCCGACAATCTATACTCACACCTGACCATCTATATTCACACCTGACCATCTATATTCACACTGGACCATCTATACTCACACCTGACCATCAATACTCACACCTGACCATATATACTCACACCTGACCATTGATACTCACACCTGACCATCTATATTCACACCTGACCATCTATACTCACACCTGACCATCTATATTCACGCCTGACCATCTATATTCACCCCTGACCATCTATATTCACGCCTGACCATCTATATTCACACCTGACCATCTATACTCACTCCTGACCATCTATCATCATACCTGACCATCTATACTCACACCTGACCATCTATACTCACCCCTGACCATCTATATTCATGCCTGACCATCTATATTCACACCTGACCACCTATACTCACTCCTGACCATCTATATTCACATCTGACAATCTATACACACACCTGACCATCAATATTCACACCTGACCATCTATATTCACACCAGACCATCTATATTCACACCTGACCATCTATATTCACACCTGACCATCTATACTCACCCTGGACCATTTATACACACACCCGACCATCTATACGCACACCTGACCATATATACTCACACCAGACCATCTATACTCACACCTGACCATCTATATTCACACCTGACCAACTATACTCACACCTGACCATCTATACTCACACCTGACCATCCATATTCACTCCTGACCATCTATACTCACACCTGACCATCTATACTCACACCTGACCATCTATATTCACGCCTGACCATCTATATTCACACCTGACCATCTATATTCACACCTGACCATCTATATTCACGCCTGACCATCTATACTCACACCTGACCATCTATACTCACACCTGACCATCTATATTCACGCCTGACCATCTGTATTCACACCTGACCATCTATATTCGCACCTGACCATCTATATTCACACCTGACCATCTATATTCACACCTGACCATCTATACTCACTCCTGACCATCTATATTCACGCCTGACCATCTATACCCACACCTGACCATCTGTATTCACGCTTGACCATCTATACTCACACCTGACCATCTATATTCACACCTGACCATCTATATTCACACCTGACCATCTATACTCACACCTGACCATCTATATTCACGCCTGACCATCTATATTCACACCTGACCATCTATACTCACACCTGACGATCTATACTCACACCTGACCATCTATATTCACACCAGACCATCTATACTCACACCTGACCATCTATACTCACACCTGACCATCTATATTTACACCAGACCATCTATATTCACACCTGACAATCTACACTCACACCTGACCATCTATATTCACACCTGACCATCTATATTCACACCTGACCATCTATATTCACACCTGACCATCTACATTCACATCTGACTATCTATATTCACACCTGACCATCTATACTCACACTTGACCATCTATACTCACACCTGACCATCTATACTCACACCTGACCATCTACATTCACACCTGACCATCTATACTCACACCTGACCATCTATACTCACACCTGACCATCTACATTCACATCTGACCATCTATATTCACACCTGACCATCTATACTCACACTTGACCATCTATACTCACACCTGACCATCTATACTCACACCTGACCATCTACATTCACACCTGACCATCTATATTCACACTGGACCATCTATACTCACACCTGACCATCTATATTTACACCAGACCATCTATACTCACACCTGACCATCGATAATCACACCTGACCATCTATATTCACACCTGACCATCTATATTCACACCTGACCATCTATATTCACACTGGACCATCTATGCTCACACCTGACCATCTATATTCACACCTGACCATCTATCCTCACACCTGACCATCTATACTCACACCTGACCATCTATACTCACACCTGACCATATATACTCACACCTGACCATCGATATTCACACCCGACCATCTATATTCACACCTGACCATCTATACTCACACCTGACCATCTATACTCACACCTGACCATCTATATTCACACCTGACCATCTATATTAACACTGGACCTTCTATATTCACACCTGACCATCTATATTAACACTGGACCTTCTATATTCACACCTGACCATCTATATTCACGCCTGACCATCTATATTCACACCTGACCATCTATATTCACACCTGACCATCTATATTCACGCCTGACCATCTATATTCACACCTGACCATCTATATTCACGCCTGACCATCTATATTCACACCTGACCATCTATATTCACACCTGACCATCTATATTCACGCCTGACCATCTATATTCACACCTGACCATCTATATTCACACCTGACCATCTATACTCACATCTGAACATCTATATTCACGCCTCACCATCTATATTCACACCTGACCATCTATATTCACACCTGACCATCTATATTCACGCCTGACCATCTATATTCACGCCTGACCATCTATATTCACACCTGACCATCTATATTCACACCTGACCATCTATACTCACACCTGACCATCTATATTCACGCCTGACCATCTATATTCACACCTGACCATCTATACTCACACCTGACCATCTAAACTCACACCTGACCATCTATATTCACGCCTGACCATCTATATTCACACCTGACCATCTATATTCACACCTGACCATCTATATTCACGCCTGACCATCTATATTCACACCTGACCATCTATATTCACACCTGACCATCTATACTCACATCTGAACATCTATATTCACGCCTCACCATCTATATTCACACCTGACCATCTATATTCACACCTGACCATCTATATTCACGCCTGACCATCTATATTCACGCCTGACCATCTATATTCATACCTGACCATCTATATTCACACCTGACCATCTATACTCACACCTGACCATCTATATTCACGCCTGACCATCTATATTCACACCTGACCATCTATACTCACACCTGACCATCTATACTCACACCTGACCATCTATATTCACGCCTGACCATCTATACTCACACCTGACCATCTATACTCGCACCTGACCATCTATATTCACGCCTGACCATCTATACTCACACCTGACCATCTATACTCACACCTGACCATCTATACTCACACCTGACCATCTATACTCACACCTGACCAACTATATTCACACCTGACCAACTATACTCACACCTGACCGTCTATATTCACACCTGACCATCTATACTCACACCGGACCATCTATACTCACACCTGACCATCTATACTCACACCTGACCATCTATATTCACACCTGACCATCTATACTCACACCTGACCATCTATCCTCACCCCTGACCATCTATACTCACACCTGACCATCTATATTCACACCTGACCATCTATACTCACACCTGACCATCTATACTCACACCTGACCATCTATATTCACACCTGACCATCTATACTCATACCTGACCATCTTTATTCACACCTGACCATCTATATTCACACCTGACCATCTATATTCACCCCTGACCATCTATATTCACGCCTGACCATCTATATTCACACCTGACCATCTATACTCACTTCTGACCATCTATCATCACACCTGACCATCTATACTCACACCTGACCATCTATACTCACCCCTGACCATCTATATTCACGCCTGACCATCTATATTCACACCTGACCACCTATACTCACTCCTGACCATCTATATTCACATCTGACAATCTATACACACACCTGACCATCTATATTCACACCAGACCATCTATATTCACACCTGACCATCTATACTCACACCTGACCATCTATACTCGCCCTGGACCATTTATACACACACCCGACCATCTATACTCACACCTGACCATATATACTCACACCAGACCATCTATATTCAAACCTGACCATCTATACTCACACCTGACCATCTGTACTCTCACCTGACCATCTATATTCACTCCTGACCATCTATACTCACACCTGACCATCTATACTCACACCTGACCATCTATATTCACACCTGACCATCTATATTCACACCTGACCATCTATATTCACACCTGACCATCTATATTCACACCTGACAATCTACACTCACACCAGACCATCTATATTCACACCTGACCATCTACATTCACACCTGACCATCTATATTCACACCTGACCATCTATACTCACACTTGACCATCTATACTCACACCTGACCATCTATACTCACACCTGACCATCTACATTCACACCTGACCATCTATACTCACACCTGACCATCTATACTCACACTTGACCATCTATACTCACACCCGACCATCTATACTCACACTTGACCATCTATACTCACACCTGACCATCTATACTCATACCCGACAATCTATACTCACACCTGACCATCTATATTCACACCTGACCATCTATATTCACACTGGACCATCTATACTCACACCTGACCATCAATACTCACACCTGACCATATATACTCACACCTGACCATCGATACTCACACCTGACCATCTATATTCACACCTGACCATCTATACTCACACCTGACCATCTATATTCACGCCTGACCATCTATATTCACCCCTGACCATCTATATTCACGCCTGACCATCTATATTCACACCTGACCATCTATACTCACTCCTGACCATCTATCATCATACCTGACCATCTATACTCACACCTGACCATCTATACTCACCCCTGACCATCTATATTCATGCCTGACCATCTATATTCACACCTGACCACCTATACTCACTCCTGACCATCTATATTCACATCTGACAATCTATACACACACCTGACCATCTATATTCACACCTGACCATCTATATTCACACCAGACCATCTATATTCACACCTGACCATCTATATTCATACCTGACCATCTATACTCACCCTGGACCATTTATACACACACCCGACCATCTATACGCACACCTGACCATATATACTCACACCAGACCATCTATACTCACACCTGACCATCTATATTCACACCTGACCAACTATACTCACACCTGACCATCTATACTCACACCTGACCATCCATATTCACTCCTGACCATCTATACTCACACCTGACCATCTATACTCACACCTGACCATCTATATTCACGCCTGACCATCTATATTCACACCTGACCATCTATATTCACACCTGACCATCTATATTCACGCCTGACCATCTATACTCACACCTGACCATCTATACTCACACCTGACCATCTATATTCACGCCTGACCATCTGTATTCACACCTGACCATCTATATTCACACCTGACCATCTATATTCACACCTGACCATCTATATTCACACCTGACCATCTATACTCACTCCTGACCATCTATATTCACGCCTGACCATCTATATTCACGCCTGACCATCTATACCCACACCTGACCACTCTATTCACGCTTGACCATCTATACTCACACCTGACCATCTATATTCACACCTGACCATCTATATTCACACCTGACCATCTATACTCACACCTGACCATCTATATTCACGCCTGACCATCTATATTCACACCTGACCATCTATACTCACACCTGACGATCTATACTCACACCTGACCATCTATATTCACACCAGACCATCTATACTCACACCTGACCATCTATACTCACACCTGACCATCTATATTTACACCAGACCATCTATATTCACACCTGACAATCTACACTCACACCTGACCATCTATATTCACACCTGACCATCTATATTCACACCTGACCATCTATATTCACACCTGACCATCTACATTCACATCTGACTATCTATATTCACACCTGACCATCTATACTCACACTTGACCATCTATACTCACACCTGACCATCTATACTCACACCTGACCATCTACATTCACACCTGACCATCTATACTCACACCTGACCATCTATACTCACACCTGACCATCTACATTCACATCTGACCATCTATATTCACACCTGACCATCTATACTCACACTTGACCATCTATACTCACACCTGACCATCTATACTCACACCTGACCATCTACATTCACACCTGACCATCTATATTCACACTGGACCATCTATACTCACACCTGACCATCTATATTTACACCAGACCATCTATACTCACACATGACCATCGATACTCACACCTGACCATCTATATTCACACCTGACCATCTATATTCACACCTGACCATCTATATTCACACTGGACCATCTATGCTCACACCCGACCATCAATACTCACACCTGACCATAAAAACTCACACCTGACTATCGATACTCACACCTGACCATCTATATTCACACCTCACCATCTATATTCACACCTGACCATCTATATTCACACCTGACCATCTATATTCACACCTGACCATCTATATTCACACCTGACCATCTATACTCACACCTGACCATCTATACTCACACCTGACCATCTATACTCACACCTGACCATATATACTCACACCTGACCATCGATACTCACACCTGACCATCTATATTCACACCTGACCATCTATACTCACACCTGACCATCTATACTCACACCTGACCATCTATATTCACACCTGACCATCTATATTAACACTGGACCTTCTATATTCACACCTGACCATCTATATTAACACTGGACCTTCTATATTCACACCTGACCATCTATATTCACGCCTGACCATCTATATTCACACCTGACCATCTATATTCACACCTGACCATCTATATTCACGCCTGACCATCTATATTCACACCTGACCATCTATATTCACGCCTGACCATCTATATTCACACCTGACCATCTATATTCACACCTGACCATCTATATTCACGCCTGACCATCTATATTCACACCTGACCATCTATATTCACACCTGACCATCTATACTCACATCTGAACATCTATATTCACGCCTCACCATCTATATTCACAGCTGACCATCTATATTCACACCTGACCATCTATATTCACGCCTGACCATCTATATTCACGCCTGACCATCTATATTCACACCTGACCATCTATATTCACACCTGACCATCTATACTCACACCTGACCATCTATATTCACGCCTGACCATCTATATTCACACCTGACCATCTATACTCACACCTGACCATCTATACTCACACCTGACCATCTATATTCACGCCTGACCATCTATATTCACACCTGACCATCTATATTCACACCTGACCATCTATATTCACGCCTGACCATCTATATTCACACCTGACCATCTATATTCACACCTGACCATCTATACTCACATCTGAACATCTATATTCACGCCTCACCATCTATATTCACACCTGACCATCTATATTCACACCTGACCATCTATATTCACGCCTGACCATCTATATTCACGCCTGACCATCTATATTCACACCTGACCATCTATATTCACACCTGACCATCTATACTCACACCTGACCATCTATATTCACGCCTGACCATCTATATTCACACCTGACCATCTATACTCACACCTGACCATCTATACTCACACCTGACCATCTATATTCACGCCTGACCATCTATACTCACACCTGACCATCTATACTCGCACCTGACCATCTATATTCACGCCTGACCATCTATACTCACACCTGACCATCTATACTCACACCTGACCATCTATACTCACACCTGACCATCTATACTCACACCTGACCAACTATATTCACACCTGACCAACTATACTCACACCTGACCGTCTATATTCACACCTGACCATCTATACTCACACCTGACCATCTATACTCACACCTGACCATCTATACTCACACCTGACCATCTATATTCACACCTGACCATCTATACTCACACCTGACCATCTATCCTCACCCCTGACCATCTATACTCACACCTGACCATCTATATTCACACCTGACCATCTATACTCACACCTGACCATCTATACTCACACCTGACCATCTATATTCACACCTGACCATCTATACTCATACCTGACCATCTTTATTCACACCTGACCATCTATACTCACACCTGACCATCTATATTCACCCCTGACCATCTATATTCACGCCTGACCATCTATATTCACACCTGACCATCTATACTCACTTCTGACCATCTATCATCACACCTGACCATCTATACTCACACCTGACCATCTATACTCACCCCTGATCATCTATATTCACGCCTGACCATCTATATTCACACCTGACCACCTATACTCACTCCTGACCATCTATATTCACATCTGACAATCTATACACACACCTGACCATCTATATTCACACCAGACCATCTATATTCACACCTGACCATCTATACTCACACCTGACCATCTATACTCGCCCTGGACCATTTATGCACACACCCGACCATCTATACTCACACCTGACCATATATACTCACACCAGACCATCTATATTCAGACCTGACCATCTATACTCACACTTGACCATCTGTACTCTCACCTGACCATCTATATTCACTCCTGACCATCTATACTCACACCTGACCATCTATACTCACACCTGACCATCTATATTCACACCTGACCATCTATATTCACACCTGACTATCTATATTCACACCTGACCATCTATATTCACACCTGACAATCTACACTCACACCAGACCATCTATATTCACACCTGACCATCTACATTCACACCTGACCATCTATATTCACACCTGACCATCTATACTCACACTTGACCATCTATACTCACACCTGACCATCTATACTCACACCTGACCATCTACATTCACCCCTGACCATCTATACTCACACCTGACCATCTATACTCACACTTGACTATCTATACTCACACCCGACCATCTATACTCACACTTGACCATCTATACTCACACCTGGCCATCTCTACTCATACCCGACAATCTATACTCACACCTGACCATCTATATTCACACCTGACCATCTATATTCACACTGGACCATCTATCCTCACACCTGACCATCAATACTCACACCTGACCATATATACTCACACCTGACCATCGATACTCACACCTGACCATCTATATTCACACCTGACCATCTATACTCACACCTGACCATCTATATTCACGCCTGACCATCTATATTCACCCCTGACCATCTATATTCACGCCTGACCATCTATATTCACACCTGACCATCTATATTCACGCCTGACCATCTATACTCACACCTGACCATCTATACTCACACCTGACCATCTATATTCACGCCTGACCATCTGTATTCACACCTGACCATCTATATTCACACCTGACCATCTATATTCACACCTGACCATCTATATTCACACCTGACCATCTATACTCACTCCTGACCATCTATATTCACGCCTGACCATCTATACCCACACCTGACCATCTGTATTCACGCTTGACCATCTATACTCACACCTGACCATCTATATTCACACCTGGCCATCTATATTCACACCTGACCATCTATACTCACACCTGACCTTCTATATTCACGCCTGACCATCTATATTCACACCTGACCATCTATACTCACACCTGACGATCTATACTCACACCTGACCATCTATATTCACACCAGACCATCTATACTCACACCTGACCATCTATACTCACACCTGACCATCTATATTTACACCAGACCATCTATATTCACACCTGACAATCTACACTCACACCTGACCATCTATATTCACACCTGACCATCTATATTCACACCTGACCATCTATATTCACACCTGACCATCTACATTCACATCTGACTATCTATATTCACACCTGACCATCTATACTCACACTTGACCATCTATACTCACACCTGACCATCTATACTCACACCTGACCATCTACATTCACACCTGACCATCTATACTCACACCTGACCATCTATACTCACACCTGACCATCTACATTCACATCTGACCATCTATATTCACACCTGACCATCTATACTCACACTTGACCATCTATACTCACACCTGACCATCTCTACTCACACCTGACCATCTACATTCACACCTGACCATCTATATTCACACTGGACCATCTATACTCACACCTGACCATCTATATTTACACCAGACCATCTATACTCACACATGACCATCGATACTCACACCTGACCATCTATATTCACACCTGACCATCTATATTCACACCTGACCATCTATATTCACACTGGACCATCTATGCTCACACCTGACCATCAATACTCACACCTGACCATAAAAACTCACACCTGACCATCGATACTCACACCTGACCATCTATATTCACACCTGACCATCTATATTCACACCTGACCATCTATATTCACACCTGACCATCTATATTCACACCTGACCATCTATATTCACACCTGACCATCTATACTCACACCTGACCATCTATACTCACACCTGACCATCTATACTCACACCTGACCATATATACTCACACCTGACCATCGATACTCACACCTGACCATCTATATTCACACCTGACCATCTATACTCACACCTGACCATCTATACTCACACCTGACCATCTATATACACACCTGACCATCTATATTAACACTGGACCTTCTATATTCACACCTGACCATCTATATTAACACTGGACCTTCTATATTCACACCTGACCATCTATATTCACGCCTGACCATCTATATTCACACCTGACCATCTATATTCACACCTGACCATCTATATTCACGCCTGACCATCTATATTCACACCTGACCATCTATATTCACGCCTGACCATCTATATTCACACCTGACCATCTATATTCACACCTGACCATCTATATTCACGCCTGACCATCTATATTCACACCTGACCATCTATATTCACACCTGACCATCTATACTCACATCTGAACATCTATATTCACGCCTCACCATCTATATTCACACCTGACCATCTATATTCACACCTGACCATCTATATTCACGCCTGACCATCTATATTCACGCCTGACCATCTATATTCACACCTGACCATCTATATACACACCTGACCATCTATACTCACACCTGACCATCTATATTCACGCCTGACCATCTATATTCACACCTGACCATCTATACTCACACCTGACCATCTATACTCACACCTGACCATCTATATTCACGCCTGACCATCTATATTCACACCTGACCATCTATATTCACACCTGACCATCTATATTCACGCCTGACCATCTATATTCACACCTGACCATCTATATTCACACCTGACCATCTATACTCACATCTGAACATCTATATTCACGCCTCACCATCTATATTCACACCTGACCATCTATATTCACACCTGACCATCTATGTTCACGCCTGACCATCTATATTCACGCCTGACCATCTATATTCACACCTGACCATCTATATTCACACCTGACCATCTATACTCACACCTGACCATCTATATTCACGCCTGACCATCTATATTCACACCTGACCATCTATACTCACACCTGACCATCTATACTCACACCTGACCATCTATATTCACGCCTGACCATCTATACTCACACCTGACCATCTATACTCGCACCTGACCATCTATATTCACGCCTGACCATCTATACTCACACCTGACCATCTATACTCACACCTGACCATCTATACTCACACCTGACCATCTATACTCACACCTGACCAACTATATTCACACCTGACCAACTATACTCACACCTGACCGTCTATATTCACACCTGACCATCTATACTCACAACTGACCATCTATACTCACACCTGACCATCTATACTCACACCTGACCATCTATATTCACACCTGACCATCTATACTCACACCTGACCATCTATCCTCACCCCTGACCATCTATACTCACACCTGACCATCTATATTCACACCTGACCATCTATACTCACACCTGACCATCTATACTCACACCTGACCATCTATATTCACACCTGACCATCTATACTCATACCTGACCATCTTTATTCACACCTGACCATCTATACTCACACCTGACCATCTATATTCACCCCTGACCATCTATATTCACGCCTGACCATCTATATTCACACCTGACCATCTATACTCACTTCTGACCATCTATCATCACACCTGACCATCTATACTCACACCTGACCATCTATACTCACCCCTGACCATCTATATTCACGCCTGACCATCTATATTCACACCTGACCACCTATACTCACTCCTGACCATCTATATTCACATCTGACAATCTATACACACACCTGACCATCTATATTCACACCAGACCATCTATATTCACACCTGACCATCTATACTCACACCTGACCATCTATACTCGCCCTGGACCATTTATGCACACACCCGACCATCTATACTCACACCTGACCATATATACTCACACCAGACCATCTATATTCAGACATGACCATCTATACTCACACCTGACCATCTGTACTCTCACCTGACCATCTATATTCACTCCTGACCATCTATACTCACACCTGACCATCTATACTCACACCTGACCATCTATATTCACACCTGACCATCTATATTCACACCTGACTATCTATATTCACACCTGACCATCTATATTCACACCTGACAATCTACACTCACACCAGACCATCTATATTCACACCTGACCATCTACATTCACACCTGACCATCTATATTCACACCTGACCATCTATACTCACACTTGACCATCTATACTCACACCTGACCATCTATACTCACACCTGACCATCTACATTCACCCCTGACCATCTATACTCACACCTGACCATCTATACTCACACTTGACCATCTATACTCACACCCGACCATCTATACTCACACTTGACCATCTATACTCACACCTGGCCATCTCTACTCATACCCGACAATCTATACTCACACCTGACCATCTATATTCACACCTGACCATCTATATTCACACTGGACCATCTATACTCACACCTGACCATCAATACTCACACCTGACCATATATACTCACACCTGACCATCGATACTCACACCTGACCATCTATATTCACACCTGACCATCTATACTCACACCTGACCATCTATATTCACGCCTGACCATCTATATTCACCCCTGACCATCTATATTCACGCCTGACCATCTATATTCACACCTGACCATCTATATTCACGCCTGACCATCTATACTCACACCTGACCATCTATACTCACACCTGACCATCTATATTCACGCCTGACCATCTGTATTCACACCTGACCATCTATATTCACACCTGACCATCTATATTCACACCTGACCATCTATATTCACACCTGACCATCTATACTCACTCCTGACCATCTATATTCACGCCTGACCATCTATACCCACACCTGACCATCTGTATTCACGCTTGACCATCTATACTCACACCTGACCATCTATATTCACACCTGACCATCTATATTCACACCTGACCATCTATACTCACACCTGACCATCTATATTCACGCCTGACCATCTATATTCACACCTGACCATCTATACTCACACCTGACGATCTATACTCACACCTGACCATCTATATTCACACCAGACCATCTATACTCACACCTGACCATCTATACTCACACCTGACCAACTATACTCACACCTGACCATCTATATTCACACCAGACCATCTATACTCACACCTGACCATCTATACTCACACCTGACCAACTATACTCACACCTGACCATCTATATTTACACCACACCATCTATATTCACACCTGACAATCTACACTCACACCTGACCATCTATATTCACACCTGACCATCTATATTCACACCTGACCATCTATATTCACACCTGACCATCTACATTCACATCTGACTATCTATATTCACACCTGACCATCTATACTCACACTTGACCATCTATACTCACACCTGACCATCTATACTCACACCCGACCATCTACATTCACACCTGACAATCTATACTCACACCTGACCATCTATACTCACACCTGACCATCTACATTCACATCTGACCATGTATATTCACACCTGACCATCTATACTCACACTTGACCATCTATAATCACACCTGACCATCTATACTCACACTTGACCATCTACATTCACACCTGACCATCTATATTCACACTGGACCATCTATACTCACACCTGACCATCTATATTTACACCAGACCATCTATACTCACACCTGACCATCGATACTCACACCTGACCATCTATATTCACACCTGACCATCAATACTCACACCTGACCATAAAAACTCACACCTGACCATCGATACTCACACCTGACCATCTATATTCACACTGGACCATCTATGCTCACACCTGACCATCAATACTCACACCTGACCATAAAAACTCACACCTGACCATCGATACTCACACCTGACCATCTATATTCACACCTGACCATCTATATTCACACCTGACCATCTATATTCACACCTGACCATCTATATTCACACCTGACCATCTATATTCACACCTGACCATCTATACTCACACCTGACCATCTATACTCACACCTGACCATCTATACTCACACCTGACCATATATACTCACACCTGACCATCGATACTCACACCTGACCATCTATATTCACACCTGACCATCTATACTCACACCTGACCATCTATACTCACACCTGACCATCTATATTCACACCTGACCATCTATATTAACACTGGACCTTCTATATTCACACATGACCATCTATATTAACACTGGACCTTCTATATTCACACCTGACCATCTATATTCACGCCTGACCATCTATATTCACACCTGACCATCTATATTCACACCTGACCATCTATATTCACGCCTGACCATCTATATTCACACCTGACCATCTATATTCACGCCTGACCATCTATATTCACACCTGACCATCTATATTCACACCTGACCATCTATATTCACGCCTGACCATCTATATTCACACCGGACCATCTATATTCAAACCTGACCATCTATACTCACATCTGAACATCTATATTCACGCCTCACCATCTATATCCACACCTGACCATCTATATTCACACCTGACCATCTATATTCACGCCTGACCATCTATATTCACGCCTGACCATCTATATTCACACCTGACCATCTATATTCACACCTGACCATCTATACTCACACCTGACCATCTATATTCACGCCTGACCATCTATATTCACACCTGACCATCTATACTCACACCTGACCATCTATACTCACACCTGACCATCTATATTCAGGCCTGACCATCTATACTCACACCTGACCATCTATACTCGCACCTGACCATCTATATTCACGCCTGACCATCTATACTCACACCTGACCATCTATACTCACACCTGACCATCTATACTCACACCTGACCATCTATACTCACACCTGACCAACTATATTCACACCTGACCAACTATACTCACACCTGACCGTCTATATTCACACCTGACCATCTATACTCACACCTGACCATCTATACTCACACCTGACCATCTATATTCACACCTGACCATCTATACTCACACCTGACCATCTATCCTCACCCCTGACCATCTATACTCACACCTGACCATCTATATTCACACATGACCATCTATACTCACACCTGACCATCTATACTCACACCTGACCATCTATATTCACACCTGACCATCTATACTCATACCTGACCATCTTTATTCACACCTGACCATCTATACTCACACCTGACCATCTATATTCACCCCTGACCATCTATATTCACGCCTGACCATCTATATTCACACCTGACCATCTATACTCACTTCTGACCATCTATCATCACACCTGACCATCTATACTCACACCTGACCATCTATACTCACCCCTGACCATCTATATTCACGCCTGACCATCTATATTCACACCTGACCACCTATACTCACTCCTGACCATCTATATTCACATCTGACAATCTATACACACACCTGACCATCTATATTCACACCAGACCATCTATATTCACACCTGACCATCTATCCTCACACCTGACCATCTATACTCGCCCTGGACCATTTATACACACACCCGACAATCTATACGCACACCTGACCATATATACTCACACCAGACCATCTATATTCAAACCTGACCATCTATACTCACACCTGACCATCTATACTCTCACCTGACCATCTATATTCACTCCTGACCATCTATACTCACACCTGACCATCTATACTCACACCTGACCATCTATATTCACACCTGACCATCTATATTCACACCTGACAATCTATATTCACACCTGACCATCTATATTCACACCTGACAATCTACACTCACACCTGACCATCTATATTCACACCTGACCATCTACATTCACACCTGACCATCTATATACACACCTGACCATCTATACTCACACTTGACCATCTATATTCACACCTGACCATCTATATTCACACCTGACCATCTATATTCACACCTGACCATCTATATTCACACCTGACAATCTACACTCACACCTGACAATCTATATTCACACCTGACCATCTACATTCACACCTGACCATCTATATTCACACCTGACCATCTATACTCACACTTGACCATCTATACTCACACCTGACCATCTATACTCACACCTGACCATCTACATTCACACCTGACCATCTATACTCACACCTGACCATCTATACTCACACCCGACCATCTATACTCACACTTGACCATCTATACTCACACCTGACCATCTATACTCATACCCGACAATCTATACTCACACCTGACCATCTATATTCACACCTGACCATCTATATTCACACTGGACCATCTATACTCACACCTGACCATCAATACTCACACCTGACCATATATACTCACACCTGACCATCGATACTCACACCTGACCATCTATATTCACACCTGACCATCTATACTCACACCTGACCATCTATATTCACGCCTGACCATCTATATTCACCCCTGACCATCTGTATTCACGCCTGACCATCTATATTCACACCTGACCATCTATACTCACACCTGACCATCTATACTCACACCTGACCATCTATATTCACACCTGACCATCTATACTCATACCTGACCATCTTTATTCACACCTGACCATCTATACTCACACCTGACCATCTATATTCACCCCTGACCATCTATATTCACGCCTGACCATCTATATTCACACCTGACCATCTATACTCACTTCTGACCATCTATCATCACACCTGACCATCTATACTCACACCTGACCATCTATACTCACCCCTGACCATCTATATTCACGCCTGACCATCTATATTCACACCTGACCACCTATACTCACTCCTGACCATCTATATTCACATCTGACAATCTATACACACACCTGACCATCTATATTCACACCAGACCATCTATATTCACACCTGACCATCTATACTCACACCTGACCATCTATACTCGCCCTGGACCATTTATGCACACACCCGACCATCTATACTCACACCTGACCATATATACTCACACCAGACCATCTATATTCAGACCTGACCATCTATACTCACACCTGACCATCTGTACTCTCACCTGACCATCTATATTCACTCCTGACCATCTATACTCACACCTGACCATCTATACTCACACCTGACCATCTATATTCACACCTGACCATCTATATTCACACCTGACTATCTATATTCACACCTGACCATCTATATTCACACCTGACAATCTACACTCACACCAGACCATCTATATTCACACCTGACCATCTACATTCACACCTGACCATCTATATTCACACCTGACCATCTATACTCACACTTGACCATCTATACTCACACCTGACCATCTATACTCACACCTGACCATCTACATTCACCCCTGACCATCTATACTCACACCTGACCATCTATACTCACACTTGACCATCTATACTCACACCCGACCATCTATACTCACACTTGACCATCTATACTCACACCTGGCCATCTCTACTCATACCCGACAATCTATACTCACACCTGACCATCTATATTCACACCTGACCATCTATATTCACACTGGACCATCTATACTCACACCTGACCATCAATACTCACACCTGACCATATATACTCACACCTGACCATCGATACTCACACCTGACCATCTATATTCACACCTGACCATCTATACTCACACCTGACCATCTATATTCACGCCTGACCATCTATATTCACCCCTGACCATCTATATTCACGCCTGACCATCTATATTCACACCTGACCATCTATATTCACGCCTGACCATCTATACTCACACCTGACCATCTATACTCACACCTGACCATCTATATTCACGCCTGACCATCTGTATTCACACCTGACCATCTATATTCACACCTGACCATCTATATTCACACCTGACCATCTATATTCACACCTGACCATCTATACTCACTCCTGACCATCTATATTCACGCCTGACCATCTATACCCACACCTGACCATCTGTATTCACGCTTGACCATCTATACTCACACCTGACCATCTATATTCACACCTGACCATCTATATTCACACCTGACCATCTATACTCACACCTGACCATCTATATTCACGCCTGACCATCTATATTCACACCTGACCATCTATACTCACACCTGACGATCTATACTCACACCTGACCATCTATATTCACACCAGACCATCTATACTCACACCTGACCATCTATACTCACACCTGACCATCTATATTTACACCACACCATCTATATTCACACCTGACAATCTACACTCACACCTGACCATCTATATTCACACCTGACCATCTATATTCACAACCTGACCATCTATATTCACACCTGACCATCTACATTCACATCTGACTATCTATATTCACACCTGACCATCTATACTCACACTTGACCATCTATACTCACACCTGACCATCTATACTCACACCCGACCATCTACATTCACACCTGACAATCTATACTCACACCTGACCATCTATACTCACACCTGACCATCTACATTCACATCTGACCATGTATATTCACACCTGACCATCTATACTCACACTTGACCATCTATACTCACACCTGACCATCTATACTCACACCTGACCATCTACATTCACACCTGACCATCTATATTCACACTGGACCATCTATACTCACACCTGACCATCTATATTTACACCAGACCATCTATACTCACACCTGACCATCGATACTCACACCTGACCATCTATATTCACACCTGACCATCAATACTCACACCTGACCATAAAAACTCACACCTGACCATCGATACTCACACCTGACCATCTATATTCACACTGGACCATCTATGCTCACACCTGACCATCAATACTCACACCTGACCATAAAAACTCACACCTGACCATCGATACTCACACCTGACCATCTATATTCACACCTGACCATCTATATTCACACCTGACCATCTATATTCACACCTGACCATCTATATTCACACCTGACCATCTATATTCACACCTGACCATCTATACTCACACCTGACCATCTATACTCACACCTGACCATCTATACTCACACCTGACCATATATACTCACACCTGACCATCGAAACTCACACCTGACCATCTATATTCACACCTGACCATCTATACTCACACCTGACCATCTATACTCACACCTGACCATCTATATTCACACCTGACCATCTATATTAACACTGGACCTTCTATATTCACACATGACCATCTATATTAACACTGGACCTTCTATATTCACACCTGACCATCTATATTCACGCCTGACCATCTATATTCACACCTGACCATCTATATTCACACCTGACCATCTATATTCACGCCTGACCATCTATATTCACACCTGACCATCTATATTCACGCCTGACCATCTATATTCACACCTGACCATCTATATTCACACCTGACCATCTATATTCACGCCTGACCATCTATATTCACACCGGACCATCTATATTCACACCTGACCATCTATACTCACATCTGAACATCTATATTCACGCCTCACCATCTATATCCACACCTGACCATCTATATTCACACCTGACCATCTATATTCACGCCTGACCATCTATATTCACGCCCTGACCATCTATATTCACACCTGACCATCTATATTCACACCTGACCATCTATACTCACACCTGACCATCTATATTCACGCCTGACCATCTATATTCACACCTGACCATCTATACTCACACCTGACCATCTATACTCACACCTGACCATCTATATTCAGGCCTGACCATCTATACTCACACCTGACCATCTATACTCGCACCTGACCATCTATATTCACGCCTGACCATCTATACTCACACCTGACCATCTATACTCACACCTGACCATCTATACTCACACCTGACCATCTATACTCACACCTGACCAACTATATTCACACCTGACCAACTATACTCACACCTGACCGTCTATATTCACACCTGACCATCTATACTCACACCTGACCATCTATACTCACACCTGACCATCTATATTCACACCTGACCATCTATACTCACACCTGACCATCTATCCTCACCCCTGACCATCTATACTCACACCTGACCATCTATATTCACACATGACCATCTATACTCACACCTGACCATCTATACTCACACCTGACCATCTATATTCACACCTGACCATCTATACTCATACCTGACCATCTTTATTCACACCTGACCATCTATACTCACACCTGACCATCTATATTCACCCCTGACCATCTATATTCACGCCTGACCATCTATATTCACACCTGACCATCTATACTCACTTCTGACCATCTATCATCACACCTGACCATCTATACTCACACCTGACCATCTATACTCACCCCTGACCATCTATATTCACGCCTGACCATCTATATTCACACCTGACCACCTATACTCACTCCTGACCATCTATATTCACATCTGACAATCTATACACACACCTGACCATCTATATTCACACCAGACCATCTATATTCACACCTGACCATCTATACTCACACCTGACCATCTATACTCGCCCTGGACCATTTATACACACACCCGACAATCTATACGCACACCTGACCATATATACTCACACCAGACCATCTATATTCAAACCTGACCATCTATACTCACACCTGACCATCTATACTCTCACCTGACCATCTATATTCACTCCTGACCATCTATACTCACACCTGACCATCTATACTCACACCTGACCATCTATATTCACACCTGACCATCTATATTCACACCTGACAATCTATATTCACACCTGACCATCTATATTCACACCTGACAATCTACACTCACACCTGACCATCTATATTCACACCTGACCATCTACATTCACACCTGACCATCTATATTCACACCTGACCATCTATACTCACACTTGACCATCTATATTCACACCTGACCATCTATATTCACACCTGACCATCTATATTCACACCTGACCATCTATATTCACACCTGACAATCTACACTCACACCTGACAATCTATATTCACACCTGACCATCTACATTCACACCTGACCATCTATATTCACACCTGACCATCTATACTCACACTTGACCATCTATACTCACACCTGACCATCTATACTCACACCTGACCATCTACATTCACACCTGACCATCTATACTCACACCTGACCATCTATACTCACACCCGACCATCTATACTCACACTTGACCATCTATACTCACACCTGACCATCTATACTCATACCCGACAATCTATACTCACACCTGACCATCTATATTCACACCTGACCATCTATATTCACACTGGACCATCTATACGCACACCTGACCATCAATACTCACACCTGACCATATATACTCACACCTGACCATCGATACTCACACCTGACCATCTATATTCACACCTGACCATCTATATTCACACTGGACCATCTATACTCACACCTGACCATCAATACTCACACCTGACCATATATACTCACACCTGACCATCGATACTCACACCTGACCATCTATACTCACTCCTGACCATCTATCATCATACCTGACCATCTATACTCACACCTGACCATCTATACTCACCCCTGACCATCTATATTCATGCCTGACATCTATATTCACACCCTGACCACCTATACTCACTCCTGACCATCTATATTCACATCTGACAATCTATACACACACCTGACCATCTATATTCACACCTGACCATCTATATTCACACCAGACCATCTATATTCACACCTGACCATCTATATTCACACCTGACCATCTATACTCACCCTGGACCATTTATACACACACCCGACCATCTATACGCACACCTGACCATATATACTCACACCAGACCATCTATACTCACACCTGACCATCTATATTCACACCTGACCAACTATACTCACACCTGACCATCTATACTCACACCTGACCATATATACTCACACCTGACCATCGATACTCACACCTGACCATCTATATTCACACCTGACCATCTATACTCACACCTGACCATCTATACTCACACCTGACCATCTATATTCACACCTGACCATCTATATTAACACTGGACCTTCTATATTCACACCTGACCATCTATATTAACACTGGACCTTCTATATTCACACCTGACCATCTATATTCACGCCTGACCATCTATATTCACACCTGACCATCTATATTCACACCTGACCATCTATATTCACGCCTGACCATCTATATTCACACCTGACCATCTATATTCACGCCTGACCATCTATATTCACACCTGACCATCTATATTCACACCTGACCATCTATATTCACGCCTGACCATCTATATTCACACCTGACCATCTATATTCACACCTGACCATCTATACTCACATCTGAACATCTATATTCACGCCTCACCATCTATATCCACACCTGACCATCTATATTCACACCTGACCATCTATATTCACGCCTGACCATCTATATTCACGCCTGACCATCTATATTCACACCTGACCATCTATATTCACACCTGACCATCTATACTCACACCTGACCATCTATATTCACGCCTGACCATCTATATTCACACCTGACCATCTATACTCACACCTGACCATCTATGCTCACACCTGACCATCTATATTCACGCCTGACCATCTATACTCACACCTGACCATCTATACTCGCACCTGACCATCTATATTCACGCCTGACCATCTATACTCACACCTGACCATCTATACTCACACCTGACCATCTATACTCACACCTGACCATCTATACTCACACCTGACCAACTATATTCACACCTGACCAACTATACTCACACCTGACCGTCTATATTCACACCTGACCATCTATACTCACACCTGACCATCTATACTCACACCTGACCATCTATATTCACCCCTGACCATCTATACTCACACCTGACCATCTATATTCACACATGACCATCTATACTCACACCTGACCATCTATACTCACACCTGACCATCTATATTCACACCTGACCATCTATACTCATACCTGACCATCTTTATTCACACCTGACCATCTATACTCACACCTGACCATCTATATTCACCCCTGACCATCTATATTCACGCCTGACCATCTATATTCACACCTGACCATCTATACTCACTTCTGACCATCTATCATCACACCTGACCATCTATACTCACACCTGACCATCTATACTCACCCCTGACCATCTATATTCACGCCTGACCATCTATATTCACACCTGACCACCTATACTCACTCCTGACCATCTATATTCACATCTGACAATCTATACACACACCTGACCATCTATATTCACACCAGACCATCTATATTCACACCTGACCATCTATACTCACACCTGACCATCTATACTCGCCCTGGACCATTTATACACACACCCGACCATCTATACTCACACCTGACCATATATACTCACACCAGACCATCTATATTCAAACCTGACCATCTATACTCACACCTGACCATCTATACTCTCACCTGACCATCTATATTCACTCCTGACCATCTATACTCACACCTGACCATCTATACTCACACCTGACCATCTATATTCACACCTGACCATCTATATTCACACCTGACAATCTATATTCACACCTGACCATCTATATTCACACCTGACAATCTACACTCACACCTGACCATCTATATTCACACCTGACCATCTACATTCAAACCTGACCATCTATATTCACACCTGACCATCTATACTCACACTTGACCATCTATATTCACACCTGACCATCTATATTCACACCTGACCATCTATATTCACACCTGACCATCTATATTCACACCTGACAATCTACACTCACACCTGACAATCTATATTCACACCTGACCATCTACATTCACACCTGACCATCTATATTCACACCTGACCATCTATACTCACACTTGACCATCTATACTCACACCTGACCATCTATACTCACACCTGACCATCTACATTCACACCTGACCATCTATTCTCACACCTGACCATCTATACTCACACCCGAACATCTATACTCACACTTGACCATCTATACTCACACCTGACCATCTACACTCATACCCGACAATCTATACTCACACCTGACCATCTATATTCACACCTGACCATCTATATTCAAACTGGACCATCTATACTCACACCTGACCATCAATACTCACACCTGACCATATATACTCACACCTGACCATCGATACTCACACCTGACCATCTATATTCACACCTGACCATCTATACTCACACCTGACCATCTATATTCACGCCTGACCATCTATATTCACCCCTGACCATCTATATTCACGCCTGACCATCTATATTCACACCTGACCATCTATACTCACTCCTGACCATCTATCATTCACGTGCTCACTGTGTACTCACACCTGACCATCTATACTCACCCCTGACCATCTATATTCATGCCTGACCATCTATATTCACACCTGACCACCTATACTCACTCCTGACCATCTATATTCACATCTGACAATCTATACACACACCTGACCATCTATATTCACACCTGACCATCTATATTCACACCAGACCATCTATATTCACACCTGACCATCTATATTCACACCTGACCATCTATACTCACCCTGGACCATTTATACACACACCCGACCATCTATACGCACACCTGACCATATATACTCACACCAGACCATCTATACTCACACCTGACCATCTATATTCACACCTGACCAACTATACTCACACCTGACCATCTATATTCACGCCTGACCATCTATATTCACACCTGACCATCTATATTCGCACCTGACCATCTATATTCACGCCTGACCATCTATACTCACACCTGACCATCTATACTCACACCTGACCATCTATATTAACGCCTGACCATCTATATTCACACCTGACCATCTATATTCACACCTGACCATCTATATTAACGCCTGACCATCTATATTCACACCTGACCATCTATATTAACACTGGACCTTCTATATTCACACCTGACCATCTATATTCACGCCTGACCATCTATATTCACACCTGACCATCTATATTCACACCTGACCATCTATATTCACGCCTGACCATCTATATTCACACCTGACCATCTATATTCACGCCTGACCATCTATATTCACACCTGACCATCTATATTCACACCTGACCATCTATATTCACGCCTGACAATCTATATTCACACCTGACCATCTATATTCACACCTGACCATCTATACTCACATCTGAACATCTATATTCACGCCTCACCATCTATATCCACACCTGACCATCTATATTCACACCTGACCATCTATATTCACGCCTGACCATCTATATTCACGCCTGACCATCTATATTCACACCTGACCATCTATATTCACACCTGACCATCTATACTCACACCTGACCATCTATATTCACGCCTGACCATCTATATTCACACCTGACCATCTATACTCACACCTGACCATCTATGCTCACACCTGACCATCTATATTCACGCCTGACCATCTATACTCACACCTGACCATCTATACTCGCACCTGACCATCTATATTCACGCCTGACCATCTATACTCACACCTGACCATCTATACTCACACCTGACCATCTATACTCACACCTGACCATCTATACTCACACCTGACCATCTATGCTCACACCTGACCATCTATATTCACGCCTGACCATCTATACTCACACCTGACCATCTATACTCGCACCTGACCATCTATATTCACGCCTGACCATCTATACTCACACCTGACCATCTATACTCACACCCGACCATCTATACTCACACTTGACCATCTATACTCACACCTGACCATCTATACTCATACCCGACAATCTATACTCACACCTGACCATCTATATTCACACCTGACCATCTATATTCACACTGGACCATCTATACTCACACCTGACCATCAATACTCACACCTGACCATATATACTCACACCTGACCATCGATACTCACACCTGACCATCTATATTCACACCTGACCATCTATACTCACACCTGACCATCTATATTCACGCCTGACCATCTATATTCACCCCTGACCATCTATATTCACGCCTGACCATCTATATTCACACCTGACCATCTATACTCACTCCTGACCATCTATCATCATACCTGACCATCTATACTCACACCTGACCATCTATACTCACCCCTGACCATCTATATTCATGCCTGACCATCTATATTCACACCTGACCACCTATACTCACTCCTGACCATCTATATTCACATCTGACAATCTATACACACACCTGACCATCTATATTCACACCTGACCATCTATATTCACACCAGACCATCTATATTCACACCTGACCATCTATATTCACACCTGACCATCTATACTCACCCTGGACCATTTATACACACACCCGACCATCTATACGCACACCTGACCATATATACTCACACCAGACCATCTATACTCACACCTGACCATCTATATTCACACCTGACCAACTATACTCACACCTGACCATCTATACTCACACCTGACCATATATACTCACACCTGACCATCGATACTCACACCTGACCATCTATATTCACACCTGACCATCTATACTCACACCTGACCATCTATACTCACACCTGACCATCTATATTCACACCTGACCATCTATATTAACACTGGACCTTCTATATTCACACCTGACCATCTATATTAACACTGGACCTTCTATATTCACACCTGACCATCTATATTCACGCCTGACCATCTATATTCACACCTGACCATCTATATTCACACCTGACCATCTATATTCACGCCTGACCATCTATATTCACACCTGACCATCTATATTCACGCCTGACCATCTATATTCACACCTGACCATCTATATTCACACCTGACCATCTATATTCACGCCTGACCATCTATATTCACACCTGACCATCTATATTCACACCTGACCATCTATACTCACATCTGAACATCTATATTCACGCCTCACCATCTATATCCACACCTGACCATCTATATTCACACCTGACCATCTATATTCACGCCTGACCATCTATATTCACGCCTGACCATCTATATTCACACCTGACCATCTATATTCACACCTGACCATCTATACTCACACCTGACCATCTATATTCACGCCTGACCATCTATATTCACACCTGACCATCTATACTCACACCTGACCATCTATGCTCACACCTGACCATCTATATTCACGCCTGACCATCTATACTCACACCTGACCATCTATACTCGCACCTGACCATCTATATTCACGCCTGACCATCTATACTCACACCTGACCATCTATACTCACACCTGACCATCTATACTCACACCTGACCATCTATACTCACACCTGACCAACTATATTCACACCTGACCAACTATACTCACACCTGACCGTCTATATTCACACCTGACCATCTATACTCACACCTGACCATCTATACTCACACCTGACCATCTATATTCACCCCTGACCATCTATACTCACACCTGACCATCTATATTCACACATGACCATCTATACTCACACCTGACCATCTATACTCACACCTGACCATCTATATTCACACCTGACCATCTATACTCATACCTGACCATCTTTATTCACACCTGACCATCTATACTCACACCTGACCATCTATATTCACCCCTGACCATCTATATTCACGCCTGACCATCTATATTCACACCTGACCATCTATACTCACTTCTGACCATCTATCATCACACCTGACCATCTATACTCACACCTGACCATCTATACTCACCCCTGACCATCTATATTCACGCCTGACCATCTATATTCACACCTGACCACCTATACTCACTCCTGACCATCTATATTCACATCTGACAATCTATACACACACCTGACCATCTATATTCACACCAGACCATCTATATTCACACCTGACCATCTATACTCACACCTGACCATCTATACTCGCCCTGGACCATTTATACACACACCCGACCATCTATACTCACACCTGACCATATATACTCACACCAGACCATCTATATTCAAACCTGACCATCTATACTCACACCTGACCATCTATACTCTCACCTGACCATCTATATTCACTCCTGACCATCTATACTCACACCTGACCATCTATACTCACACCTGACCATCTATATTCACACCTGACCATCTATATTCACACCTGACAATCTATATTCACACCTGACCATCTATATTCACACCTGACAATCTACACTCACACCTGACCATCTATATTCACACCTGACCATCTACATTCAAACCTGACCATCTATATTCACACCTGACCATCTATACTCACACTTGACCATCTATATTCACACCTGACCATCTATATTCACACCTGACCATCTATATTCACACCTGACCATCTATATTCACACCTGACAATCTACACTCACACCTGACAATCTATATTCACACCTGACCATCTACATTCACACCTGACCATCTATATTCACACCTGACCATCTATACTCACACTTGACCATCTATACTCACACCTGACCATCTATACTCACACCTGACCATCTACATTCACACCTGACCATCTATTCTCACACCTGACCATCTATACTCACACCCGAACATCTATACTCACACTTGACCATCTATACTCACACCTGACCATCTACACTCATACCCGACAATCTATACTCACACCTGACCATCTATATTCACACCTGACCATCTATATTCAAACTGGACCATCTATACTCACACCTGACCATCAATACTCACACCTGACCATATATACTCACACCTGACCATCGATACTCACACCTGACCATCTATATTCACACCTGACCATCTATACTCACACCTGACCATCTATATTCACGCCTGACCATCTATATTCACCCCTGACCATCTATATTCACGCCTGACCATCTATATTCACACCTGACCATCTATACTCACTCCTGACCATCTATCATCATACCTGACCATCTATACTCACACCTGACCATCTATACTCACCCCTGACCATCTATATTCATGCCTGACCATCTATATTCACACCTGACCACCTATACTCACTCCTGACCATCTATATTCACATCTGACAATCTATACACACACCTGACCATCTATATTCACACCTGACCATCTATATTCACACCAGACCATCTATATTCACACCTGACCATCTATATTCACACCTGACCATCTATACTCACCCTGGACCATTTATACACACACCCGACCATCTATACGCACACCTGACCATATATACTCACACCAGACCATCTATACTCACACCTGACCATCTATATTCACACCTGACCAACTATACTCACACCTGACCATCTATATTCACGCCTGACCATCTATATTCACACCTGACCATCTATATTCGCACCTGACCATCTATATTCACGCCTGACCATCTATACTCACACCTGACCATCTATACTCACACCTGACCATCTATATTAACGCCTGACCATCTATATTCACACCTGACCATCTATATTCACACCTGACCATCTATATTAACGCCTGACCATCTATATTCACACCTGACCATCTATATTAACACTGGACCTTCTATATTCACACCTGACCATCTATATTCACGCCTGACCATCTATATTCACACCTGACCATCTATATTCACACCTGACCATCTATATTCACGCCTGACCATCTATATTCAAACCTGACCATCTATATTCACGCCTGACCATCTATATTCACACCTGACCATCTATATTCACACCTGACCATCTATATTCACGCCTGACAATCTATATTCACACCTGACCATCTATATTCACACCTGACCATCTATACTCACATCTGAACATCTATATTCACGCCTCACCATCTATATCCACACCTGACCATCTATATTCACACCTGACCATCTATATTCACGCCTGACCATCTATATTCACGCCTGACCATCTATATTCACACCTGACCATCTATATTCACACCTGACCATCTATACTCACACCTGACCATCTATATTCACGCCTGACCATCTATATTCACACCTGACCATCTATACTCACACCTGACCATCTATGCTCACACCTGACCATCTATATTCACGCCTGACCATCTATACTCACACCTGACCATCTATACTCGCACCTGACCATCTATATTCACGCCTGACCATCTATACTCACACCTGACCATCTATACTCACACCTGACCATCTATACTCACACCTGACCATCTATACTCACACCTGACCATCTATGCTCACACCTGACCATCTATATTCACGCCTGACCATCTATACTCACACCTGACCATCTATACTCGCACCTGACCATCTATATTCACGCCTGACCATCTATACTCACACCTGACCATCTATACTCACACCTGACCATCTATACTCACACCTGACCATCTATACTCACACCTGACCAACTATATTCATACCTGACCAACTATACTCACACCTGACCGTCTATATTCACACCTGACCATCTATACTCACACCTGACCATCTATACTCACACCTGACCATCTATATTCACGCCTGACCATCTATATTCACACCTGACCATCTATACTCACTTCTGACCATCTATCATCACACCTGACCATCTATACTCACACCTGACCATCTATACTCACCCCTGACCATCTATATTCACGCCTGACCATCTATATTCACACCTGACCACCTATACTCACTCCTGACCATCTATATTCACATCTGACAATCTATACACACACCTGACCATCTATATTCACACCAGACCATCTATATTCACACCTGACCATCTATACTCACACCTGACCATCTATACTCGCCCTGGACCATTTATACACACACCCGACCAACTATACTCACACCTGACCATATATACTCACACCAGACCATCTATATTCAAACCTGACCATCTATACTCACACCTGACCATCTATACTCTCACCTGACCATCTATATTCACTCCTGACCATCTATACTCACACCTGACCATCTATACTCACACCTGACCAACTATATTCACACCTGACCATCTATATTCACACCTGACAATCTATATTCACACCTGACCATCTATATTCACACCTGACAATCTACACTCACACCTGACCATCTATATTCACACCTGACCATCTACATTCACACCTGACCATCTATATTCACACCTGACCATCTATACTCACACTTGACCATCTATATTCACACCTGACCATCTATATTCACACCTGACCATCTATATTCACACCTGACCATCTATATTCACACCTGACAATCTACACTCACACCTGACAATCTATATTTACACCTGACCATCTACATTCACACCTGACCATCTATATTCACACCTGACCATCTATACTCACACTTGACCATCTATACTCACACCTGACCATCTATACTCACACCTGACCATCTACATTCACACCTGACCATCTATTCTCACACCTGACCATCTATACTCACACCCGAACATCTATACTCACACTTGACCATCTATACTCACACCTGACCATCTATACTCATACCCGACAATCTATACTCACACCTGACCATCTATATTCACACCTGACCATCTATATTCAAACTGGACCATCTATACTCACACCTGACCATCAATACTCACACCTGACCATATATACTCACACCTGACCATCGATACTCACACCTGACCATCTATATTCACACCTGACCATCTATACTCACACCTGACCATCTATATTCACGCCTGACCATCTATATTCACCCCTGACCATCTATATTCACGCCTGACCATCTATATTCACACCTGACCATCTATACTCACTCCTGACCATCTATCATCATACCTGACCATCTATACTCACACCTGACCATCTATACTCACCCCTGACCATCTATATTCATGCCTGACCATCTATATTCACACCTGACCACCTATACTCACTCCTGACCATCTATATTCACATCTGACAATCTATACACACACCTGACCATCTATATTCACACCTGACCATCTATATTCACACCAGACCATCTATATTCACACCTGACCATCTATATTCACACCTGACCATCTATACTCACCCTGGACCATTTATACACACACCCGACCATCTATACGCACACCTGACCATATATACTCACACCAGACCATCTATACTCACACCTGACCATCTATATTCACACCTGACCAACTATACTCACACCTGACCATCTATATTCACGCCTGACCATCTATATTCACACCTGACCATCTATATTCACACCTGACCATCTATATTCACGCCTGACCATCTATACTCACACCTGACCATCTATACTCACACCTGACCATCTATATTAACGCCTGACCATCTATATTCACACCTGACCATCTATATTCACACCTGACCATCTATATTCACACCTGACCATCTATATTCACACCTGACCATCTATACACACTCCTGACCATCTATATTCACGCCTGACCATCTATACCCACACCTGACCATCTGTATTCACGCTTGACCATCTATACTCACACCTGACCATCTATATTCACACCTGACCATCTATATTCACACCTGACCATCTATACTCACACCTGACCATCTATATTCACGCCTGACCATCTATATTCACACCTGACCATCTATACTCACACCTGACGATCTATACTCACACCTGACCATCTATATTCACACCAGACCATCTATACTCACACCTGACCATCTATACTCACACCTGACCATCTATATTTACACCAGACCATCTATATTCACACCTGACAATCTACACTCACACCTGACCATCTATATTCACACCCGACCATCTATATTCACACCTGACCATCTATATTCACACCTGACCATCTACATTCACATCTGACTATCTATATTCACACCTGACCATCTATACTCACACTTGACCATCTATACTCACACCTGACCATCTATACTCACACCTGACCATCTACATTCACACCTGACCATCTATACTCACACCTGACCATCTATACTCACACCTGACCATCTACATTCACATCTGACCATCTATATTCACACCTGACCATCTATACTCACACCTGACCATCTATACTCAAACCTGACCATCTATACTCACACCTGACCATCTACATTCACACCTGACCATCTATATTCACACTGGACCATCTATACTCACACCTGACCATCTATATTTACACCAGACCATCTATACTCACACCTGACCATCGATACTCACACTTGACCATCTATATTCACACCTGACCATCTATATTCACACCTGACCATCTATATTCACACTGGACCATCTATGCTCACACCTGACCATCACTACTCACACCTGACCATAAAAACTCACACCTGACCATCGATACTCACACCTGACCATCTATATTCACACCTGACCATCTATATTCACACCTGACCATCTATATTCACACCTGACCATCTATATTCACACCTGACCATCTATATTCACACCTGACCATCTATACTCACACCTGACCATCTACACTCACACCTGACCATCTATACTCACACCTGACCATATATACTCACACCTGACCGTCGATACTCACACCTGACCATCTATATTCACACCTGACCATCTATATTCACACCTGACCATCTATACTCACTCCTGACCATCTATACTCACACCTGACCATCTATATTCACACCTGACCATCTATATTCACACCCGACAATCTATACTCACACCTGACCATCTATACTCACAACTGACCATCTATACTCACACCTGACCATCTATACTCACACCTGACCATCTATACTCACTCCTGACCATCTATATTCACACCTGACCATCTATATTCACACCCGACCATCTATATTCACACCTGACCATCTATACTCACACCCGACCATCTATACTCACCCCTGACCATCTATATTCACATCTGACCATCGATACTCACACCTGACCATCTATACTCACACCTGACCATCTATATTCACACCTGACCATCTATATTAACACTGGACCTTCTATATTCACACCTGACTTTCTATACTCACATCTGACCATCTATATTCACACCTGACCATCTATACTCACACCTGACCATCTATACTCACACCTGACCATCCATATTCACTCCTGACCATCTATACTCACACCCGACCATCTATACTCACACCTGACCATCAATACTCACACCTGACTATCAATACTCACACCCGACCATCTATATTCACACCTGACCATCTATATTCACACCTGACCATCTATATTCACACTGGACCATCTATACTCACACCTGACCATCAATACTCACACCTGACCATATATACTCACACCTGACCATCGATACTCACACCTGACCATCTATATTCACACCTGACCATCTATATTCACACCTGACCATCTATACTCACACCTGACCATCTATACTCACACCTGACCATCTATATTCACACCTGACCATCTATATTCACACTGGACCATCTATACTCACACCTGACCATCTATACTCATAACTGACCATCTATACTCACACCTGACCATCTATACTCACACCTGACCATCTATACTCACTCCTGACCATCTATATTCACACCTGACCATCTATACTCACACCTAACCATCTACCCTCACACCTGACCATCTATACTCACACCCGACCATCTATACTCACCCCTGACCATCTATATTCACATCTGACCATCTCTACTCACACCTGACCATCTATACTCACACCTGACCATCTATATTCACACCTGACCATCTATATTAACACTGGACCTTCTATATTCACACCTGACTTTCAATACTCAAACCTGACCATCTATATTCACACCTGACCATCTATACTCACACCTGACCATCGATACTCACACCTGACCATCTATACTCACACCTGACCATCTATACTCACACCTGACCATCCATATTCACTCCTGACCATCTATACTCACACTGGACCATCTGTACATAAATCTGACCATCTATATTCACACCTGACCATCTACATTCACACCTGACAATCTATAATCACTCCTGACCATCTATATTCACGCCTGGCCATCTATACTCACACCTGACCATCTATATTCACTCCTGACAATCCATACTCACACCTGACCATCAATACTCACACTGGACCATCTATACTCACACCTGACCATCTATACTCACATCTGACCACCTATACTCACACCTGACCATCTATACTCACACCTGACCATCTATACTCACTCCTGACCATCTATACTCACACCTGACCATCTACATTCACACCTGACCATCTATATTCACACCTGACCATCTATACTCACTCCTGACCATCTATATTCCCGCCTGGCCATCTATATTCACACCTGACCATCTATATTCACACCTGACCATCTATATTAACACCTGACCATCTATATTCACACTGGACCATCTATACTCACACCTGACCATCAATACTCACACCTGACCATATATACTCACACCTGACCATCGATACTCACACCTGACCATCTATATTCACACCTGACCATCTATATTCACACCTGACCATCTATACTCACACCTGACCATCTATACTCACACCTGACCATCTATATTCACACCTGACCGTCTATATTCACACCCGACCATCTATACTCACACCTGACCATCTATACTCACAACTAACCATCTATACTCACACCTGACCATCTATACTCACACCTGACCATCTATACTCACTCCTGACCATCTATATTCACACCTGACCATCTATATTCACACCCGACCATCTATACTCACACCTGACCATCTATACTCACACCCGACCATCTATACTCACCCCTGACCATCTATATTCACATCTGACCATCTATACTCACACCTGACCATCTATACTCACACCTGACCATCTATATTCACACCTGACCATCTATATTAACACTGGACCTTCTATATTCACACCTGACTTTCTATACTCAAATCTGACCATCTATACTCACACCTGACCATCTATACACACACCTGACCATCGATACTCACACCTGACCATCTATACTCACACCTGACCATCTATACTCACAACTGACCATCCATATTCACTCCTGACCATCTATACTCACACTGGACCATCTGTACATAAATCTGACCATCTATATTCACACCTGACCATCTACATTCACGCCTGGCCATCTATACTCACACCTGACCATCTATATTCACGCCTGGCCATCTATATTCACACCTGACCATCTATATTCACTCCTGACCATCTATACTCACACCCGACCATCTATACTCACACCTGACCATCAATACTCACACCTGACCATCAATACTCACACCCGACCATCTATATTCACACCTGACCATCTATATTCACACCTGACCATCTATATTCACACTGGACCATCTAAACTCACACCTGACCATCAATACTCACACCTGACCATATATACTCACACCTGACCATCGATACTCACACCTGACCATCTATATTCACACCTGACCATCTATATTCACACCTGACCATCTATACTCACACCTGATCATCTATACTCACACCTGACCATCTATATTCACACCTGACCATCTATATTCACACTGGACCATCTATACTCACACCTGACCATCTATATTCACGCCTGGCCATCTATATTCACACCTGACCATCTATATTCACTCCTGACCATCTATACTCACACCCGACCATCTATACTCACACCTGACCATCAATACTCACACCTGACCATCAATACTCACACCCGACCATCTATATTCACACCTGACCATCTATATTCACACCTGACCATCTATACTCACACCTGACCATCTATACTCACACCTGACCATCTATACTCACACCTGACCATCTATACTCACACCTGACCATCTATACTCACTCCTGACCATCTATATTCACACCTGACCATCAATACTCACACCTGACCATCTATACTCACACCTGACCATCTATACTCACACCTGACCATCTATACTCACTCCTGACCATCTATATTCACACCTGACCATCTATACTCACACCTAACCATCTACCCTCACACCTGACCATCTATACTCACACCCGACCATCTATACTCACCCCTGACCATCTATATTCACATCTGACCATCTCTACTCACACCTGACCATCTATACTCACACCTGACCATCTATGTTCACACCTGACCATCGATACTCACACCTGACCATCTATACTCACACCTGACCATCTATACTCACACCTGACCATCCATATTCACTCCTGACCATCTATACTCACACCTGACCATCTATACTCACTCCTGACCATCTATATTCACACCTGACCATCAATACTCACGCCTGACCATCTATACTCACTCCTGACCATCTATATTCACACCTGACCATCTATACTCACACCTAACCATCTACCCTCACACCTGACCATCTATACTCACACCCGACCATCTATACTCACCCCTGACCATCTATATTCACATCTGACCATCTCTACTCACACCTGACCATCTATACTCACACCTGACCATCTATATTCACACCTGACCATCTATATTAACACTGGACCTTCTATATTCACACCTGACTTTCAATACTCAAACCTGACCATTAATATTCACACCTGACCATCTATACTCACACCTGACCATCGATACTCACACCTGACCATCTATACTCACACCTGACCATCTATACTCACACCTGACCATCCATATTCACTCCTGACCATCTATACTCACACTGGACCATCTGTACATAAATCTGACCATCTATATTCACACCTGACCATCTACATTCACACCTGACAATCTATACTCACTCCTGACCATCTATATTCACGCCTGGCCATCTATACTCACACCTGACCATCTATATTCACTCCTAACCATCTATACTCACACCTGACCAGCAATACTCACACTGGACCATCTATACTCACACCTGACCATCTATACTCACATCTGACCATCTATACTCACACCTGACCATCTATACTCACACCTGACCATCTATACTCACTCCTGACCATCTATACTCACACCTGACCATCTACATTCACACCTGACCATCTATATTCACACCTGACCATCTATACTCACTCCTGACCATCTATATTCCCGCCTGGCCATCTATATTCACACCTGACCATCTATATTCACACCTGACCATCTATATTCACACCTGACCATCTATATTCACACTGGACCATCTATACTCACACCTGACCATCAATACTCACACCTGACCATATATACTCACACCTGACCATCGATACTCACACCTGACCATCTATATTCACACCTGACCATCTATATTCACACCTGACCATCTATACTCACACCTGACCATCTATACTCACACCTGACCATCTATATTCACACCTGACCGTCTATATTCACACCCGACCATCTATACTCACACCTGACCATCTATACTCACAACTAACCATCTATACTCACACCTGACTATCTATACTCACACCTGACCATCTATACTCACTCCTGACCATCTATATTCACACCTGACCATCTATATTCACACCCGACCATCTATACTCACACCTGACCATCTATACTCACACCCGACCATCTATACTCACCCCTGACCATCTATATTCACATCTGACCATCTATACTCACACCTGACCATCTATACTCACACCTGACCATCTATATTCACACCTGACCATCTATATTAACACTGGACCTTCTATATTCACACCTGACTTTCTATACTCAAATCTGACCATCTATATTCACACCTGACCATCTATACTCACACCTGACCATCTATACACACACCTGACCATCGATACTCACACCTGACCATCTATACTCACACCTGACCATCTATACTCACAACTGACCATCCATATTCACTCCTGACCATCTATACTCACACTGGACCATCTGTACATAAATCTGACCATCTATATTCACACCTGACCATCTACATTCACGCCTGGCCATCTATACTCACACCTGACCATCTATATTCACGCCTGGCCATCTATATTCACACCTGACCATCTATATTCACTCCTGACCATCTATACTCACACCCGACCATCTATACTCACACCTGACCATCAATACTCACACCTGACCATCAATACTCACACCCGACCATCTATATTCACACCTGACCATCTATATTCACACCTGACCATCTATATTCACACTGGACCATCTAAACTCACACCTGACCATCAATACTCACACCTGACCATATATACTCACACCTGACCATCGATACTCACACCTGACCATCTATATTCACACCTGACCATCTATATTCACACCTGACCATCTATACTCACACCTGATCATCTATACTCACACCTGACCATCTATATTCACACCTGACCATCTATATTCACACTGGACCATCTATACTCACACCTGACCATCTATACTCACACCTGACCATCTATACTCACACCTGACCATCTATACTCACACCTGACCATCTATACTCACTCCTGACCATCTATATTCACACCTGACCATCAATACTCACACCTGACCATCTATACTCACACCTGACCATCTATACTCACACCTGACCATCTATACTCACTCCTGACCATCTATATTCACACCTGACCATCTATACTCACACCTAACCATCTACCCTCACACCTGACCATCTATACTCACACCCGACCATCTATACTCACCCCTGACCATCTATATTCACATCTGACCATCTCTACTCACACCTGACCATCTATACTCACACCTGACCATCTATGTTCACACCTGACCATCGATACTCACACCTGACCATCTATACTCACACCTGACAATCTATACTCACACCTGACCATCCATATTCACTCCTGACCATCTATACTCACACCTGACCATCTATACTCACTCCTGACCATCTATATTCACACCTGACCATCAATACTCACGCCTGACCATCTATACTCACTCCTGACCATCTATATTCACACCTGACCATCTATACTCACACCTAACCATCTACCCTCACACCTGACCATCTATACTCACACCCGACCATCTATACTCACCCCTGACCATCTATATTCACATCTGACCATCTCTACTCACACCTGACCATCTATACTCACACCTGACCATCTATATTCACACCTGACCATCTATATTAACACTGGACCTTCTATATTCACACCTGACTTTCAATACTCAAACCTGACCATTAATATTCACACCTGACCATCTATACTCACACCTGACCATCGATACTCACACCTGACCATCTATACTCACACCTGACCATCTATACTCACACCTGACCATCCATATTCACTCCTGACCATCTATACTCACACTGGACCATCTGTACATAAATCTGACCATCTATATTCACACCTGACCATCTACATTCACACCTGACAATCTATACTCACTCCTGACCATCTATATTCACGCCTGGCCATCTATACTCACACCTGACCATCTATATTCACTCCTAACCATCTATACTCACACCTGACCATCAATACTCACACTGGACCATCTATACTCACACCTGACCATCTATACTCACATCTGACCATCTATACTCACACCTGACCATCTATACTCACACCTGACCATCTATACTCACTCCTGACCATCTATACTCACACCTGACCATCTACATTCACACCTGACCATCTATATTCACACCTGACCATCTATACTCACTCCTGACCATCTATATTCCCGCCTGGCCATCTATATTCACACCTGACCATCTATATTCACACCTGACCATCTATATTCACACCTGACCATCTATATTCACACTGGACCATCTATACTCACACCTGACCATCAATACTCACACCTGACCATATATACTCACACCTGACCATCGATACTCACACCTGGCCATCTATATTCACACCTGACCATCTATATTCACACCTGACCATCTATACTCACACCTGACCATCTATACTCACACCTGACCATCTATATTCACACCTGACCGTCTATATTCACACCCGACCATCTATACTCACACCTGACCATCTATACTCACAACTAACCATCTATACTCACACCTGACTATCTATACTCACACCTGACCATCTATACTCACTCCTGACCATCTATATTCACACCTGACCATCTATATTCACACCCGACCATCTATACTCACACCTGACCATCTATACTCACACCCGACCATCTATACTCACCCCTGACCATCTATATTCACATCTGACCATCTATACTCACACCTGACCATCTATACTCACACCTGACCATCTATATTCACACCTGACCATCTATATTAACACTGGACCTTCTATATTCACACCTGACTTTCTATACTCAAATCTGACCATCTATATTCACACCTGACCATCTATACTCACACCTGACCATCTATACACACACCTGACCATCGATACTCACACCTGACCATCTATACTCACATCTGACCATCTATACTCACAACTGACCATCCATATTCACTCCTGACCATCTATACTCACACTGGACCATCTGTACATAAATCTGACCATCTATATTCACACCTGACCATCTACATTCACGCCTGGCCATCTATACTCACACCTGACCATCTATATTCACGCCTGGCCATCTATATTCACACCTGACCATCTATATTCACTCCTGACCATCTATACTCACACCCGACCATCTATACTCACACCTGACCATCAATACTCACACCTGACCATCAATACTCACACCCGACCATCTATATTCACACCTGACCATCTATATTCACACCTGACTATCTATATTCACACTGGACCATCTAAACTCACACCTGACCATCAATACTCACACCTGACCATATATACTCACACCTGACCATCGATACTCACACCTGACCATCTATATTCACACCTGACCATCTATATTCACACCTGACCATCTATACTCACACCTGATCATCTATACTCACACCTGACCATCTATATTCACACCTGACCATCTATATTCACACTGGACCATCTATACTCACACCTGACCATCTATACTCACACCTGACCATCTATACTCACACCTGACCATCTATACTCACACCTGACCATCTATACTCACTCCTGACCATCTATATTCACACCTGACCATCAATACTCACACCTGACCATCTATACTCACACCTGACCATCTATACTCACACCTGACCATCTATACTCACTCCTGACCATCTATATTCACACCTGACCATCTATACTCACACCTAACCATCTACCCTCACACCTGACCATCTATACTCACACCCGACCATCTATACTCACCCCTGACCATCTATATTCACATCTGACCATCTCTACTCACACCTGACCATCTATACTCACACCTGACCATCTATATTCACACCTGACCATCTATATTAACACTGGACCTTCTATATTCACACCTGACTTTCTATACTCAAACCTGACCATCTATATTCACACCTGACCATCTATACTCACACCTGACCATCTATGTTCACACCTGACCATCGATACTCACAGCTGACCATCTATACTCACACCTGACCATCTATACTCACACCTGACCATCCATATTCACTCCTGACCATCTATACTCACACCTGACCATCTATACTCACTCCTGACCATCTATATTCACACCTGACCATCAATACTCACGCCTGACCATCTATACTCACTCCTGACCATCTATATTCACACCTGACCATCTATACTCACACCTAACCATCTACCCTCACACCTGACCATCTATACTCACACCCGACCATCTATACTCACCCCTGACCATCTATATTCACATCTGACCATCTCTACTCACACCTGACCATCTATACTCACACCTGACCATCTATATTCACACCTGACCATCTATATTAACACTGGACCTTCTATATTCACACCTGACTTTCAATACTCAAACCTGACCATTAATATTCACACCTGACCATCTATACTCACACCTGACCATCGATACTCACACCTGACCATCTATACTCACACCTGACCATCTATACTCACACCTGACCATCCATATTCACTCCTGACCATCTATACTCACACTGGACCATCTGTACATAAATCTGACCATCTATATTCACACCTGACCATCTACATTCACACCTGACAATCTATACTCACTCCTGACCATCTATATTCACGCCTGGCCATCTATACTCACACCTGACCATCTATATTCACTCCTAACCATCTATACTCACACCTGACCATCAATACTCACACTGGACCATCTATACTCACACCTGACCATCTATACTCACATCTGACCATCTATACTCACACCTGACCATCTATACTCACACCTGACCATCTATACTCACTCCTGACCATCTATACTCACACCTGACCATCTACATTCACACCTGACCATCTATATTCACACCTGACCATCTATACTCACTCCTGACCATCTATATTCCCGCCTGGCCATCTATATTCACACCTGACCATCTATATTCACACCTGACCATCTATATTCACACCTGACCATCTATATTCACACTGGACCATCTATACTCACACCTGACCATCAATACTCACACCTGACCATATATACTCACACCTGACCATCGATACTCACACCTGACCATCTATATTCACACCTGACCATCTATATTCACACCTGACCATCTATACTCACACCTGACCATCTATACTCACACCTGACCATCTATATTCACACCTGACCGTCTATATTCACACCCGACCATCTATACTCACACCTGACCATCTATACTCACAACTAACCATCTATACTCACACCTGACTATCTATACTCACACCTGACCATCTATACTCACTCCTGACCATCTATATTCACACCTGACCATCTATATTCACACCCGACCATCTATACTCACACCTGACCATCTATACTCACACCCGACCATCTATACTCACCCCTGACCATCTATATTCACATCTGACCATCTATACTCACACCTGACCATCTATACTCACACCTGACCATCTATATTCACACCTGACCATCTATATTAACACTGGACCTTCTATATTCACACCTGACCATCTATACTCACACCTGACCATCTATACACACACCTGACCATCGATACTCACACCTGACCATCTATACTCACACCTGACCATCTATACTCACACCTGACCATCCATATTCACTCCTGACCATCTATACTCACACTGGACCATCTGTACATAAATCTGACCATCTATATTCACACCTGACCATCTACATTCACGCCTGGCCATCTATACTCACACCTGACCATCTATATTCACGCCTGGCCATCTATATTCACACCTGACCATCTATATTCACTCCTGACCATCTATACTCACACCCGACCATCTATACCCACACCTGACCATCAATACTCACACCTGACCATCAATACTCACACCCGACCATCTATATTCACACCTGACCATCTATATTCACACCTGACCATCTATATTCACACCTGACCATCTATACTCACACCTGACCATCTATACTCACACCTGACCATCTATATTCACACCTGACCATCTATATTCACACTGGACCATCTATACGCACACCTGACCATCTATACTCACAACTGACCATCTATACTCACACCTGACCATCTATACTCACACCTGACCATCTATACTCACTCCTGACCATCTATATTCACACCTGACCATCAATACTCACACCTGACCATCTATACTCACTCCTGACCATCTATATTCACACCTGACCATCTATACTCACACCTAACCATCTACCCTCACACCTGACCATCTATACTCACACCCGACCATCTATACTCACCCCTGACCATCTATATTCACATCTGACCATCTCTACTCACACCTGACCATCTATACTCACACCTGACCATCTATATTCACACCTGACCATCTATATTAACACTGGACCTTCTATATTCACACCTGACTTTCTATACTCAAACCTGACCATCTATATTCACACCTGACCATCTATACTCACACCTGACCATCTATGCTCACACCTGACCATCGATACTCACACCTGACCATCTATACTCACACCTGACCATCTATACTCACACCTGACCATTCATATTCACTCCTGACCATCTATACTCACACTGGACCATCTGTACATAAACCTGACCATCTATATTCACACCTGACCATCTACATTCACACCTGACAATCTATACTCACTCCTGACCATCTATATTCACGCCTGGCCATCTATACTCACACCTGACCATTTATATTCACACCTGACCATCTATATTCACACTGGACCATCTATACTCACACCTGACCATCTATACTCACAACTGACCATCTATACTCACACCTGACCATCTATACTCACACCTGACCATCTATACACACTCCTGACCATCTATATTCACACCTGACCATCAATACTCACACCTGACCATCTATACTCACTCCTGACCATCTATATTCACACCTGACCATCTATACTCACACCTAACCATCTACCCTCACACCTGACCATCTATACTCACACCCGACCATCTATACTCACCCCTGACCATCTATATTCACATCTGACCATCTCTACTCACACCTGACCATCTATACTCACACCTGACCATCTATATTCACACCTGACCATCTATATTAACACTGGACCTTCTATATTCACACCTGACTTTCTATACTCAAACCTGACCATCTATATTCACACCTGACCATCTATACTCACACCTGACCATCTATGCTCACACCTGACCATCGATACTCACACCTGACCATCTATACTCACACCTGACCATCTATACTAACACCTGACCATCCATATTCACTCCTGACCATCTATACTCACACCTGACCATCTATACTCACTCCTGACCATCTATATTCACACCTGACCATCAATGCTCACACCTGACCATCTATACTCACTCCTGACCATCTATATTCACACCTGACCATCTACTCACACCTAACCATCTACCCTCACACCTGACCATCTATACTCACACCCGACCATCTATACTCACCCCTGACCATCTATATTCACATCTGACCATCTCTACTCACACCTGACCATCTATATTCACGCCTGGCCATCTATACTCACAACTGACCATTTATATTCACACCTGACCATCTATATTCACACTGGACCATCTATACTCACACCTGACCATCTATACTCACAACTGACCATCTATACTCACACCTGACCATCTATACTCACACCTGACCATCTATACACACTCCTGACCATCTATATTCACACCTGACCATCAATACTCACACCTGACCATCTATACTCACTCCTGACCATCTATATTCACACCTGACCATCTATACTCACACCTAACCATCTACCCTCACACCTGACCATCTATACTCACACCCGACCATCTATACACACTCCTGACCATCTATATTCACACCTGACCATCAATACTCACACCTGACCATCTATACTCACTCCTGACCATCTATATTCACACCTGACCATCTATACTCACACCTAACCATCTACCCTCACACCTGACCATCTATATTCACACCTGACCATCTATATTAACACTGGACCTTCTATATTCACACCTGACTTTCTATACTCAAACCTGACCATCTATATTCGCACCTGACCATCTATACTCACACCTGACCATCTATGCTCACACCTGACCATCGATACTCACACCTGACCATCTATACTCACACCTGACCATCTATACTAACACCTGACCATCCATATTCACTCCTGACCATCTATACTCACACCTGACCATCTATACTCACTCCTGACCATCTATATTCACACCTGACCATCAATGCTCACACCTGACCATCTATACTCACTCCTGACCATCTATATTCACACCTGACCATCTATACTCACACCTAACCATCTACCCTCACACCTGACCATCTATACTCACACCCGACCATCTATACTCACCCCTGACCATCTATATTCACATCTGACCATCTCTACTCACACCTGACCATCTATACTCACACCTGACCATCAATATTCACACCTGACCATCTATATTAACACTGGACCTTCTATATTCACACCTGACTTTCAATACTCAAACCTGACCATTAATATTCACACCTGACCATCTATACTCACACCTGACCATCGATACTCACACCTGACCATCTATACTCACACCTGACCATCTATACTCACACCTGACCATCCATATTCACTCCTGACCATCTATACTCACACTGGACCATCTGTACATAAATCTGACCATCTATATTCACACCTGACCATCTACATTCACACCTGACAATCTATACTCACTCCTGACCATCTATATTCACGCCTGGCCATCTATACTCACACCTGACCATCTATATTCACTCCTGACCATCTATACTCACACCTGACCATCAATACTCACACTGGACCATCTATACTCACACCTGACCATCTATACTCACATCTGACCATCTATACTCACACCTGACCATCTATACTCACACCTGACCATCTATACTCACTCCTGACCATCTATACTCACACCTGACCATCTACATTCACACCTGACCATCTATATTCACACCTGACCATCTATACTCAGTCCTGACCATCTATATTCCCGCCTGGCCATCTATATTCACACCTGACCATCTATATTCACACCTGACCATCTATATTCACACCTGACCATCTATATTCACACTGGACCATCTATACTCACACCTGACCATCAATACTCACACCTGACCATATATACTCACACCTGACCATCGATACTCACACCTGACCATCTATATTCACACCTGACCATCTATATTCACACCTGACCATCTATACTCACACCTGACCATCTATACTCACACCTGACCATCTATATTCACACCTGACCGTCTATATTCACACCCGACCATCTATACTCACACCTGACCATCTATACTCACAACTAAGCATCTATACTCACACCTGACCATCTATACTCACACCTGACCATCTATACTCACTCCTGACCATCTATATTCACACCTGACCATCTATATTCACACCCGACCATCTATACTCACACCTGACCATCTATACTCACACCCGACCATCTATACTCACCCCTGACCATCTATATTCACATCTGACCATCTATACTCACACCTGACCATCTATACTCACACCTGACCATCTATATTCACACCTGACCATCTATATTAACACTGGACCTTCTATATTCACACCTGACTTTCTTTACTCAAATCTGACCATCTATATTCACACCTGACCATCTATACTCACACCTGACCATCTATACACACACCTGACCATCGATACTCACACCTGACCATCTATACTCACACCTGACCATCTATACTCACACCTGACCATCCATATTCACTCCTGACCATCTATACTCACACTGGACCATCTGTACATAAATCTGACCATCTATATTCACACCTGACCATCTACATTCACGCCTGGCCATCTATACTCACACCTGACCATCTATATTCACGCCTGGCCATCTATATTCACACCTGACCATCTATATTCACTCCTGACCATCTATACTCACACCCGACCATCTATACTCACACCTGAAAATCAATACTCACACCTGACCATCAATACTCACACCCGACCATCTATATTCACACCTGACCATCTATATTCACACCTGACCATCTATATTCACACTGGACCATCTAAACTCACACCTGACCATCAATACTCACACCTGACCATATATACTCACACCTGACCATCGATACTCACACTTGACCATCTATATACACACCTGACCATCTATATTCACACCTGACCATCTATACTCACACCTGACCATCTATACTCACACGTGACCATCTATATTCACACCCGACCATCTATATTCACACTGGACCATCTATACTCACACCTGACCATCTATACTCACACCTAACCATCTACCCTCACACCTGACCATCTATACTCACACCCGACCATCTATACTCACCCCTGACCATCTATATTTACATCTGACCATCTCTACTCACACGTGACCATCTATACTCACACCTGACCATCTATATTCACACCTGACCATCTATATTCACACCTGACCATCTATACTCACACCTGACCATCTATATTCACACCTGACCATCTATACTCACACCTAACCATCTACCCTCACACCTGACCATCTATACTCACACCCGACCATCTATACTCACCCCTGACCATCTATATTTACATCTGACCATCTCTACTCACACGTGACCATCTATACTCACACCTGACCATCTATATTCACACCTGACCATCTATATTCACACCTGACCATCTATACTCACACCTGACCATCTATATTAACACTGGACCTTCTATATTCACACCTGACTTTCTATACACAAACCTGACCATCTATATTCACACCTGACCATCTATACTCACACCTGACCATCTATGCTCACACCTGACCATCGATACTCACACCTGACCATCTATACTCACACCTGACCATCTATACTCACACCTGACCATCCATATTCACTCCTGACCATCTATACTCACACTGGACCATCTGTACATAAATCTGACCATCTATATTCACACCTGACCATCTACATTCACACCTGACAATCTATACTCACTCCTGACCATCTATATTCACGCCTGGCCATCTATACTCACACCTGACCATCTATATTCACTCCTGACCATCTATACTCACACCTGACCATCAATACTCACACTGGACCATCTATACTCACACCTGACCATCTATACTCACATCTGTCCATCTATACTCACACCTGACCATCTATACTCACACCTGACCATCTATACTCACTCCTGACCATCTATACTCACACCTGACCATCTACATTCACACCTGACCATCTATATTCACACCTGACCATCTATACTCACTCCTGACCATCTATATTCCCGCCTGGCCATCTATATTCACACCTGACCATCTATATTCACACCTGACCATCTATATTCACACCTGACCATCTATATTCACACTGGACCATCTATATTCACACCTGACCATCTGGACTCACACCTGACCATCGATACTCACACCTGACCATCTATATTCACACCTGACCATCTATATTCACACCTGACCATCTATACTCACACCTGACCATCTATACTCACACCTGACCATCTATATTCACACCTGACCGTCTATATTCACACCCGACCATCTATACTCACACCTGACCATCTATACTCACAACTAACCATCTATACTCACACCTGACCATCTAAACTCACACCTGACCATCTATACTCACTCCTGACCATCTATATTCACACCTGACCATCTATATTCACACCCGACCATCCATACTCACACCTGACCATCTATACACACACCTGACCATCGATACTCACACCTGACCATCTATACTCACACCTGACCATCTATACTCATAACTGACCATCCATATTCACTCCTGACCATCTATACTCACACTGGACCATCTGTACATAAATCTGACCATCTATATTCACACCTGACCATCTACATTCACGCCTGGCCATCTATACTCACACCTGACCATCTATATTCACGCCTGGCCATCTATATTCACACCTGACCATCTATATTCACTCCTGACCATCTATACTCACACCCGACCATCTATACTCACACCTGACCATCAATACTCACACCTGACCATCAATACTCACACCCGACCATCTATATTCACACCTGACCATCTATATTCACACCTGACCATCTATATTCACACTGGACCATCTAAACTCACACCTGACCATCAATACTCACACCTGACCATATATACTCACACCTGACCATCGATACTCACACCTGACCATCTATATTCACACCTGACCATCTATATTCACACCTGACCATCTATACTCACACCTGACCATCTATACTCACACCTGACCATCTATATTCACACCTGACCATCTATATTCACACTGGACCATCTATACTCACACCTGACCATCTATACTCACAACTGACCATCTATACTCACACCTGACCATCTATACTCACACCTGACCATCTATACTCACTCCTGACCATCTATATTCACACCTGACCATCAATACTCACACCTGACCATCTATACTCACACCTGACCATCTATACTCACACCTGACCATCTATACTCACTCCTGACCATCTATATTCACACCTGACCATCAATACTCACACCTGACCATCTATACTCACTCCTGACCATCTATATTCACACCTGACCATCTATACTCACACCTAACCATCTACCCTCACACCTGACCATCTATACTCACACCCGACCATCTATACTCACCCCTGACCATCTATATTCACATCTGAACATCTCTACTAACACGTGACCATCTATACTCACACCTGACCATCTATATTCACACCTGACCATCTATATTCACACCTGACCATCTATACTCACACCTGACCATCTATATTAACACTGGACCTTCTATATTCACACCTGACTTTCTATACTCAAACCTGACCATCTATATTCACACCTGACCATCTATACTCACACCTGACCATCTATGCTCACACCTGACCATCGATACTCACACCTGACCATCTATACTCACACCTGACCATCTATACTCACACCTGACCATCCATATTCACTCCTGACCATCTATACTCACACTGGACCATCTGTACATAAATCTGACCATCTATATTCACACCTGACCATCTACATTCACACCTGACAATCTATACTCACTCCTGACCATCTATATTCACGCCTGGCCATCTATACTCACACCTGACCATCTATATTCACTCCTGACCATCTATACTCACACCTGACCATCAATACTCACACTGGACCATCTATACTCACACCTGACCATCTATACTCACATCTGACCATCTATACTCACACCTGACCATCTATACTCACACCTGACCATCTATACTCACTCCTGACCATCTATACTCACACCTGACCATCTACATTCACACCTGACCATCTATATTCACACCTGACCATCTATACTCACTCCTGACCATCTATATTCCCGCCTGGCCATCTATATTCACACCTGACCATCTATATTCACACCTGACCATCTATATTCACACCTGACCATCTATATTCACACTGGACCATCTATATTCACACCTGACCATCTGGACTCACACCTGACCATCGATACTCACACCTGACCATCTATATTCACACCTGACCATCTATACTGACACCTGACCATCTATACTCACACCTGACCATCTATATTCACACCTGACCGTCTATATTCACACCCGACCATCTATACTCACACCTGACCATCTATACTCACAACTAACCATCTATACTCACACCTGACCATCTATACTCACACCTGACCATCTATACTCACTCCTGACCATCTATATTCACACCTGACCATCTATATTCACACCCGACCATCTATACTCACACCTGACCATCTATACTCACACCCGACCATCTATACTCACCCCTGACCATCTATATTCACATCTGACCATCTATACTCACACCTGACCATCTATACTCACACCTGACCATCTATATTCACACCTGACCATCTATATTAACACTGGACCTTCTATATTCACACCTGACTTTCTATACTCAAATCTGACCATCTATATTCACACCTGACCATCTATACTCACACCTGACCATCTATACACACACCTGACCATGTATACTCACACCTGACCATCTATACTCACACCTGACCATCTATACTCACAACTGACCATCCATATTCACTCCTGACCATCTATACTCACACTGGACCATCTGTACATAAATCTGACCATCTATATTCACACCTGACCATCTACATTCACGCCTGGCCATCTATACTCACACCTGACCATCTATATTCACGCCTGGCCATCTATATTCACACCTGACCATCTATATTCACTCCTGACCATCTATACTCACACCCGACCATCTATACTCACACCTGACCATCAATACTCACACCTGACCATCAATACTCACACCCGACCATCTATATTCACACCTGACCATCTATATTCACACCTGACCATCTATATTCACACTGGACCATCTAAACTCACACCTGACCATCAATACTCACACCTGACCATATATACTCACACCTGACCATCGATACTCACACCTGACCATCTATATTCACACCTGACCATCTATATTCACACCTGACCATCTATACTCACACCTGACCATCTATACTCACACCTGACCATCTATATTCACACCTGACCATCTATATTCACACTGGACCATTATTACTCACACCTGACCATCTATACTCACAACTGACCATCTATACTCACACCTGACCATCTATACTCACACCTGACCATCTATACTCACTCCTGACCATCTATATTCACACCTGACCATCAATACTCACACCTGACCATCTATACTCACTCCTGACCATCTATATTCACACCTGACCATCTATACTCACACCTAACCATCTACCCTCACACCTGACCATCTATACTCACACCCGACCATCTATACTCACCCCTGACCATCTATATTTACATCTGACCATCTCTACTCACACCTGACCATCTATACTCACACCTGACCATCTATATTCACACCTGACCATCTATATTAACACTGGACCTTCTATATTCACACCTGACTTTCTATACTCAAACCTGACCATCTATATTCACACCTGACCATCAATACTCACACCTGACCATCTATACTCACACCTGACCATCTATGCTCACACCTGACCATCGATACTCACACCTGACCATATATACTCACACCTGACCATCTATACTCACACCTGACCATCCATATTCACTCCTGACCATCTATACTCACACCTGACCATCTATACTCACTCCTGACCATCTATATTCACACCTGACCATCAATACTCACACCTGACCATCTATACTCACTGCTGACCATCTATATTCACACCTGACCATCTATACTCACACCTAACCATCTACCCTCACACCTGACCATCTATACTCACACCCGACCATCTATACTCACCCCTGACCATCTATATTCACATCTGACCATCTCTACTCACACCTGACCATCTATACTCACACCTGACCATCTATATTCACACCTGACCATCTATATTAACACTGGACCTTCTATATTCACACCTGACTTTCAATACTCAAATCTGACCATTAATATTCACACCTGACCATCTATACTCACACCTGACCATCGATACTCACACCTGACCATCTATACTCACACCTGACCATCTATACTCACACCTGACCATCCATATTCACTCCTGACCATTTATACTCACACTGGACCATCTGTACATAAATCTGACCATCTATATTCACACCTGACCATGTACATTCACACCTGACAATCTATACTCACTCCTGACCATCTATATTCACGCCTGGCCATCTATACTCACACCTGACCATCTATATTCACTCCTGACCATCTATACTCACACCTGACCATCAATACTCACACTGGACCATCTATACTCACACCTGACCATCTATACTCACATCTGACCATCTATACTCACACCTGACCATCTATACTCACACCTGACCATCTGTGCTCACTCCTGACCATCTATACTCACACCTGACCATCTACATTCACACCTGACCATCTATATTCACACCTGACCATCCATACTCACTCCTGACCATCTATATTCCCGCCTGGCCATCTATATTCACACCTGACCATCTATATTCACACCTGACCATCTATATTCACACCTGACCATCTATATTCACACTGGACCATCTATACTCACACCTGACCATCAATGCTCACACCTGACCATATATACTCACACCTGACCATCGATACTCACACCTGACCATCTATATTCACACCTGACCATCTATATTCACACCTGACCATCTATACTCACACCTGACCATCTATACTCACACCTGACCATCTATATTCACACCTGACCGTCTATATTCACACCCGACCATCTATACTCACACCTGACCATCTATACTCACAACTAACCATCTATACTCACTCCTGACCATCTATATTCACACCTGACCATCTATATTCACACCCGACCATCTATACTCACACCTGACCATCTATACTCACACCCGACCATCTATACTCACCCCTGACCATCTATATTCACATCTGACCATCTATACTCACACCTGACCATCTATACTCACACCTGACCATCTATATTCACACCTGACCATCTATATTAACACTGGACCTTCTATATTCACACCTGACTTTCTATACTCAAATCTGACCATCTATATTCACACCTGACCATCTATACTCACACCTGACCATCTATACACACACCTGACCATCGATACTCACACCTGACCATCTATACTCACACCTGACCATCTATACTCACACCTGACCATCTATACTCACACCTGACCAACTATATTCACACCTGACCAACTATACTCACACCTGACCGTCTATATTCACACCTGACCATCTATACTCACAACTGACCATCTATACTCACACCTGACCATCTATACTCACACCTGACCATCTATATTCACACCTGACCATCTATACTCACACCTGACCATCTATCCTCACCCCTGACCATCTATACTCACACCTGACCATCTATATTCACACCTGACCATCTATACTCACACCTGACCATCTATACTCACACCTGACCATCTATATTCACACCTGACCATCTATACTCATACCTGACCATCTTTATTCACACCTGACCATCTATACTCACACCTGACCATCTATATTCACCCCTGACCATCTATATTCCCGCCTGGCCATCTATATTCACACCTGACCATCTATATTCACTCCTGACCATCTATACTCACACCCGACCATCTATACTCACACCTGACCATCAATACTCACACCTGACCATCAATACTCACACCCGACCATCTATATTCACACCTGACCATCTATATTCACACCTGACCATCTATATTCACACTGGACCATCTAAACTCACACCTGACCATCAATACTCACACCTGACCATAAATACTCACACCTGACCATCGATACTCACACCTGACCATCTATATTCACACCTGACCATCTATATTCACACCTGACCATCTATACTCACACCTGACCATCTATACTAACACCTGACCATCTATATTCACACCTGACCATCTATATTCACACTGGACCATCTATACTCACACCTGACCATCTATACTCACAACTGACCATCTATACTCACACCTGACCATCTATACTCACACCTGACTATCTATACTCACTCCTGACCATCTATATTCACACCTGACCATCAATACTCACACCTGACCATCTATACTCACTCCTGACCATCTATATTCACACCTGACCATCTATACTCACACCTAACCATCTACCCTCACACCTGACCATCTATACTCACACCCGACCATCTATACTCACCCCTGACCATCTATATTCACATCTGACCATCTCTACTCACACCTGACCATCTATACTCACACCTGACCATCTATATTCACACCTGACCATCTATATTAACACTGGACCTTCTATATTCACACCTGACTTTCTATACTCAAACCTGACCATCTATATTCACACCTGACCATCTATACTCACACCTGACCATCTATGCTCACACCTGACCATCGATACTCACACCTGACCATCTATACTCACACCTGACCATCTATACTCACACCTGACCATCCATATTCACTCCTGACCATCTATACTCACACTGGACCATCTGTACATAAATCTGACCATCTATATTCACACCTGACCATCTACATACACACCTGACAATCTATACTCACTCCTGACCATCTATATTCACGCCTGGCCATCTATACTCACACCTGACCATCTATATTCACACCTGACCATCTATATTCACACTGGACCATCTATACTCACACCTGACCATCTATACTCACAACTGACCATCTATACTCACACCTGACCATCTATACTCACACCTGACCATCTATACTCACTCCTGACCATCTATATTCACACCTGACCATCAATACTCACACCTGACCATCTATACTCACTCCTGACCATCTATATTCACACCTGACCATCTATACTCACACCTAACCATCTACCCCACACCTGACCATCTATACTCACACCCGACCATCTATACTCACCCCTGACCATCTATATTCACATCTGACCATCTCTACTCACACCTGACCATCTATACTCACACCTGACCATCTATATTCACACCTGACCATCTATATTAACACTGGACCTTCTATATTCACACCTGACTTTCTATACTCAAACCTGACCATCTATATTCACACCTGACCATCTATACTCACACCTGACCATCTATGCTCACACCTGACCATCGATACTCACACCTGACCATCTATACTCACACCTGACCATCTATACTCACACCTGACCATCCATATTCACTCCTGACCATCTATGCTCACACCTGACCATCTATACTCACTCCTGACCATCTATATTCACACCTGAGCATCAATACTCACACCTGACCATCTATACTCACTCCTGACCATCTATATTCACACCTGACCATCTATACTCACACCTAACCATCTACCCTCACACCTGACCATCTAGACTCACACCCGACCATCTATACTCACCCCTGACCATCTATATTCACATCTGACCATCTCTACTCACACCTGACCATCTATACTCACACCTGACCATCTATATTCACACCTGACCATCTATATTAACACTGGACCTTCTATATTCACACCTGACTTTCAATACTCAAACCTGACCATTAATATTCACACCTGACCATCTATACTCACACCTGACCATCGAAACTCACACCTGACCATCTATACTCACACCTGACCATCTATACTCACACCTGACCATCCATATTCACTCCTGACCATCTATATTCACACCTGACCATCTATATTCACACCTGACCATCTACATTCACACCTGACAATCTATACTCACTCCTGACCATCTATATTCACGCCTGGCCATCTATACTCACACCTGACCATCTATATTCACTCCTGACCATCTATACTCACACCTGACCATCAATACTCACACTGGACCATCTATACTCACACCTGACCATCAATACTCACACTGGACCATCTATACTCACATCTGACCATCTATACTCACACCTGACCATCTATACTCACACCTGACCATCTATACTCACATCTGACCATCTATACTCACACCTGACCATCTATACTCACACCTGACCATCTACATTCACACCTGACCATCTATATTCACACCTGACCATCTATACTCACTCCTGACCATCTATATTCCCGCCTGGCCATCTATATTCACACCTGACCATCTATATTCACACCTGACCATCTATATTCACACCTGACCATCTATATTCACACTGGACCATCTATACTCACACCTGACCATCAATACTCACACCTGACCATATATACTCACACCTGACCATCGATACTCACACCTGACCATCTATATTCACACCTGACCATCTATATTCACACCTGACCATCTATACTCACACCTGACCATCTATACTCACACCTGACCATCTATATTCACACCTGACCGTCTATATTCACACCCGACCATCTATACTCACCCCTGACCATCTATACTCACAACTAACCATCTATACTCACACCTGACCATCTATACTCACACCTGACCATCTATACTCACTCCTGACCATCTATATTCACACCTGACCATCTATATTCACACCCGACCATCTATACTCACACCTGACCATCTATACTCACACCCGACCATCTATACTCACCCCTGACCATCTATATTCACATCTGACCATCTATACTCACACCTGACCATCTATACTCACACCTGACCATCTATATTCACACCTGACCATCTATATTAACACTGGACCTTCTATATTCACACCTGACTTTCTATACTCAAATCTGACCATCTATATTCACACCTGACCATCTATACTCACACCTGACCATCTATACACACACCTGACCATCGATACTCACACATGACCATCTATACTCACACCTGACCATCTATACTCACACCTGACCATCCATATTCACTCCTGACCATCTATACTCACACTGGACCATCTGTACATAAATCTGACCATCTATATTCACACCTGACCATCTACATTCACGCCTGACCATCTATACTCACACCTGACCATCTATATTCACGCCTGGCCATCTATATTCACACCTGACCATCTATATTCACTCCTGACCATCTATACTCACACCCGACCATCTATACTCACACCTGACCATCAATACTCACACCTGACCATCAATACTCACACCCGACCATCTATATTCACACCTGACCATCTATATTCACACCTGACAATCTATATTCACACTGGACCATCTAAACTCACACCTGACCATCAATACTCACACCTGACCATATATACTCACACCTGACCATCGATACTCACACCTGACCATCTATATTCACACCTGACCATCTATATTCACACTGGACCGTCTATACTCACACCTGACCATCTATACTCACAACTGACCATCTATACTCACACCTGACCATCTATACTCACACCTGACCATCTATACTCACTCCTGACCATCTATATTCACACCTGACCATCAATACTCACACCTGACCATCTATACTCACTCCTGACCATCTATATTCACACCTGACCATCTATACTCACACCTAACCATCTACCCTCACACCTGACCATCTATACTCACACCCGACCATCTATACTCACCCCTGACCATCTATATTCACATCTGACCATCTCTACTCACACCTGACCATCTATACTCACACCTGACCATCTATATTCACACCTGACCATCTATATTAACACTGGACCTTCTATATTCACACCTGACTTTCTATACTCAAACCTGACCATCTATATTCACACCTGACCATCTAGACTCACACCTGACCATCTATGCTCACACCTGACCATCGATACTCACACCTGACCATCTATACTCACACCTGACCATCTATACTCACACCTGACCATCCATATTCACTCCTGACCATCTATACTCACACTGGACCATCTGTACATAAATCTGACCATCTATATTCACACCTGACCATCTACATTCACACCTGACAATCTATACTCACTCCTGACCATCTATATTCACGCCTGGCCATCTATACTCACACCTGACCATCTATATTCACTCCTGACCATCTATACTCACACCTGACCATCAATACTCACACTGGACCATCTATACTCACACCTGACCATCTATACTCACATCTGACCATCTATATTCACACCTGACCATCTATACTCACACCTGACCATCTATACTCACTCCTGACCATCTATACTCACACCTGACCATCTACATTCACACCTGACCATCTATATTCACACCTGACCATCTATACTCACTCCTGACCATCTATATTCCCGCCTGGCCATCTATATTCACACCTGACCATCTATACTCACACCTGACCATGTATATTCACACCTGACCATCGATACTCACACCTGACCATCTATACTCACACCTGACCATCTATACGCACACCTGACCATCGATACTCACACCTGACCATCTATACTCACACCTGACCATCTATACTCACACCTGACCATCTATACTCACACTGGACCATCTATACTCACACCTGACCATCTACACTCACTCCTGACCATCTACATTCACACCTGACCATCTATACTCACACCTGACCATCTATACTCACACTGGACCATCTATACTCACACCTGACCATCTACACTCACTCCTGACCATCTATATTCACACCTGACCAACTATACTCACACCTGACCATCTATACTCACACCTGACCATCTATATTCACACCAGACCATCTATACTCACACCTGACCATCTATATTCACACCTGACCAACTATACTCACACCTGACCATCTATACTCACACCTGACCATCCATATTCACTCCTGACCATCTATAATCACACCTGACCATCTATACTCTCACCTGACCATCTATATTCACGCCTGACCATCTATATTCACACGTGACCATCTATATTCACACCTGACCATCTATATTCACGCCTGACCATCTATACTCACTCCTGACCATCTATATTCACTCCTGACCATCTATACGCACACCTGACCATCTATACTCACACCTGACCATCTATATTCACGCCTGACCATCTATATTCACACCTGACCATCTATATTCACACCTGACCATCTATATTCACACCTGACCATATATACTCACTCCTGACCATCTATATTCACTCCTGACCATCTATACTAACACCTGACCATCTATACTCACACCTGACCATCTATATTCACGCCTGACCATCTATATTCACACCTGACCATCTATATTCACACCTGACCATCTATATTCACTCCTGACCATCTATACTCACACCTGACCATCTATACTCACACCTGACCATCTATATTCACGCCTGACCATCTATATTCACACCTGACCATCTATATTCACACCTGACCATCTATACTCACTCCTGACCATCTATATTCACGCCTGACCATCTATACTCACACCTGACCATCTGTATTCACGCTTGACCATCTATACTCACACCTGACCATCTATATTCACACCTGACCATCTATATTCACACCTGACCATCTATATTCACGCCTGACCATCTATACTCACTCCTGACCATCTATATTCACACCTGACCATCTATACTCACACCTAACCATCTACCCTCACACCTGACCATCTATACTCACACCCGACCATCTATACTCACCCCTGACCATCTATATTCACATCTGACCATCTCTACTCACACCTGACCATCTATACTCACACCTGACCATCTATATTCACACCTGACCATCTATATTAACACTGGACCTTCTATATTCACACCTGACTTTCTATACTCAAACCTGACCATCTATATTCACACCTGACCATCTATACTCACACCTGACCATCTATGCTCACACCTGACCATCGATACTCACACCTGACCATCTATACTCACACCTGACCATCTATACTCACACCTGACCATCCATATTCACTCCTGACCATCTATGCTCACACCTGACCATCTATACTCACTCCTGACCATCTATATTCACACCTGAGCATCAATACTCACACCTGACCATCTATACTCACTCCTGACCATCTATATTCACACCTGACCATCTATACTCACACCTAACCATCTACCCTCACACCTGACCATCTAGACTCACACCCGACCATCTATACTCACCCCTGACCATCTATATTCACATCTGACCATCTCTACTCACACCTGACCATCTATACTCACACCTGACCATCTATATTCACACCTGACCATCTATATTAACACTGGACCTTCTATATTCACACCTGACTTTCAATACTCAAACCTGACCATTAATATTCACACCTGACCATCTATACTCACACCTGACCATCGAAACTCACACCTGACCATCTATACTCACACCTGACCATCTATACTCACACCTGACCATCCATATTCACTCCTGACCATCTATATTCACACCTGACCATCTATATTCACACCTGACCATCTACATTCACACCTGACAATCTATACTCACTCCTGACCATCTATATTCACGCCTGGCCATCTATACTCACACCTGACCATCTATATTCACTCCTGACCATCTATACTCACACCTGACCATCAATACTCACACTGGACCATCTATACTCACACCTGACCATCAATACTCACACTGGACCATCTATACTCACATCTGACCATCTATACTCACACCTGACCATCTATACTCACACCTGACCATCTATACTCACATCTGACCATCTATACTCACACCTGACCATCTATACTCACACCTGACCATCTACATTCACACCTGACCATCTATATTCACACCTGACCATCTATACTCACTCCTGACCATCTATATTCCCGCCTGGCCATCTATATTCACACCTGACCATCTATATTCACACCTGACCATCTATATTCACACCTGACCATCTATATTCACACTGGACCATCTATACTCACACCTGACCATCAATACTCACACCTGACCATATATACTCACACCTGACCATCGATACTCACACCTGACCATCTATATTCACACCTGACCATCTATATTCACACCTGACCATCTATACTCACACCTGACCATCTATACTCACACCTGACCATCTATATTCACACCTGACCGTCTATATTCACACCCGACCATCTATACTCACCCCTGACCATCTATACTCACAACTAACCATCTATACTCACACCTGACCATCTATACTCACACCTGACCATCTATACTCACTCCTGACCATCTATATTCACACCTGACCATCTATATTCACACCCGACCATCTATACTCACACCTGACCATCTATACTCACACCCGACCATCTATACTCACCCCTGACCATCTATATTCACATCTGACCATCTATACTCACACCTGACCATCTATACTCACACCTGACCATCTATATTCACACCTGACCATCTATATTAACACTGGACCTTCTATATTCACACCTGACTTTCTATACTCAAATCTGACCATCTATATTCACACCTGACCATCTATACTCACACCTGACCATCTATACACACACCTGACCATCGATACTCACACCTGACCATCTATACTCACACCTGACCATCTATACTCACACCTGACCATCCATATTCACTCCTGACCATCTATACTCACACTGGACCATCTGTACATAAATCTGACCATCTATATTCACACCTGACCATCTACATTCACGCCTGACCATCTATACTCACACCTGACCATCTATATTCACGCCTGGCCATCTATATTCACACCTGACCATCTATATTCACTCCTGACCATCTATACTCACACCCGACCATCTATACTCACACCTGACCATCAATACTCACACCTGACCATCAATACTCACACCCGACCATCTATATTCACACCTGACCATCTATATTCACACCTGACAATCTACATTCACACTGGACCATCTAAACTCACACCTGACCATCAATACTCACACCTGACCATATATACTCACACCTGACCATCGATACTCACACCTGACCATCTATATTCACACCTGACCATCTATATTCACACTGGACCATCTATACTCACACCTGACCATCTATACTCACAACTGACCATCTATACTCACACCTGACCATCTATACTCACACCTGACCATCTATACTCACTCCTGACCATCTATATTCACACCTGACCATCAATACTCACACCTGACCATCTATACTCACTCCTGACCATCTATATTCACACCTGACCATCTATACTCACACCTAACCATCTACCCTCACACCTGACCATCTATACTCACACCCGACCATCTATACTCACCCCTGACCATCTATATTCACATCTGACCATCTCTACTCACACCTGACCATCTATACTCACACCTGACCATCTATATTCACACCTGACCATCTATATTAACACTGGACCTTCTATATTCACACCTGACTTTCTATACTCAAGCCTGACCATCTATATTCACACCTGACCATCTAGACTCACACCTGACCATCTATGCTCACACCTGACCATCGATACTCACACCTGACCATCTATACTCACACCTGACCATCTATACTCACACCTGACCATCCATATTCACTCCTGACCATCTATACTCACACTGGACCATCTGTACATAAATCTGACCATCTATATTCACACCTGACCATCTACATTCACACCTGACAATCTATACTCACTCCTGACCATCTATATTCACGCCTGGCCATCTATACTCACACCTGACCATCTATATTCACTCCTGACCATCTATACTCACACCTGACCATCAATACTCACACTGGACCATCTATACTCACACCTGACCATCTATACTCACATCTGACCATCTATATTCACACCTGACCATCTATACTCACACCTGACCATCTATACTCACTCCTGACCATCTATACTCACACCTGACCATCTACATTCACACCTGACCATCTATATTCACACCTGACCATCTATACTCACTCCTGACCATCTATATTCCCGCCTGGCCATCTATATTCACACCTGACCATCTATACTCACACCTGACCATGTATATTCACACCTGACCATCGATACTCACACCTGACCATCTATACTCACACCTGACCATCTATACGCACTCCTGACCATCGATACTCACACCTGACCATCTATACTCACACCTGACCATCTATACTCACACCTGACCATCTATACTCACACTGGACCATCTATACTCACACCTGACCATCTACACTCACTCCTGACCATCTACATTCACACCTGACCATCTATACTCACACCTGACCATCTATACTCACACTGGACCATCTATACTCACACCTGACCATCTACACTCACTCCTGACCATCTATATTCACACCTGACCAACTATACTCACACCTGACCATCTATACTCACACCTGACCATCTATATTCACACCAGACCATCTATACTCACACCTGACCATCTATATTCACACCTGACCAACTATACTCACACCTGACCATCTATACTCACACCTGACCATCCATATTCACTCCTGACCATCTATACTCACACCTGACCATCTATACTCACACCTGACCATCTATATTCACGCCTGACCATCTATATTCACACGTGACCATCTATATTCACACCTGACCATCTATATTCACGCCTGACCATCTATACTCACTCCTGACCATCTATATTCACTCCTGACCATCTATACGCACACCTGACCATCTATACTCACACCTGACCATCTATATTCACGCCTGACCATCTATATTCACACCTGACCATCTATATTCACACCTGACCATCTATATTCACACCTGACCATATATACTCACTCCTGACCATCTATATTCACTCCTGACCATCTATACTAACACCTGACCATCTATACTCACACCTGACCATCTATATTCACGCCTGACCATCTATATTCACACCTGACCATCTATATTCACACCTGACCATCTATATTCACTCCTGACCATCTATACTCACACCTGACCATCTATACTCACACCTGACCATCTATATTCACGCCTGACCATCTATATTCACACCTGACCATCTATATTCACACCTGACCATCTATACTCACTCCTGACCATCTATATTCACGCCTGACCATCTATACTCACACCTGACCATCTGTATTCACGCTTGACCATCTATACTCACACCTGACCATCTATATTCACACCTGACCATCTATATTCACACCTGACCATCTATATTCACGCCTGACCATCTATACTCACTCCTGACCATCTATATTCACACCTGACCATCAATACTCACACCTGACCATCTATACTCACTCCTGACCATCTATATTCACACCTGACCATCTATACTCACACCTAACCATCTACCCTCACACCTGACCATCTATCCTCACACCCGACCATCTATACTCACCCCTGACCATCTATATTCACATCTGACCATCTCTACTCACACCTGACCATCTATACTCACACCTGACCATCTATATTCACACCTGACCATCTATATTAACACTGGACCTTCTATATTCACACCTGACTTTCAATACTCAAACCTGACCATTAATATTCACACCTGACCATCTATACTCACACCTGACCATCGATACTCACACCTGACCATCTATACTCACACCTGACCATCTATACTCACACCTGACCATCCATATTCACTCCTGACCATCTATATTCACACCTGACCATCTATATTCACACCTGACCATCTACATTCACACCTGACAATCTATACTCTCTCCTGACCATCTATATTCACGCCTGGCCATCTATACTCACACCTGACCATCTATATTCACTCCTGACCATCTATACTCACACCTGACCATCAATACTCACACTGGACCATCTATACTCACACCTGACCATCTATACTCACATCTGACCATCTACATTCACACCTGACCATCTATATTCACACCTGACCATCTATACTCACTCCTGACCATCTATATTCCCGCCTGGCCATCTATATTCACACCTGACCATCTATATTCACACCTGACCATCTATATTCACACCTGACCATCTATATTCACACTGGACCATCTATACTCACACCTGACCATCAATACTCACACCTGACCATATATACTCACACCTGACCATCGATACTCACACCTGACCATCTATATTCACACCTGACCATCTATATTCACACCTGACCATCTATACTCACACCTGACCATCTATACTCACACCTGACCATCTATATTCACACCTGACCGTCTATATTCACACCCGACCATCTATACTCACACCTGACCATCTATACTCACAACTAACCATCTATACTCACACCTGACCATCTATACTCACACCTGACCATCTATACTCACTCCTGACCATCTATATTCACACCTGACCATCTATATTCACACCCGACCATCTATACTCACACCTGACCATCTATACTCACACCCGACCATCTATACTCACCCCTGACCATCTATATTCACATCTGGCCAGCTATACTCACACCTGACCATCTATACTCACACCTGACCATCTATATTCACACCTGACCATCTATATTAACACTGGACCTTCTATATTCACACCTGACTTTCTATACTCAAATCTGACCATCTATATTCACACCTGACCATCTATACTCACACCTGACCATCTATACTCACACCTGACCATCTATACTCACACCTGACCATCCATATTCACTCCTGACCATCTATACTCACACTGGACCATCTGTACATAAATCTGACCATCTATATTCACACCTGACCATCTACATTCACGCCTGGCCATCTATACTCACACCTGACCATCTATATTCACGCCTGGCCATCTATATTCACACCTGACCATCTATATTCACTCCTGACCATCTATACTCACACCCGACCATCTATACTCACACCTGACCATCAATACTCACACCTGACCATCAATACTCACACCCGACCATCTATATTCACACCTGACCATCTATATTCACACCTGACCATCTATATTCACACTGGACCATCTAAACTCACACCTGACCATCAATACTCACACCTGACCATATATACTCACACCTGACCATCGATACTCACACCTGACCATCTATATTCACACCTGAACATCTATATTCACACTGGACCATCTATACTCACACCTGACCATCTATACTCACAACTGACCATCTATACTCACACCTGACCATCTATACTCACACCTGACCATCTATACTCACTCCTGACCATCTATATTCACACCTGACCATCAATACTCACACCTGACCATCTATACTCACTCCTGACCATCTATATTCACACCTGACCATCTATACTCACACCTAACCATCTACCCTCACACCTGACCATCTATACTCACACCCGACCATCTATACTCACCCCTGACCATCTATATTCACATCTGACCATCTCTACTCACACCTGACCATCTATACTCACACCTGACCATCTATGTTCACACCTGACCATCTATATTAACCCTGGACCTTCTATATTCACACCTGACTTTCTATACTCAAACCTGACCATCTATATTCACACCTGACCATCTATACTCACACCTGACCATCTATGCTCACACCTGACCATCGACACTCACACCTGACCATCTATACTCACACCTGACCATCTATACTCACACCTGACCATCCATATTCACTCCTGACCATCTATACTCACACTGGACCATCTGTACATAAATCTGACCATCTATATTCACACCTGACCATCTACATTCACACCTGACAATCTATACTCACTCCTGACCATCTATATTCACGCCTGGCCATCTATACTCACACCTGACCATCTATATTCACTCCTGACCATCTATACTCACACCTGACCATCAATACTCACACTGGACCATCTATACTCACACCTGACCATCTATACTCACATCTGACCATCTATATTCACACCTGACCATCTATACTCACACCTGACCATCTATACTCACTCCTGACCATCTATACTCACACCTGACCATCTACATTCACACCTGACCATCTATATTCACACCTGACCATCTATACTCACTCCTGACCATCTATATTCCCGCCTGGCCATCTATATTCACACCTGACCATCTATACTCACACCTGACCATGTATATTCACACCTGACCATCGATACTCACACCTGACCATCTATACTCACACCTGACCATCTATACGCACACCTGACCATCGATACTCACACCTGACCATCTATACTCACACCTGACCATCTATACTCACACCTGACCATCTATACTCACACTGGACCATCTATACTCACACCTGACCATCTACACTCACTCCTGACCATCTACATTCACACCTGACCATCTATACTCACACCTGACCATCTATACTCACACTGGACCATCTATACTCACACCTGACCATCTACACTCACTCCTGACCATCTATATTCACACCTGACCAACTATACTCACACCTGACCATCTATACTCACACCTGACCATCTATACTCACACTGGACCATCTATACTCACACCTGACCATCTACACTCACTCCTGACCATCTATATTCACACCTGACCAACTATACTCACACCTGACCATCTATACTCACATCTGACCATCTATATTCACACCTGACCATCTATACTCACACCTGACCATCTATACTCACTCCTGACCATCTATACTCACACCTGACCATCTACATTCACACCTGACCATCTATATTCACACCTGACCATCTATACTCACTCCTGACCATCTATATTCCCGCCTGGCCATCTATATTCACACCTGACCATCTATACTCACACCTGACCATGTATATTCACACCTGACCATCGATACTCACACCTGACCATCTATACTCACACCTGACCATCTATACGCACACCTGACCATCGATACTCACACCTGACCATCTATACTCACACCTGACCATCTATACTCACACCTGACCATCTATACTCACACTGGACCATCTATACTCACACCTGACCATCTACACTCACTCCTGACCATCTACATTCACACCTGACCATCTATACTCACACCTGACCATCTATACTCACACTGGACCATCTATACTCACACCTGACCATCTACACTCACTCCTGACCATCTATATTCACACCTGACCAACTATACTCACACCTGACCATCTATACTCACACCTGACCATCTATATTCACACCAGACCATCTATACTCACACCTGACCATCTATATTCACACCTGACCAACTATACTCACACCTGACCATCTATACTCACACCTGACCATCCATATTCACTCCTGACCATCTATACTCACACCTGACCATCTATACTCACACCTGACCATCTATATTCACGCCTGACCATCTATATTCACTCCTGACCATCTATATTCACTCCTGACCATCTATACTCACACCTGACCATCTATACTCACACCTGACCATCTATATTCACGCCTGACCATCTATATTCACACCTGACCATCTATATTCACACCTGACCATCTATATTCACACCTGACCATCTATACTCACTCCTGACCATCTATATTCACTCCTGACCATCTATACTCACACCTGACCATCTATACTCACACCTGACCATCTATATTCACGCCTGACCATCTATATTCACACCTGACCATCTATATTCACACCTGACCATCTATATTCACTCCTGACCATCTATACTCACACCTGACCATCTATACTCACACCTGACCATCTATATTCACGCCTGACCATCTATATTCACACCTGACCATCTATATTCACACCTGACCATCTATACTCACTCCTGACCATCTATATTCACGCCTGACCATCTATACTCACACCTGACCATCTGTATTCACGCTTGACCATCTATACTCACACCTGACCATCTATATTCACACCTGACCATCTATATTGACACCTGACCATCTATACTCACACCTGACCATCTATATTCACGCCTGACCATCTATATTCACACCTGACCATCTATACTCACACCTGACGATCTATACTCACACCTGACCATCTATATTCACACCAGACCATCTATACTCACACCTGACCATCTATATTCACACCTGACCATCTATACTCACACCTGACCATCTATACTCACACCTGACCATCTATATTCACACCTGACCATCTATATTCACACCCGACCATCGATACTCACACCTGACCATCTATACTCACAACTGACCATCTATACTCACACCTGACCATCTATACTCACACCTGACCATCTATGCTCACTCCTGACCATCTATATTCTCACCTGACCGTCAATACTCACACCTGACCATCTATACTCACACCTAACCATCTACCCTCACACCTGACCATCTATACTCACACCCGACCATCTATACTCACCCCTGACCACCTATATTCACATCTGACCATATATACTCACACCTGACCATCTATACTCACACCTGACCATCTATATTCACACCTGACCATCTATATTAACACTGGACCTTCTATATTCACACCTGACTTTCTATACTCAAACCAGACCATCTATATTCACACCTGACCATCTATACTCACACCTGACCATCGATACTCACACCTGACCATCTATACTCACACCTGACCATCTATACTCACACCTGACCATCCATATTCACTCCTGACCATCTATACTCACACTGGACCATCTGTACATAAATCTGACCATCTATATTCACACCTGACCATCTACATTCACACCTGACAATCTATACTCACTCCTGACCATCTATATTCACTCCTGGCCATCTATACTCACACCTGACCATCTATATTCACGCCTGGCCATCTATATTCACACCTGACCATCTATATTCACTCCTGACCATCTATACTCACACCCGACCATCTATACTCACACCTGACTATCAATACTCACACCTGACCATCAATACTCACACCCGACCATCTATATTCACACCTGACCATCTATATTCACACCTGACCATCTATATTCACACTGGACCATCTATACTCACACCTGACCATCAATACTCACACCTGACCATATATACTCACACCTGACCATCGATACTCACACCTGACCATCTATAATCACACCTGACCATCTATATTCACACCTGACCATCTATACTCACACCTGACCATCTATACTCACACTGGACCATCTATACTCACACCTGACCATCTACACTCACTCCTGACCATCCACATTCACACCTGACCATCTATACTCACACCTGACCATCTATACTCACACTGGACCATCTATACTCACACCTGACCATCTACACTCACTCCTGACCATCTATATTCACACCTGACCAACTATACTCACGCCTGACCATCTATACTCACACCTGACCATCTATATTCACACCAGACCATCTATACTCACACCTGACCATCTATATTCACACCTGACCAACTATACTCACACCTGACCATCTATACTCACACCTGACCATCCATATTCACTCCTGACCATCTATACTCACACCTGACCATCTATACACACCTGACCATCTATATTCACGCCTGACCATCTATATTCACACCTGACCATCTATATTCTCACCTGACCATCTATATTCACGCCTGACCATCTATATTCACACCTGACCATCTATATTCACACCTGACCATCTATACTCACTCCTGACCATCTATATTCACGCCTGACCATCTATACTCACACCTGACCATCTGTATTCACGCTTGACCATCTATACTCACACCTGACCATCTATATTCACACCTGACCATCTATATTCACACCTGACCATCTATACTCACACCTGACCATCTATATTCACGCCTGACCATCTATATTCACACCTGACCATCTATACTCACACCTGACGATCTATACTCACACCTGACCATCTATATTCACACCAGACCATCTATACTCACACCTGACCATCTATATTCACACCTGACCATCTATACTCACACCTGACCATCTATACTCACACCTGACCATCTATATTCACACCTGACCATCTATATTCACACCCGACCATCTATACTCACACCTGACCATCTATACTCACAACTGACCATCTATACTCACACCTGACCATCTATACTCACACCTGACCATCTATACTCACTCCTGACCATCTATATTCTCACCTGACCATCAATACTCACACCTGACCATCTATACTCACACCTAACCATCTACCCTCACACCTGACCATCTATACTCACACCCGACCATCTATACTCACCCCTGACCATCTATATTCACATCTGACCATCTATACTCACACCTGACCATCTATACTCACACCTGACCATCTATACTCACTCCTGACCATCTATATTCTCACCTGACCATCTATATTCACATCTGACCATCTATACTCACACCTGACCATCTATACTCACACCTGACCATCTATACTCACACCTGACCATCTATATTCACACCTGACCATCTATATTAACACTGGACCTTCTATATTCACACCTGACTTTCTATACTCAAACCTGACCATCTATATTCACACCTGACCATCTATACTCACACCTGACCATCTATACTCACACCTGACCATCTATATTCACACCTGACCATCTATATTAACACTGGACCTTCTATATTCACACCTGACTTTCTATACTCAAACCTGACCATCTATATTCACACCTGACCATCTATACTCACACCTGACCATCTATACTCACACCTGACCATCTACATTCACACCTGACAATCTATACTCACTCCTGACCATCTATATTCACGCCTGGCCATCTATACGCACACCTGACCATCTATATTCACGCCTGGCCATCTATATTCACACCTGACCATCTATATTCACTCCTGACCATCTATACTCTCACCGGACCTTCTATATTCACACCTGACAATCTATACTCACTCCTGACCATCTATACTCACACCTGACCATCTATACTCACACCTGACCATCTACATTCACACCTGACAATCTATACTCACTCCTGACCATCTATATTCACGCCTGGCCATCTATACTCACACCTGACCATCTATATTCACGCCTGGCCATCTATATTCACATCTGACCATCTATACTCACACCCGACCATCTATACTCACACCTGACCATCAATACTCACACCTGACCATCAATACTCACACCCGACCATCTATATTCACACCTGACCATCTATATTCACACCTGACCATCTATATTCACACCTGACCATCTATATTCACACTGGACCATCTATACTCACTCCTGACCATCAATACTCACACCTGACCATATATACTCACACCTGACCATCGATACTAACACCTGACCATCTATATTCACACCTGACCATCTATATTCACACCTGACCATCTATACTCACACCTGACCATCTATACTCACACCTGACCATCTATATTCACACCTGACCATCTATATTAACACTGGACCATCTATACTCACACCTGACCATCTATACTCACAACTGACCATCTATACTCACACCTGACCATCTATACTCACACCTGACCATCTATACTCACTCCTGACCATCCATATTCACACCTGACCATCAATACTCACACCTGACCATCTATACTCACTCCTGACCATCTATATTCACACCTGACCATCTATACTCACACCTAACCATCTACCCTCACACCTGACCATCTATACTCACACCCGACCATCTATACTCACCCCTGACCATCTATATTCACATCTGACCATCTATACTCACACCTGACCATCTATACTCACACCTGACCATCTATATTCACACCTGACCATCTATATTCACACCTGACCATGTATACTCACACCTGACCATCGATACTCACACCTGACAATCTATACCTCAAACCTGACCATCAATACTCACACTGGACCATCTATACTCACACCTGACCATCTATACTCACATCTGACCATCTATACTCACACCTGACCATCTGTACTCACACCTGACCATCCATATTCACTCCTGACCATCTATACTCACACCTGACCATCTACATTCACTCCTGACCATCTATACTCACACCTGACCATCTACATTCACACCTGACCATCTATATTCACACCTGACCATCTATACTCACTCCTGACCATCTATATTCACGCCTGGCCATCTATATTCACACCTGACCATCTATACTCTCACCTGACCATCTATACTCACACCTGACCATCTATACTCACACCTGACCATCGATACTCTCACCTGACCATCTATACTCACACCTGACCATCTATACGCACACCTGACCATCGATACTCACACCTGACCATCTATACTCACACCTGACCATCTATACTCACACCTGACCATCTATACTCACACTGGACCATCTATACTCACACCTGACCATCTACACTCACTCCTGACCATCTACATTCACACCTGACCATCTATACTCACACCTGACCATCTATACTCACACTGGACCATCTATACTCACACCTGACCATCTACACTCACTCCTGACCATCTATATTCACACCTGACCAACTATACTCAAACCTGACCATCTATACTCACACCTGACCATCTATATTCACACCAGACCATCTATACTCACACCTGACCATCTATATTCACACCTGACCAACTATACTCACACCTGACCATCTATACTCACACCTGACCATCCATATTCACTCCTGACCATCTATACTCACACCTGACCATCTATACTCACACCTGACCATCTATATTCACGCCTGACCATCTATATTCACACCTGACCATCTATATTCACACCTGACCATCTATATTCACGCCTGACCATCTATATTCACACCTGACCATCTATATTCACACCTGACCATCTATACTCACTCCTGACCATCTATATTCACGCCTGACCATCTATACTCACACCTGACCATCCATATTCACTCCTGACCATCTATACTCACACCTGACCATCTATACTCACATGACCATCTATATTCATGCCTGACCATCTATATTCACACCTGACCATCTATATTCACACCTGACCATCTATATTCACGCCTGACCATCTATATTCACACCTGACCATCTATATTCACACCTGACCATCTGTACTCACTCCTGACCATCTATATTCACGCCTGACCATCTACACTCACACCTGACCATCTGTATTCACGCTTGACCATCTATACTCACACCTGACCATCTATATTCACACCTGACCATCTATATTCACACCTGACCATCTATACTCACACCTGACCATCTATATTCACGCCTGACCATCTATATTCACACCTGACCATCTATACTCACACCTGACGATCTATACTCACACCTGACCATCTATATTCACACCAGACCATCTATACTCACACCTGACCATCTATATTCACACCTGACCAACTATACTCACACCTGACCATCTATACTCACACCTGACCATCCATATTCACTCCTGACAATCTATACTCACACCTGACCATCTATACTCACACCTGACCATCTATATTCACGCCTGACCATCTATATTCACACCTGACCATCTATATTCACACCTGACCATCTATATTCACGCCTGACCATCTATATTCACACCTGACCATCTATATTCACACCTGACCATCTATACTCACTCCTGACCATCTATATTCACGCCTGACCATCTATACTCACACCTGACCATCTATATTCACGCCTGACCATCTATACTCACACCTGACCGTCTATATTCACACCTGACCATCTATATTCACACCTGACCATCTATACTCACACCTGACCATCTATATTCACGCCTGACCATCTATATTCACACCTGACCATCTATACTCACACCTGACCATCTATACTCACACCTGACCATCTATATTCACGCCTGACCATCTATACTCACACCTGACCATCTATATTCACACCAGACCATCTATACTCACACCTGACCATCTATATTCACACCTGACCATCTATACTCGCATCCGGACCATCTATATTCACGCCTGACAATCTATACTCACACCTGACCATCTATACTCACACCTGACCATCTATACTCACACTGGACCATCTATACTCATACCTGACCATCTACACTCACTCCTGACCATCTATATTCACACCTGACCAACTATACTCACACCTGACCATCTATACTCACACCTGACCATCTATATTCACACCAGACCATCTATACTCACACCTGACCATCTATATTCACACCTGACCAACTATACTCACACCTGACCATCTATACTCACACCTGACCATCCATATTCACTCCTGACCATCTATACTCACACTTGACCATCTATACTCACACCTGACCATCTATATTCACGCCTAACCATCTATATTCACACCTGACCATCTATACTCACACCTGACCATCTATATTCACGCCTGACCATCTATATTCACACCTGACCATCTATATTCACACCTGACCATCTATACTCACTCCTGACCATCTATATTCACGCCTGACCATCTATACTCACACCTGACCATCTGTATTCACGCTTGACCATCTATACTCACACCTGACCATCTATATTCACACCTGACCATCAATATTCACACCTGACCATCTATACTCACACCTGACCATCTATATTCACGCCTGACCATCTATATTCACACCTGACCATCTATACTCACACCTGACGATCTATACTCACACCTGACCATCTATATTCACACCAGACCATCTATACTCACACCTGACCATCTATATTCACACCTGACCATCTATACTCACACCTGACCATCTATACTCTCACCTGACCATCTATATTCACACCTGACCATCTATATTCACACCCGACCATCTATACTCACACCTGACCATCTATACTCACACCTGACCATCTATACTCACACCTGACCATCTATACTCACACCTGACCATCTATACTCACTCCTGACCATCTATATTCTCACGTGACCATCAATACTCACACCTGACCATCTATACTCACACCTAACCATCTACCCTCACACCTGATCATCTATACTCACACCCGACCATCTATACTCACCCCTGACCATCTATATTCACATCTGACCATCTATACTCACACCTGACCATCTATACTCACACCTGACCATCTATACTCACTCCTGACCATCTATATTCTCACCTGACCATCTATATTCACATCTGACCATCTATACTCACACCTGACCATCTATACTCACACCTGACCATCTATACTCACACCTGACCATCTATATTCACACCTGACCATCTATATTAACACTGGACCTTCTATATTCACACCTGACTTTCTATACTCAAACCTGACCATCTATATTCTCACCTGACCATCTATACTCACACCTGACCATCTATACTCACACCTGACCATCGATACTCACACCTGACCATCTATACTCACACCTGACCATCTATACTCACACCTGACCATCCATATTCACTCCTGACCATCTATACTCACACTGGACCATCTGTACATAAATCTGACCATCTATATTCACACCTGACCATCTACATTCACACCTGACAATCTATACTCACTCCTGACCATCTATATTCACGCCTGGCCATCTATACTCACACCTGACCATCTATATTCACGCCTGGCCATCTATATTCACACCTGACCATCTATATTCACTCCTGACCATCTATACTCACACTCGACCATCTATACTCACACCTGACCATCAATACTCACACCTGACCATCAATACTCACACCCGATCATCTATATTCACACCTGACCATCTATATTCACACCTGACCATCTATATTCACACCTGACCATCTATATTCACACTGGACCATCTATACTCACACCTGACCATCGATACTCACACATGACCATCTATATTCACACCTGACCATCTATATTCACACCTGACCATCTATACTCACACCTGACCATCTATACTCACACTGGACCATCTATACTCACACCTGACCATCTACACTCACTCCTGACCATCTATATTCACACCTGACCAACTATACTCAAACCTGACCATCTATACTCACACCTGACCATCTATATTCACACCAGACCATCTATACTCACACCTGACCATCTATATTCACACCTGACCAACTATACTCACACCTGACCATCTATACTCACACCTGACCATCCATATTCACTCCTGACCATCTATACTCACACCTGACCATCTATACTCACACCTGACCATCTATATTCACGCCTGACCATCTATATTCACACCTGACCATCTATATTCACACCTGACCATCTATATTCACGCCTGACCATCTATATTCACACCTGACCATCTATATTCACACCTGACCATCTATACTCACTCCTGACCATCTATATTCACGCCTGACCATCTATACTCACACCTGACCATCCATATTCACTCCTGACCATCTATACTCACACCTGACCATCTATACTCACATGACCATCTATATTCATGCCTGACCATCTATATTCACACCTGACCATCTATATTCACACCTGACCATCTATATTCACGCCTGACCATCTATATTCACACCTGACCATCTATATTCACACCTGACCATCTGTACTCACTCCTGACCATCTATATTCACGCCTGACCATCTACACTCACACCTGACCATCTGTATTCACGCTTGACCATCTATACTCACACCTGACCATCTATATTCACACCTGACCATCTATATTCACACCTGACCATCTATACTCACACCTGACCATCTATATTCACGCCTGACCATCTATATTCACACCTGACCATCTATACTCACACCTGACGATCTATACTCACACCTGACCATCTATATTCACACCAGACCATCTATACTCACACCTGACCATCTATATTCACACCTGACCAACTATACTCACACCTGACCATCTATACTCACACCTGACCATCCATATTCACTCCTGACCATCTATACTCACACCTGACCATCTATACTCACACCTGACCATCTATATTCACGCCTGACCATCTATATTCACACCTGACCATCTATATTCACACCTGACCATCTATATTCACGCCTGACCATCTATATTCACACCTGACCATCTATATTCACACCTGACCATCTATACTCACTCCTGACCATCTATATTCACGCCTGACCATCTATACTCACACCTGACCATCTATATTCACGCCTGACCATCTATACTCACACCTGACCGTCTATATTCACACCTGACCATCTATATTCACACCTGACCATCTATACTCACACCTGACCATCTATATTCACGCCTGACCATCTATATTCACACCTGACCATCTATACTCACACCTGACCATCTATACTCACACCTGACCATCTATATTCACGCCTGACCATCTATACTCACACCTGACCATCTATATTCACACCAGACCATCTATACTCACACCTGACCATCTATATTCACACCTGACCATCTATACTCGCATCCGGACCATCTATATTCACGCCTGACCATCTATACTCACACCTGACCATCTATACTCACACCTGACCATCTATACTCACACTGGACCATCTATACTCATACCTGACCATCTACACTCACTCCTGACCATCTATATTCACACCTGACCAACTATACTCACACCTGACCATCTATACTCACACCTGACCATCTATATTCACACCAGACCATCTATACTCACACCTGACCATTTATATTCACACCTGACCAACTATACTCACACCTGACCATCTATACTCACACCTGACCATCCATATTCACTCCTGACCATCTATACTCACACTTGACCATCTATACTCACACCTGACCATCTATATTCACGCCTAACCATCTATATTCACACCTGACCATCTATACTCACACCTGACCATCTATATTCACGCCTGACCATCTATATTCACACCTGACCATCTATATTCACACCTGACCATCTATACTCACTCCTGACCATCTATATTCACGCCTGACCATCTATACTCACACCTGACCATCTGTATTCACGCTTGACCATCTATACTCACACCTGACCATCTATATTCACACCTGACCATCAATATTCACACCTGACCATCTATACTCACACCTGACCATCTATATTCACGCCTGACCATCTATATTCACACCTGACCATCTATACTCACACCTGACGATCTATACTCACACCTGACCATCTATATTCACACCAGACCATCTATACTCACACCTGACCATCTATATTCACACCTGACCATCTATACTCACACCTGACCATCTATACTCACACCTGACCATCTATATTCACACCTGACCATCTATATTCACACCCGACCATCTATACTCACACCTGACCATCTATACTCACACCTGACCATCTATACTCACACCTGACCATCTATACTCACACCTGACCATCTATACTCACTCCTGACCATCTATATTCTCACGTGACCATCAATACTCACACCTGACCATCTATACTCACACCTAACCATCTACCCTCACACCTGATCATCTATACTCACACCCGACCATCTATACTCACCCCTGACCATCTATATTCACATCTGACCATCTATACTCACACCTGACCATCTATACTCACACCTGACCATCTATACTCACTCCTGACCATCTATATTCTCACCTGACCATCTATATTCACATCTGACCATCTATACTCACACCTGACCATCTATACTCACACCTGACCATCTATACTCACACCTGACCATCTATATTCACACCTGACCATCTATATTAACACTGGACCTTCTATATTCACACCTGACTTTCTATACTCAAACCTGACCATCTATATTCTCACCTGACCATCTATACTCACACCTGACCATCTATACTCACACCTGACCATCGATACTCACACCTGACCATCTATACTCACACCTGACCATCTATACTCACACCTGACCATCCATATTCACTCCTGACCATCTATACTCACACTGGACCATCTGTACATAAATCTGACCATCTATATTCACACCTGACCATCTACATTCACACCTGACAATCTATACTCACTCCTGACCATCTATATTCACGCCTGGCCATCTATACTCACACCTGACCATCTATATTCACGCCTGGCCATCTATATTCACACCTGACCATCTATATTCACTCCTGACCATCTATACTCACACTCGACCATCTATACTCACACCTGACCATCAATACTCACACCTGACCATCAATACTCACACCCGACCATCTATATTCACACCTGACCATCTATATTCACACCTGACCATCTATATTCACACCTGACCATCTATATTCACACTGGACCATCTATACTCACACCTGACCATCGATACTCACACATGACCATCTATATTCACACCTGACCATCTATATTCACACCTGACCATCTATACTCACACCTGACCATCTATACTCACACCTGACCATCTATATTCACACCTGACCATCTATATTCACACTGGACCATCTATACTCACACCTGACCATCTATACTCACAACTGACCATCTATACTCACCCCTGACCATCTATACTCACACCTGACCATCTATACTCACTCCTGACCATTTATATTCACACCTGACCATCAATACTCACACCTGACCATCTAGACTCACTCCTGACCATCTATATTCACACCTGACCATCTATACTCAGACCTAACCATCTACCCTCACACCTGACCATCTATACTCACACCCGACCATCTATACTCACCCCTGACCATCTATATTCACATCTGACCATCTATACTCACACCTGACCGTCTATACTCACACCTGACCATCTATATTCACACCTGACCATCTATATTCACACCTGACCATGTATACTCACACCTGACCATCGATACTCACACCTGACCATCTATACTCACACCTGACCATCAATACTCTCACTGGACCATCTATACTCACACCTGACCATCTATACTCACATCTGACCATCTATACTCACACCTGACCATCTATACTCACACCTGACCATCCATATTCACTCCTGACCATCTATACTCACACCTGACCATCTATATTCACTCCTGACCATCTATACTCACACCTGACCATCTACATTCACACCTGACCATCTATATTCACACCTGACCATCTATACTCACTCCTGACCATCTATATTCACGCCTGGCCATCTATATTCACACCTGACCATCTATACTCTCACCTGACCATCTATACTCACACCTGACCATCTATAAACACACCTGACCATCGATACTCACACCTGACCATCTATACTCACACCTGACCATCTATACGCACACCTGACCATCGATACTCACACCTGACCATCTATACTCACACCTGACCATCTATACTCACACCTGACCATCTATACTCACACTGGACCATCTATACTCACACCTGACCATCTACACTCACTCCTGACCATCTACATTCACACCTGACCATCTATACTCACACCTGACCATCTATACTCACACTGGACCATCTATACTCACACCTGACCATCTACACTCACTCCTGACCATCTATATTCACACCTGACCAACTATACTCACACCTGACAATCTATACTCACACCTGACCATCTATATTCACACCAGACCATCTATACTCACACCTGACCATCTATATTCACACCTGACCAACTATACTCACTCCTGACCATCTATACTCACACCTGACCATCCATATTCACTCCTGACCATCTATACTCACACCTGACCATCTATACTCACATGACCATCTATATTCATGCCTGACCATCTATATTCACACCTGACCATCTATATTCACACCTGACCATCTATATTCACGCCTGACCATCTATATTCACACCTGACCATCTATATTCACACCTGACCATCTATACTCACTCCTGATCATCTATATTCACGCCTGACCATCTACACTCACACCTGACCATCTATATTCACACCTGACCATCTGTACTCACTCCTGACCATCTATATTCACGCCTGACCATCTACACTCACACCTGACCATCTGTATTCACGCTTGACCATCTATACTCACACCTGACCATCTATATTCACACCTGACCATCTATATTCACACCTGACCATCTATACTCACACCTGACCATCTATATTCACGCCTGACCATCTATATTCACACCTGACCATCTATACTCTCACCTGACGATCTATACTCACACCTGACCATCTATATTCACACCAGACCATCTATACTCACACCTGACCATCTATATTCACACCTGACCAACTATACTCACACCTGACCATCTATACTCACACCTGACCATCCATATTCACTCCTGACCATCTATACTCACACCTGACCATCTATACTCACACCTGACCATCTATATTCACGCCTGACCATCTATATTCACACCTGACCATCTATATTCACACCTGACCATCTATATTCACGCCTGACCATCTATATTCACACCTGACCATCTATATTCACACCTGACCATCTATACTCACTCCTGACCATCTATATTCACGCCTGACCATCTATACTCACACCTGACCATCTATATTCACACCTGACCATCTATACTCACACCTGACCATCTATACTCACACCTGACCATCTATATTCACGCCTGACCATCTATACTCACACCTGACCATCTATATTCACACCAGACCATCTATACTCACACCTGACCATCTATATTCACACCTGACCATCTATACTCGCATCCGGACCATCTATATTCACGCCTGACCATCTATACTCACACCTGACCATCTATACTCACACCTGACCATCTATACTCACACTGGACCATCTATACTCATACCTGACCATCTACACTCACTCCTGACCATCTATATTCACACCTGACCAACTATACTCACACCTGACCATCTATACTCACACCTGACCATCTATATTCACACCAGACCATCTATACTCACACCTGACCATCTATATTCACACCTGACCAACTATACTCACACCTGACCATCTATACTCACACCTGACCATCCATATTCACTCCTGACCATCTATACTCACACTTGACCATCTATACTCACACCTGACCATCTATATTCACGCCTAACCATCTATATTCACACCTGACCATCTATACTCACACCTGACCATCTATATTCACGCCTGACCATCTATATTCACACCTGACCATCTATATTCACACCTGACCATCTATACTCACTCCTGACCATCTATATTCACGCCTGACCATCTATACTCACACCTGACCATCTGTATTCACGCTTGACCATCTATACTCACACCTGACCATCTATATTCACACCTGACCATCAATATTCACACCTGACCATCTATACTCACACCTGACCATCTATATTCACGCCTGACCATCTATATTCACACCTGACCATCTATACTCACACCTGACGATCTATACTCACACCTGACCATCTATATTCACACCAGACCATCTATACTCACACCTGACCATCTATATTCACACCTGACCATCTATACTCACACCTGACCATCTATACTCACACCTGACCATCTATATTCACACCTGACCATCTATATTCACACCCGACCATCTATACTCACACCTGACCATCTATACTCACACCTGACCATCTATACTCACACCTGACCATCTATACTCACACCTGACCATCTATACTCACTCCTGACCATCTATATTCTCACGTGACCATCAATACTCACACCTGACCATCTATACTCACACCTAACCATCTACCCTCACACCTGATCATCTATACTCACACCCGACCATCTATACTCACCCCTGACCATCTATATTCACATCTGACCATCTATACTCACACCTGACCATCTATACTCACACCTGACCATCTATACTCACTCCTGACCATCTATATTCTCACCTGACCATCTATATTCACATCTGACCATCTATACTCACACCTGACCATCTATATTCACACCTGACCATCTATACTCACACCTGACCATCTATATTCACACCTGACCATCTATATTAACACTGGACCTTCTATATTCACACCTGACTTTCTATACTCAAACCTGACCATCTATATTCTCACCTGACCATCTATACTCACACCTGACCATCTATACTCACACCTGACCATCGATACTCACACCTGACCATCTATACTCACACCTGACCATCTATACTCACACCTGACCATCCATATTCACTCCTGACCATCTATACTCACACTGGACCATCTGTACATAAATCTGACCATCTATATTCACACCTGACCATCTACATTCACACCTGACAATCTATACTCACTCCTGACCATCTATATTCACGCCTGGCCATCTATACTCACACCTGACCATCTATATTCACGCCTGGCCATCTATATTCACACCTGACCATCTATATTCACTCCTGACCATCTATACTCACACCCGACCATCTATACTCACACCTGACCATCAATACTCACACCTGACCATCAATACTCACACCCGACCATCTATATTCACACCTGACCATCTATATTCACACCTGACCATCTATATTCACACCTGACCATCTATATTCACACTGGACCATCTATACTCACACCTGACCATCGATACTCACACATGACCATCTATATTCACACCTGACCATCTATATTCACACCTGACCATCTATACTCACACCTGACCATCTATACTCACACCTGACCATCTATATTCACACCTGACCATCTATATTCACACTGGACCATCTATACTCACACCTGACCATCTATACTCACAACTGACCATCTATACTCACCCCTGACCATCTATACTCACACCTGACCATCTATACTCACTCCTGACCATCTATATTCACACCTGACCATCAATACTCACACCTGACCATCTAGACTCACTCCTGACCATCTATATTCACACCTGACCATCTATACTCAGACCTAACCATCTACCCTCACACCTGACCATCTATACTCACACCCGACCATCTATACTCACCCCTGACCATCTATATTCACATCTGACCATCTATACTCACACCTGACCGTCTATACTCACACCTGACCATCTATATTCACACCTGACCATCTATATTCACACCTGACCATGTATACTCACACCTGACCATCGATACTCACACCTGACCATCTATACTCACACCTGACCATCAATACTCTCACTGGACCATCTATACTCACACCTGACCATCTATACTCACATCTGACCATCTATACTCACACCTGACCATCTATACTCACACCTGACCATCCATATTCACTCCTGACCATCTATACTCACACCTGACCATCTATATTCACTCCTGACCATCTATACTCACACCTGACCATCTACATTCACACCTGACCATCTATATTCACACCTGACCATCTATACTCACTCCTGACCATCTATATTCACGCCTGGCCATCTATATTCACACCTGACCATCTATACTCTCACCTGACCATCTATACTCACACCTGACCATCTATAAACACACCTGACCATCGATACTCACACCTGACCATCTATACTCACGCCTGACCATCTATACGCACACCTGACCATCGATACTCACACCTGACCATCTATACTCACACCTGACCATCTATACTCACACCTGACCATCTATACTCACACTGGACCATCTATACTCACACCTGACCATCTACACTCACTCCTGACCATCTACATTCACACCTGACCATCTATACTCACACCTGACCATCTATACTCACACTGGACCATCTATACTCACACCTGACCATCTACACTCACTCCTGACCATCTATATTCACACCTGACCAACTATACTCACACCTGACAATCTATACTCACACCTGACCATCTATATTCACACCAGACCATCTATACTCACACCTGACCATCTATATTCACACCTGACCAACTATACTCACTCCTGACCATCTATACTCACACCTGACCATCCATATTCACTCCTGACCATCTATACTCACACCTGACCATCTATACTCACATGACCATCTATATTCATGCCTGACCATCTATATTCACACCTGACCATCTATATTCACACCTGACCATCTATATTCACGCCTGACCATCTATATTCACACCTGACCATCTATATTCACACCTGACCATCTATACTCACTCCTGATCATCTATATTCACGCCTGACCATCTACACTCACACCTGACCATCTGTATTCACGCTTGACCATCTATACTCACACCTGACCATCTATATTCACACCTGACCATCTATATTCACACCTGACCATCTATACTCACACCTGACCATCTATATTCACGCCTGACCATCTATATTCACACCTGACCATCTATACTCACACCTGACGATCTATACTCACACCTGACCATCTATATTCACACCAGACCATCTATACTCACACCTGACCATCTATATTCACACCTGACCAACTATACTCACACCTGACCATCTATACTCACACCTGACCATCCATATTCACTCCTGACCATCTATACTCACACCTGACCATCTATACTCACACCTGACCATCTATATTCACGCCTGACCATCTATATTCACACCTGACCATCTATATTCACACCTGACCATCTATATTCACGCCTGACCATCTATATTCACACCTGACCATCTATATTCACACCTGACCATCTATACTCACTCCTGACAATCTATATTCACGCCTGACCATCTATACTCACACCTGACCATCTATATTCACGCCTGACCATCTATACTCACACCTGACCATCTATATTCACACCTGACCATCTATATTCACACCTGACCATCTATACTCACACCTGACCATCTGTATTCACGCCTGACCATCTATATTCACACCTGACCATCTATACTCACACCTGACCATCTATACTCACACCTGACCATCTATATTCACGCCTGACCATCTATACTCACACCTGACCATCTATACTCGCATCCGGACCATCTATATTCACGCCTGACCATCTATACTCACACCTGACCATCTATACTCACACCTGACCATCTATACTCATACCTGACCATCTATACTCACACCTGACCATCTATACTCACACCTGACCATCTATACTCACTCCTGACCATCTATATTCTCACGTGACCATCAATACTCACACCTGACCATCTATACTCACACCTAACCATCTACCCTCACACCTGATCATCTATACTCACTCCCGACCATCTATACTCACCCCTGACCATCTATATTCACATCTGACCATCTATACTCACACCTGACCATCTATACTCACACCTGACCATCTATACTCACTCCTGACCATCTATATTCTCACCTGACCATCTATATTCACATCTGACCATCTATACTCACACCTGACCATCTATATTCACACCTGACCATCTATACTCACACCTGACCATCTATATTCACACCTGACCATCTATATTAACACTGGACCTTCTATATTCACACCTGACTTTCTATACTCAAACCTGACCATCTATATTCTCACCTGACCATCTATACTCACACCTGACCATCTATACTCACACCTGACCATCGATACTCACACCTGACCATCTATACTCACACCTGACCATCTATACTCACACCTGACCATCCATATTCACTCCTGACCATCTATACTCACACTGGACCATCTGTACATAAATCTGACCATCTATATTCACACCTGACCATCTACATTCACACCTGACAATCTATACTCACTCCTGACCATCTATATTCACGCCTGGCCATCTATACTCACACCTGACCATCTATATTCACGCCTGGCCATCTATATTCACACCTGACCATCTATATTCACTCCTGACCATCTATACTCACACTCGACCATCTATACTCACACCTGACCATCAATACACACACCTGACCATCAATACTCACACCCGACCATCTATATTCACACCTGACCATCTATATTCACACCTGACCATCTATATTCACACCTGACCATCTATATTCACACTGGACCATCTATACTCACACCTGACCATCGATACTCACACATGACCATCTATATTCACACCTGACCATCTATATTCACACCTGACCATCTATACTCACACCTGACCATCTATACTCACACCTGACCATCTATATTCACACCTGACCATCTATATTCACACTGGACCATCTATACTCACACCTGACCATCTATACTCACAACTGACCATCTATACTCACCCCTGACCATCTATACTCACACCTGACCATCTATACTCACTCCTGACCATCTATATTCACACCTGACCATCAATACTCACACCTGACCATCTAGACTCACTCCTGACCATCTATATTCACACCTGACCATCTATACTCAGACCTAACCATCTACCCTCACACCTGACCATCTATACTCACACCCGACCATCTATACTCACCCCTGACCATCTATATTCACATCTGACCATCCATACTCACACCTGACCGTCTATACTCACACCTGACCATCTATATTCACACCTGACCATCTATATTCACACCTGACCATGTATACTCACACCTGACCATCGATACTCACACCTGACCATCTATACTCACACCTGACCATCAATACTCTCACTGGACCATCTATACTCACACCTGACCATCTATACTCACATCTGACCATCTATACTCACACCTGACCATCTATACTCACACCTGACCATCCATATTCACTCCTGACCATCTATACTCACACCTGACCATCTATATTCACTCCTGACCATCTATACTCACACCTGACCATCTACATTCACACCTGACCATCTATATTCACACCTGACCATCTATACTCACTCCTGACCATCTATATTCACGCCTGGCCATCTATATTCACACCTGACCATCTATACTCTCACCTGACCATCTATACTCACACCTGACCATCTATAAACACACCTGACCATCGATACTCACACCTGACCATCTATACTCACACCTGACCATCTATACGCACACCTGACCATCGATACTCACACCTGACCATCTATACTCACACCTGACCATCTATACTCACACCTGACCATCTATACTCACACTGGACCATCTATACTCACACCTGACCATCTACACTCACTCCTGACCATCTACATTCACACCTGACCATCTATACTCACACCTGACCATCTATACTCACACTGGACCATCTATACTCACACCTGACCATCTACACTCACTCCTGACCATCTATATTCACACCTGACCAACTATACTCACACCTGACAATCTATACTCACACCTGACCATCTATATTCACACCAGACCATCTATACTCACACCTGACCATCTATATTCACACCTGACCAACTATACTCACTCCTGACCATCTATACTCACACCTGACCATCCATATTCACTCCTGACCATCTATACTCACACCTGACCATCTATACTCACATGACCATCTATATTCATGCCTGACCATCTATATTCACACCTGACCATCTATATTCACACCTGACCATCTATATTCACGCCTGACCATCTATATTCACACCTGACCATCTATATTCACACCTGACCATCTATACTCACTCCTGATCATCTATATTCACGCCTGACCATCTACACTCACACCTGACCATCTGTATTCACGCTTGACCATCTATACTCACACCTGACCATCTATATTCACACCTGACCATCTATATTCACACCTGACCATCTATACTCACACCTGACCATCTATATTCACGCCTGACCATCTATATTCACACCTGACCATCTATACTCACACCTGACGATCTATACTCACACCTGACCATCTATATTCACACCAGACCATCTATACTCACACCTGACCATCTATATTCACACCTGACCAACTATACTCACACCTGACCATCTATACTCACACCTGACCATCCATATTCACTCCTGACCATCTATACTCACACCTGACCATCTATACTCACACCTGACCATCTATATTCACGCCTGACCATCTATATTCACACCTGACCATCTATATTCACACCTGACCATCTATATTCACGCCTGACCATCTATATTCACACCTGACCATCTATATTCACACCTGACCATCTATACTCACTCCTGACAATCTATATTCACGCCTGACCATCTATACTCACACCTGACCATCTATATTCACGCCTGACCATCTATACTCACACCTGACCATCTATATTCACACCTGACCATCTATATTCACACCTGACCATCTATACTCACACCTGACCATCTGTATTCACGCCTGACCATCTATATTCACACCTGACCATCTATACTCACACCTGACCATCTATACTCACACCTGACCATCTATATTCACGCCTGACCATCTATACTCACACCTGACCATCTATACTCGCATCCGGACCATCTATATTCACGCCTGACCATCTATACTCACACCTGACCATCTATACTCACACCTGACCATCTATACTCATACCTGACCATCTATACTCACACCTGACCATCTATATTCACACCTGACCAACTATACTCACACCTGACCGTCTATATTCACACCTGACCATCTATACTCACACCTGACCATCTATACTCACACCTGACCATCTATATTCACACCTGACCATCTATGTTCACACCTGACCATCTCTACTCACACCTGACCATCTATCCTCACCCCTGACCATCTATACTCACACCTGACCATCTATATTCACACCTGACCATGTATACTCACACCTGACCATCTATACTCACACCTGACCATCTATATTCACACCTGACCATCTATACTCATACCTGACCATCTTTATTCACACCTGAACATCTATACTCACACCTGACCATCTATATTCACCCCTGACCATCTATATTCACGCCTGACCATCTATATTCACACCTGACCATCTATACTCACTCCTGACCATCTATCATCACACCTGACCATCTATACTCACACCTGACCATCTATACTCACCCCTGACCATCTATATTCACGCCTGACCATCTATATTCACACCTGACCACCTATACTCACTCCTGACCATCTATATTCACATCTGACAATCTATACACACACCTGACCATCTATATTCACACCAGACCATCTATATTCACACCTGACCATCTATACTCACACCTGACCATCTATACTCACCCTGGACCATTTATACACACACCCGACCATCTATACTCACACCTGACCATATATACTCACACCAGACCATCTATATTCAAGCCTGACCATCTATACTCACACCTGACCATCTATACTCTCACCTGACCATCTATATTCACTCCTGACCATCTATACTCACACCTGACCATCTATATTCACACCTGACCATCTATATTCACACCTGACCATCTATACTCACACCTGACCATCTATATTCACACCTGACAATCTACACTCACACCTGACCATCTATATTCACACCTGACCATCTATATTCACACCTGACCATCTACATTCACACCTGACCATCTATATTCACACCTGACCCTCTATACTCACACTTGACCATCTATACTCACACCTGACCATCTATACTCACACCTGACCATCTACATTCACACCTGACCATCTATACTCACACCTGACCATCTATACTCACACTTGACCATCTATACTCACACCTGACCATCTATACTCACACTTGACCATCTATACTCACACCTGACCATCTATACTCATACCCGACAATCTATACTCACACCTGACCATCTATATTCACCCCTGACCATCTATATTCACACCTGACCATCTATACTCACTCCTGACCATCTATATTCACGCCTGGCCATCTATATTCACACCTGACCATCTATACTCACACCTGACCATCTATATTCACACCTGACCATCGATACTCACACCTGACCATCTATACTCACACCTGACCATCTATACTCACACCTGACCATCTATACTCACACCTGACCATCTATACTCACACTGGACCATCTATACTCACACCTGACCATCTACACTCACTCCTGACCATCTATATTCACACCTGACCAACTATACTCACACCTGACCATCTATACTCACACCTGACCATCTATATTCACTCCTGACCATCTATACTCACACCTGACCATCTATACTCACACCTGACCATCTATATTCACGCCTGACCATCTATATTCACACCTGACCATCTATATTCACACCTGACCATCTATACTCACTCCTGACCATCTATATTCACGCCTGACCATCTATACTCACACCTGACCATCTGTATTCACGCTTGACAATCTATACTCACACCTGACCATCTATATTCACACCTGACCATCTATATTCACACCTGACCATCTATACTCACACCTGACCATCTATATTCACGCCTGACCATCTATATTCACACATGACCATCTATACTCACACCTGACGATCTATACTCACACCTGACCATCTATATTCACACCAGACCATCTATACTCACACCTGACCATCTATATTCACACCTGACCAACTATACTCACACCTGACCATCTATACTCACACCTGACCATCCAATTTCACTCCTGACCATCTATACTCACACCTGACCATCTATACTCACACCTGACCATCTATATTCACGCCTGACAATCTATATTCACACCTGACCATCTATATTCACACCTGACCATCTATATTCACGCCTGACCATCTATATTCACACCTGACCATCTATATTCACACCTGACCATCTATACTCACTCCTGACCATCTATATTCACGCCTGACCATCTATACTCACACCTGACCATCTATATTCACGCCTGACCATCTATACTCACACCTGACCATCTATATTCACACCTGACCATCTATATTCACACCTGACCATCTATACTCACAGCTGACCATCTATATTCACGCCTGACCATCTATATTCACACCTGACCATCTATACTCACACTGGACCATCTATACTCACACCTGACCATCTACACTCACTCCTGACCATCTACATTCACACCTGACCATCTATACTCACACCTGACCATCTATACTCACACTGGACCATCTATACTCACACCTGACCATCTACACTCACTCCTGACCATCTATATTCACACCTGACCAACTATACTCACACCTGACAATCTATACTCACACCTGACCATCTATATTCACACCAGACCATCTATACTCACACCTGACCATCTATATTCACACCTGACCAACTATACTCACTCCTGACCATCTATACTCACACCTGACCATCCATATTCACTCCTGACCATCTATACTCACACCTGACCATCTATACTCACATGACCATCTATATTCATGCCTGACCATCTATATTCACACCTGACCATCTATATTCACACCTGACCATCTATATTCACGCCTGACCATCTATATTCACACCTGACCATCTATATTCACACCTGACCATCTATACTCACTCCTGATCATCTATATTCACGCCTGACCATCTACACTCACACCTGACCATCTGTATTCACGCTTGACCATCTATACTCACACCTGACCATCTATATTCACACCTGACCATCTATATTCACACCTGACCATCTATACTCACACCTGACCATCTATATTCACGCCTGACCATCTATATTCACACCTGACCATCTATACTCACACCTGACGATCTATACTCACACCTGACCATCTATATTCACACCAGACCATCTATACTCACACCTGACCATCTATATTCACACCTGACCAACTATACTCACACCTGACCATCTATACTCACACCTGACCATCCATATTCACTCCTGACCATCTATACTCACACCTGACCATCTATACTCACACCTGACCATCTATATTCACGCCTGACCATCTATATTCACACCTGACCATCTATATTCACACCTGACCATCTATATTCACGCCTGACCATCTATATTCACACCTGACCATCTATATTCACACCTGACCATCTATACTCACTCCTGACAATCTATATTCACGCCTGACCATCTATACTCACACCTGACCATCTATATTCACGCCTGACCATCTATACTCACACCTGACCATCTATATTCACACCTGACCATCTATATTCACACCTGACCATCTATACTCACACCTGACCATCTGTATTCACGCCTGACCATCTATATTCACACCTGACCATCTATACTCACACCTGACCATCTATACTCACACCTGACCATCTATATTCACGCCTGACCATCTATACTCACACCTGACCATCTATACTCGCATCCGGACCATCTATATTCACGCCTGACCATCTATACTCACACCTGACCATCTATACTCACACCTGACCATCTATACTCATACCTGACCATCTATACTCACACCTGACCATCTATACTCACACCTGACCATCTATACTCACTCCTGACCATCTATATTCTCACGTGACCATCAATACTCACACCTGACCATCTATACTCACACCTAACCATCTACCCTCACACCTGATCATCTATACTCACTCCCGACCATCTATACTCACCCCTGACCATCTATATTCACATCTGACCATCTATACTCACACCTGACCATCTATACTCACACCTGACCATCTATACTCACTCCTGACCATCTATATTCTCACCTGACCATCTATATTCACATCTGACCATCTATACTCACACCTGACCATCTATATTCACACCTGACCATCTATACTCACACCTGACCATCTATATTCACACCTGACCATCTATATTAACACTGGACCTTCTATATTCACACCTGACTTTCTATACTCAAACCTGACCATCTATATTCTCACCTGACCATCTATACTCACACCTGACCATCTATACTCACACCTGACCATCGATACTCACACCTGACCATCTATACTCACACCTGACCATCTATACTCACACCTGACCATCCATATTCACTCCTGACCATCTATACTCACACTGGACCATCTGTACATAAATCTGACCATCTATATTCACACCTGACCATCTACATTCACACCTGACAATCTATACTCACTCCTGACCATCTATATTCACGCCTGGCCATCTATACTCACACCTGACCATCTATATTCACGCCTGGCCATCTATATTCACACCTGACCATCTATATTCACTCCTGACCATCTATACTCACACTCGACCATCTATACTCACACCTGACCATCAATACACACACCTGACCATCAATACTCACACCCGACCATCTATATTCACACCTGACCATCTATATTCACACCTGACCATCTATATTCACACCTGACCATCTATATTCACACTGGACCATCTATACTCACACCTGACCATCGATACTCACACATGACCATCTATATTCACACCTGACCATCTATATTCACACCTGACCATCTATACTCACACCTGACCATCTATACTCACACCTGACCATCTATATTCACACCTGACCATCTATATTCACACTGGACCATCTATACTCACACCTGACCATCTATACTCACAACTGACCATCTATACTCACCCCTGACCATCTATACTCACACCTGACCATCTATACTCACTCCTGACCATCTATATTCACACCTGACCATCAATACTCACACCTGACCATCTAGACTCACTCCTGACCATCTATATTCACACCTGACCATCTATACTCAGACCTAACCATCTACCCTCACACCTGACCATCTATACTCACACCCGACCATCTATACTCACCCCTGACCATCTATATTCACATCTGACCATCCATACTCACACCTGACCGTCTATACTCACACCTGACCATCTATATTCACACCTGACCATCTATATTCACACCTGACCATGTATACTCACACCTGACCATCGATACTCACACCTGACCATCTATACTCACACCTGACCATCAATACTCTCACTGGACCATCTATACTCACACCTGACCATCTATACTCACATCTGACCATCTATACTCACACCTGACCATCTATACTCACACCTGACCATCCATATTCACTCCTGACCATCTATACTCACACCTGACCATCTATATTCACTCCTGACCATCTATACTCACACCTGACCATCTACATTCACACCTGACCATCTATATTCACACCTGACCATCTATACTCACTCCTGACCATCTATATTCACGCCTGGCCATCTATATTCACACCTGACCATCTATACTCTCACCTGACCATCTATACTCACACCTGACCATCTATAAACACACCTGACCATCGATACTCACACCTGACCATCTATACTCACACCTGACCATCTATACGCACACCTGACCATCGATACTCACACCTGACCATCTATACTCACACCTGACCATCTATACTCACACCTGACCATCTATACTCACACTGGACCATCTATACTCACACCTGACCATCTACACTCACTCCTGACCATCTACATTCACACCTGACCATCTATACTCACACCTGACCATCTATACTCACACTGGACCATCTATACTCACACCTGACCATCTACACTCACTCCTGACCATCTATATTCACACCTGACCAACTATACTCACACCTGACAATCTATACTCACACCTGACCATCTATATTCACACCAGACCATCTATACTCACACCTGACCATCTATATTCACACCTGACCAACTATACTCACTCCTGACCATCTATACTCACACCTGACCATCCATATTCACTCCTGACCATCTATACTCACACCTGACCATCTATACTCACATGACCATCTATATTCATGCCTGACCATCTATATTCACACCTGACCATCTATATTCACACCTGACCATCTATATTCACGCCTGACCATCTATATTCACACCTGACCATCTATATTCACACCTGACCATCTATACTCACTCCTGATCATCTATATTCACGCCTGACCATCTACACTCACACCTGACCATCTGTATTCACGCTTGACCATCTATACTCACACCTGACCATCTATATTCACACCTGACCATCTATATTCACACCTGACCATCTATACTCACACCTGACCATCTATATTCACGCCTGACCATCTATATTCACACCTGACCATCTATACTCACACCTGACGATCTATACTCACACCTGACCATCTATATTCACACCAGACCATCTATACTCACACCTGACCATCTATATTCACACCTGACCAACTATACTCACACCTGACCATCTATACTCACACCTGACCATCTATACTCACACCTGACCATCTATATTCACGCCTGACCATCTATATTCACACCTGACCATCTATATTCACACCTGACCATCTATATTCACGCCTGACCATCTATATTCACACCTGACCATCTATATTCACACCTGACCATCTATACTCACTCCTGACAATCTATATTCACGCCTGACCATCTATACTCACACCTGACCATCTATATTCACGCCTGACCATCTATACTCACACCTGACCATCTATATTCACACCTGACCATCTATATTCACACCTGACCATCTATACTCACACCTGACCATCTGTATTCACGCCTGACCATCTATATTCACACCTGACCATCTATACTCACACCTGACCATCTATACTCACACCTGACCATCTATATTCACGCCTGACCATCTATACTCACACCTGACCATCTATACTCGCATCCGGACCATCTATATTCACGCCTGACCATCTATACTCACACCTGACCATCTATACTCACACCTGACCATCTATACTCATACCTGACCATCTATACTCACACCTGACCATCTATATTCACACCTGACCAACTATACTCACACCTGACCGTCTATATTCACACCTGACCATCTATACTCACACCTGACCATCTATACTCACACCTGACCATCTATATTCACACCTGACCATCTATGTTCACACCTGACCATCTCTACTCACACCTGACCATCTATCCTCACCCCTGACCATCTATACTCACACCTGACCATCTATATTCACACCTGACCATGTATACTCACACCTGACCATCTATACTCACACCTGACCATCTATATTCACACCTGACCATCTATACTCATACCTGACCATCTTTATTCACACCTGAACATCTATACTCACACCTGACCATCTATATTCACCCCTGACCATCTATATTCACGCCTGACCATCTATATTCACACCTGACCATCTATACTCACTCCTGACCATCTATCATCACACCTGACCATCTATACTCACACCTGACCATCTATACTCACCCCTGACCATCTATATTCACGCCTGACCATCTATATTCACACCTGACCACCTATACTCACTCCTGACCATCTATATTCACATCTGACAATCTATACACACACCTGACCATCTATATTCACACCAGACCATCTATATTCACACCTGACCATCTATACTCACACCTGACCATCTATACTCACCCTGGACCATTTATACACACACCCGACCATCTATACTCACACCTGACCATATATACTCACACCAGACCATCTATATTCAAGCCTGACCATCTATACTCACACCTGACCATCTATACTCTCACCTGACCATCTATATTCACTCCTGACCATCTATACTCACACCTGACCATCTATATTCACACCTGACCATCTATATTCACACCTGACCATCTATACTCACACCTGACCATCTATATTCACACCTGACAATCTACACTCACACCTGACCATCTATATTCACACCTGACCATCTATATTCACACCTGACCATCTACATTCACACCTGACCATCTATATTCACACCTGACCCTCTATACTCACACTTGACCATCTATACTCACACCTGACCATCTATACTCACACCTGACCATCTACATTCACACCTGACCATCTATACTCACACCTGACCATCTATACTCACACTTGACCATCTATACTCACACCTGACCATCTATACTCACACTTGACCATCTATACTCACACCTGACCATCTATACTCATACCCGACAATCTATACTCACACCTGACCATCTATATTCACCCCTGACCATCTATATTCACACCTGACCATCTATACTCACTCCTGACCATCTATATTCACGCCTGGCCATCTATATTCACACCTGACCATCTATACTCACACCTGACCATCTATATTCACACCTGACCATCGATACTCACACCTGACCATCTATACTCACACCTGACCATCTATACTCACACCTGACCATCTATACTCACACCTGACCATCTATACTCACACTGGACCATCTATACTCACACCTGACCATCTACACTCACTCCTGACCATCTATATTCACACCTGACCAACTATACTCACACCTGACCATCTATACTCACACCTGACCATCTATATTCACTCCTGACCATCTATACTCACACCTGACCATCTATACTCACACCTGACCATCTATATTCACGCCTGACCATCTATATTCACACCTGACCATCTATATTCACACCTGACCATCTATACTCACTCCTGACCATCTATATTCACGCCAGACCATCTATACTCACACCTGACCATCTGTATTCACGCTTGACAATCTATACTCACACCTGACCATCTATATTCACACCTGACCATCTATATTCACACCTGACCATCTATACTCACACCTGACCATCTATATTCACGCCTGACCATCTATATTCACACATGACCATCTATACTCACACCTGACGATCTATACTCACACCTGACCATCTATATTCACACCAGACCATCTATACTCACACCTGACCATCTATATTCACACCTGACCAACTATACTCACACCTGACCATCTATACTCACACCTGACCATCCAATTTCACTCCTGACCATCTATACTCACACCTGACCATCTATACTCACACCTGACCATCTATATTCACGCCTGACAATCTATATTCACACCTGACCATCTATATTCACACCTGACCATCTATATTCACGCCTGACCATCTATATTCACACCTGACCATCTATATTCACACCTGACCATCTATACTCACTCCTGACCATCTATATTCACGCCTGACCATCTATACTCACACCTGACCATCTATATTCACGCCTGACCATCTATACTCACACCTGACCATCTATATTCACACCTGACCATCTGTATTCACACCTGACCATCTATACTCACAGCTGACCATCTATATTCACGCCTGACCATCTATATTCACACCTGACCATCTATACTCACACCTGACCATCTATACTCACACCTGACCATCTATATTCACGCCTGACCATCTATACTCATACCTGACCATCTATACTCGCACCTGACCATCTATATTCACGCCAGACCATCTATACTCACACCTGACCATCTATACTCACACCTGACCATCTATACTCACACCTGACCATCTATACTCACACCTGACCATCTATATTCACACCTGACCAACTATACTCACACCTGACCGTCTATATTCACACCTGACCATCTATACTCACACCTGACCATCTATACTCACACCTGACCATCTATATTCACACCTGACCATCTATATTCACACCTGACCATCTATACTCACACCTGACCATCTACCCTCACCCCTGACCATCTATACTCACACCTGACCATCTATATTCACACCTGACCATCTATACTCACACCTGACCATCTATACTCACACCTGACCATCTATATTCACACCTGACCATCTATACTCACACCTGACCATCTATATTCACCCCTGACCATCTATATTCACGCCTGACCATCTATATTCACACCTGACCATCTATATTCACACCTGACCATCTATACTCACTCCTGACCATCTATCATCACACCTGACCATCTATACTCACACCTGACCATCTATACTCACCCCTGACCATCTATATTCACGCCTCACCATCTATATTCACAGCTGACCCCCTATACTCACTCCTGACCATCTATATTCACATCTGACAATCTATACACACACCTGACCATCTATATTCACACCAGACCATCTATATTCACACCTGACCATCTATACTCACACCTGACCATCTATACTCACCCTGGACCATTTATACACACACCCGACCATCTATACTCACACCTGACCATATATACTCACACCAGACCATCTATATTCAAACCTGACCATCTTTACTCACACCTGACCATCTATACTCTCACCTGACCATCTATATTCACTCCTGACCATCTATACTCACACCTGACCATCTATACTCACACCTGACCATCTATATTCACACCTGACCATCTATATTCACACCTGACCATCTATATTCACACCTGACCATCTATATTCACACCTGATAATCTACACTCACACCTGACCATCTATATTCACACCTGACCATCTACATTCACACCTGACCATCTATATTCACACCTGACCATCTATACTCACACCTGACCATCTATACTCACACCTGACCATCTATACTCACACCTGACCATCTATACTCACACCTGACCATCTACATTCACACCTGACCATCTATACTCACACCTGACCATCTATACTCACACTTGACCATCTATACTCACACCTGACCATCTATACTCAGACTTGACCATCTATACTCACACCTGACCATCTATACTCATACCCGACAATCTATACTCACACCTGACCATCTATATTCACACCTGACCATCTATATTCACACTGGACCATCTATACTCACACCTGACCATCTATACTCACACCTGACCATCTATACTCACACCTGACCATCTATACTCACACCTGAACATCTATACTCACACCTGACCATCTATACTCACTCCTGACCATCTATATTCACACCTCACCATCTATATTCACACCTGACCATCTATACTCACACCTGACCATCTATACTCACACCGGACCATCTATACTCACACCTGACCATCTATACTCACTCCTGACCATCTATATTCACACCTGACCATCTATATTCACACCTGACCATCTATACTCACACCTAACCATCTACCCTCACACCTGACCATCTATACTCACACCCGACCATCTATACTCACCCCTGAACATCTATATTCACATCTGACCATCTATACTCACACCTGACCATCTATACTCACACCTGACCATCTATATTCACACCTGACCATCTATATTAACACTGGACCTTCTATATTCACACCTGACCAACTATATTAACACTGGACCTTCTATATTCACACCTGACCATCTATATTCACGCCTGACCATCTATATTCACACCTGACCATCTATATTCACACCTGACCATCTATACTCACACCTGCCCATCTATATTCACACCTGACCATCTATACTCACACCTGACCATCTATACTCACACCTGACCATCTATATTCACACCTGACCATCTATATTAACACTGGACCTTCTATATTCACACCTGACCATCTATATTAACACTGGACCTTCTATATTCACACCTGACCATCTATATTCACGCCTGACCATCTATATTCACACCTGACCATCTATACTCACATCTGAACATCTATATTCACGACTCACCATCTATACTCACACCTGACCATCTATATTCACACCTGACAATCTATATTCACACCTGACCATCTTCACGTGCTCACTGTGTTCTATACTCACACCTGACCATCTATATTCACACCTGACCATCTATATTCACACCTGACCATCTATACTCACACCTGACCATATATTCACACAACCGGCCATCTATACTCACACCTGACCATCTATATTCACGCCTGACCATCTATACTCACACCTGACCATCTATATTCACACCTGACCATCTATATTCACACCTGACCATCTAGACTCACACCTGACCATCTATATTCACACCTGGCCATCTACATTCACATCTGACCATCTATATTCACACCTGACCATCTACATTCACACCTGACCATCTATATTCACACCTGACCATCTATACTCACACTTGACCATCTATACTCACACCTCACCATCTATACTCACACCTGACCATCTACATTCACACCTGACCATCTATACTCACACCTGACCATCTATACTCACACTTGACCATCTATACTCACACCTGACCATCTATACTCACACTTGACCATCTATACTCACACCTGACCATCTATACTCATACCCGACAATCTATACTCACACCTGACCATCTATATTCACACCTGACCATCTATATTCACACTGGACCATCTATACTCACACCTGACCATGAATACTCACACCTGACCATATATACTCACACCTGACCATCTATACTCACACCTGACCATCTATACTCACACCTGACCATCTATACTCACACCTGACCATCTATACTCACACCTGACGATCTATACTCACTCCTGACCATCTATACTCACACCTGACCATCTATACTCACACCGGACCATCTATACTCACCCCTGACCATCTATACTCACTCCTGACCATCTATACTCACACCTGACCATCTATACTCACACCTGACCATCTATATTCACACCTCACCATCTATATTAACACTGGACCTTCTATAATCACACCTGACCATCTATACTCACACCGGACCATCTATACTCACACCTGACCATCTATACTCACTCCTGACCATCTATATTCACACCTGACCATCTATATTCACGCCTGACCATCTATATTCACACCTGACCATCTATATTCACACCTGACCATCTATACTCACACCTGACCATCTATATTCACACCTGACCATCTATACTCACACCTGACCATCTATACTCACACCTGACCATCTATATTCACTCCTGACCATCTGTACTCACACCTGACCATCTATACTCACACCTGACCATCTATACTCACACCTGACCATCTATATTCACCCTGACCATCTATACTCACACCTGACCATCTATACTCACACCTGACCATCTATATTCACACCTGACAATCCATAACCACATCTGACCATCTATATTCACGCCTGACCATCTATATTCACATCTGACCATCTATATTCACGCCTGACCATCTATACTCACACCTGACCATCTATATTCACACCTGACCATCTATACTCACACCTGACCACCTATACACACACCTGACCATCTATGTTCACACCTCACCATCTATACTCACACCTGACCATCTATATTCACACCTGACCATCTATGTTCTCACCTGACAATCTATACTCACACCTGACCATCTATATTCAAACCTGACCATCTATACTCACACCTGACCATCTATACTCACACCTGACCATCTATACTCACACCTGACCATCTATACCCACACCTGACCATCTATATTCACACCTGACCAACTATACTCACACCTGACCGTCTATATTCACACCTGACCATCTATACTCACACCTGACCATCTATACTCACACCTGACCATCTATATTCACACCTGACCATCTATATTCACACCTGACCATCTATACTCATACCTGACCATCTACCCTCACCCCTGACCATCTATACTCACACCTGACCATCTATATTCACACCTGACCATCTATACTCACACCTGACCATCTATACTCACACCTGACCATCTATATTCACACCTGACCATCTATACTCATACCTGACCATCGTTATTCACACCTGACCATCTATACTCACACCTGACCATCTATATTCACCCCTGACCATCTATATTCACGCCTGACCATCTATATTCACACCTGACCATCTATATTCACCCCTGACCATCTATATTCACACCTGACCATCTATACTCACACCTGACCATCTATATTCACCCCTGACCATCTATATTCACGCCTGACCATCTATATTCACACCTGACCATCTATATTCACACCTGACCATCTATACTCACTCCTGACCATCTATCATCACACCTGACCATCTATACTCACACCTGACCATCTATACTCACCCCTGACCATCTATATTCACGCCTGACCATCTATATTCACACCTGACCACCTATACTCACTCCTGACCATCTATATTCACATCTGACAATCTATACACACACCTGACCATCTATATTCACACCAGACCATCTATATTCACACCTGACCATCTATACTCACACCTGACCATCTATACTCACCCTGGACCATTTATACACACACCCGACCATCTATACTCACACCTGACCATATATACTCACACCAGACCATCTATATTCAAACCTGACCATCTTTACTCACACCTGACCATCTATACTCTCACCTGACCATCTATATTCACTCCTGACCATCTATACTCACACCTGACCATCTATACTCACACCTGACCATCTATATTCACACCTGACCATCTATATTCACACCTGACCATCTATATTCACACCTGACCATCTATATTCACACCTGACAATCTACACTCACACCTGACCATCTATATTCACACCTGACCATCTATATTCACACCTGACCATCTACATTCACACCTGACCATCTATATTCACACCTGACCATCTATACTCACACCTGACCATCTATACTCACACTTGACCATCTATACTCACACCTGACCATCTATACTCACACCTGACCATCTACATTCACACCTGACCATCTATACTCACACCTGACCATCTATACTCACACTTGACCATCTATACTCACACCTGACCATCTATACTCACACTTGACCATCTATACTCACACCTGACCATCTATACTCATACCCGACAATCTATACTCACACCTGACCATCTATATTCACACCTGACCATCTATATTCACACTGGACCATCTATACTCACACCTGACCATCAATACTCACACCTGACCATATATACTCACACCTGACCATCTACTCACACCTGACCATCTATATTCACACCTGACCATCTATATTCACACCTGACCATCGATACTCACACCTGACCATCTATATTCACACCTGACCATCTATACTCACACCTGACCATCTATACTCACCCTGGACCATCTATACTCACACCTGACCATCTATACTCACACCTGACCATCTATACTCACCCTGGACCATCTATACTCACACCTGACCATCTATACTCACACCTGACCATCTATACTCACCCTGGACCATCTGTATTCACACCTGACCATCTATATTCACACCTGACCATCTATATTAACACTGGACCTTCTATATTCACACCTGACCATCTATATTCACGCCTGACCATCTATATTCACACCTGACCATCTATACTCACATCTGAACATCTATATTCACGACTCACCATCTATACTCACTCCTGACCATCTATATTCACACCTGACAATCTATATTCACACCTGACCATCTATATTCACACCTGACCATCTATACTCACACCTGACCATCTATATTCACACCTGACCATCTATATTCACACCTGACCATCTATACTCACACCTGACCATCTATTCACACAACCGGCCATCTATACTCACACCTGACCATCTATATTCACGCCTGACCATCTATACTCACACCTGACCATCTATATTCACACCTGACCATCTATATTCACACCTGACCATCTATACTCACACCTGACCATCTATATTCACACCTGGCCATCTACATTCACATCTGACCATCTATATTCACACCTGACCATCTACATTCACACCTGACCATCTATATTCACACCTGACCATCTATACTCACACTTGACCATCTATACTCACACCTGACCATCTATACTCACACTTGACCATCTATACTCACACCTGACCATCTATACTCATACCCGACAATCTATACTCACACCTGACCATCTATATTCACACCTGACCATCTATATTCACACTGGACCATCTATACTCACACCTGACCATCAATACTCACACCTGACCATATATACTCACACCTGACCATCTATACTCACACCTGACCATCTATACTCACACCTGACCATCTATACTCACACCTGACCATCTATACTCACACCTGACGATCTATACTCACTCCTGACCATCTATACTCACACCTGACCATCTATACTCACACCGGACCATCTATACTCACCCCTGACCATCTATACTCACTCCTGACCATCTATACTCACACCTGACCATCTATACTCACACCTGACCATCTATATTCACACCTGACCAACTATACTCACACCTGACCGTCTTTATTCACACCTGACCATCTATACTCACACCTGACCATCTATACTCACACCTGACCATCTATATTCACACCTGACCATCTATATTCACACCTGACCATCTATACTCACACCTGACCATCTACCCTCACCCCTGACCATCTATATTCACACCTGACAATCCATAACCACATCTGACCATCTATATTCACATCTGACCATCTATATTCACGCCTGACCATCTATACTCACACCTGACCATCTATATTCACACCTGACCATCTATACTCACACCTGACAACCTATACACACACCTGACCATCTATGTTCACACCTCACCATCTATGTTCTCACCTGACAATCTATACTCACACCTGACCATCTATATTCAAACCTGACCATCTATACTCACACCTGACCATCTATACTCACACCTGACCATCTATACTCACACCTGACCATCTATACTCACACCTGACCATCTATATTCACACCTGACCAACTATACTCACACCTGACCGTCTATATTCACACCTGACCATCTATACTCACACCTGACCATCTATACTCACACCTGACCATCTATATTCACACCTGACCATCTATATTCACACCTGACCATCTATACTCACACCTGACCATCTACCCTCACCCCTGACCATCTATACTCACACCTGACCATCTATATTCACACCTGACCATCTATACTCACACCTGACCATCTATACTCACACCTGACCATCTATATTCACACCTGACCATCTATACTCATACCTGACCATCGTTATTCACACCTGACCATCTATACTCACACCTGACCATCTATATTCACCCCTGACCATCTATATTCACGCCTGACCATCTATATTCACACCTGACCATCTATATTCACCCCTGACCATCTATATTCACACCTGACCATCTATACTCACACCTGACCATCTATACTCACCCCTGACCATCTATATTCACGCCTGACCATCTATATTCACACCTGACCATCTATACTCACTCCTGACCATCTATATTCACATCTGACAAAATATACACACACCGGACCATCTATATTCACACCAGACCATCTATATTCACACCTGACCATCTATACTCACACCTGACCATCTATACTCACCCTGGACCATTTATACACACACCCGACCATCTATACTCACACCTGACCATATATACTCACACCAGACCATCTATATTCAAACCTGACCATCTTTACTCACACCTGACCATCTATACTCTCACCTGACCATCTGTATTCACTCCTGACCATCTATACTCACACCTGACCATCTATACTCACACCTGACCATCTATATTCACACCTGACCATCTATATTCACACCTGACCATCTATATTCACACCTGACAATCTACACTCACACCTGACCATCTATATTCACACCTGACCATCTATATTCACACCTGACCATCTACATTCACACCTGACCATCTATATTCACACCTGACCATCTATACTCACACCTGACCATCTATACTCACACTTGACCATCTATACTCACACCTGACCATCTATACTCACACCTGACCATCTACATTCACACCTGACCATCTATACTCACACCTGACCATCTATACTCACACTTGACCATCTATACTCACACCTGACCATCTATACTCACACTTGACCATCTATACCCACACCTGACCATCTATACTCATACCCGACAATCTATACTCACACCTGACCATCTATATTCACACCTGACCATCTATATTCACACTGGACCATCTATACTCACACCTGACCATCAATACTCACACCTGACCATATATACTCACACCTGACCATCGATACTCACACCTGACCATCTATATTCACACCTGACCATCTATACTCACCCTGGACCATTTATACACACACCCGACCATCTATACACACACCTGACCATCTATATTCACACCAGACCATCTATATTCACACCTGACCATCTATACTCACACCTGACCATCTATACTCACCCTGGACCATTTATACACACACCCGACCATCTATATTCACACCTGACAATCTATATTCACACCTGACCATCTATATTCACACCTGACCATCTATACTCACACCTGACCATCTATATTCACACCTGACCATCTATATTCACACCTGACCATCTATACTCACACCTGACCATCTATTCACACAACCGGCCATCTATACTCACACCTGACCATCTATATTCACGCCTGACCATCTATACTCACACCTGACCATCTATATTCACACCTGACCATCTATATTCACACCTGACCATCTATACTCACACCTGACCATCTATATTCACACCTGGCCATCTACATTCACATCTGACCATCTATATTCACACCTGACCATCTACATTCACACCTGACCATCTATATTCACACCTGACCATCTATACTCACACTTGACCATCTATACTCACACCTGACCATCTATACTCACACTTGACCATCTATACTCACACCTGACCATCTATACTCATACCCGACAATCTATACTCACACCTGACCATCTATATTCACACCTGACCATCTATATTCACACTGGACCATCTATACTCACACCTGACCATCAATACTCACACCTGACCATATATACTCACACCTGACCATCTATACTCACACCTGACCATCTATACTCACACCTGACCATCTATACTCACACCTGACCATCTATACTCACACCTGACGATCTATACTCACTCCTGACCATCTATACTCACACCTGACCATCTATACTCACACCGGACCATCTATACTCACCCCTGACCATCTATACTCACTCCTGACCATCTATACTCACACCTGACCATCTATACTCACACCTGACCATCTATATTCACACCTGACCAACTATACTCACACCTGACCGTCTTTATTCACACCTGACCATCTATACTCACACCTGACCATCTATACTCACACCTGACCATCTATATTCACACCTGACCATCTATATTCACACCTGACCATCTATACTCACACCTGACCATCTACCCTCACCCCTGACCATCTATATTCACACCTGACAATCCATAACCACATCTGACCATCTATATTCACATCTGACCATCTATATTCACGCCTGACCATCTATACTCACACCTGACCATCTATATTCACACCTGACCATCTATACTCACACCTGACAACCTATACACACACCTGACCATCTATGTTCACACCTCACCATCTATGTTCTCACCTGACAATCTATACTCACACCTGACCATCTATATTCAAACCTGACCATCTATACTCACACCTGACCATCTATACTCACACCTGACCATCTATACTCACACCGGACCATCTATACTCACCCCTGACCATCTATACTCACTCCTGACCATCTATACTCACACCTGACCATCTATACTCACACCTGACCATCTATATTCACACCTGACCAACTATACTCACACCTGACCGTCTTTATTCACACCTGACCATCTATACTCACACCTGACCATCTATACTCACACCTGACCATCTATATTCACACCTGACCATCTATATTCACACCTGACCATCTATACTCACACCTGACCATCTACCCTCACCCCTGACCATCTATATTCACACCTGACAATCCATAACCACATCTGACCATCTATATTCACATCTGACCATCTATATTCACGCCTGACCATCTATACTCACACCTGACCATCTATATTCACACCTGACCATCTATACTCACACCTGACAACCTATACACACACCTGACCATCTATGTTCACACCTCACCATCTATGTTCTCACCTGACAATCTATACTCACACCTGACCATCTATATTCAAACCTGACCATCTATACTCACACCTGACCATCTATACTCACACCTGACCATCTATACTCACACCTGACCATCTATACTCACACCTGACCATCTATATTCACACCTGACCAACTATACTCACACCTGACCGTCTATATTCACACCTGACCATCTATACTCACACCTGACCATCTATACTCACACCTGACCATCTATATTCACACCTGACCATCTATATTCACACCTGACCATCTATACTCACACCTGACCATCTACCCTCACCCCTGACCATCTATACTCACACCTGACCATCTATATTCACACCTGACCATCTATACTCACACCTGACCATCTATACTCACACCTGACCATCTATATTCACACCTGACCATCTATACTCATACCTGACCATCGTTATTCACACCTGACCATCTATACTCACACCTGACCATCTATATTCACCCCTGACCATCTATATTCACGCCTGACCATCTATATTCACACCTGACCATCTATATTCACCCCTGACCATCTATATTCACACCTGACCATCTATACTCACACCTGACCATCTATACTCACCCCTGACCATCTATATTCACGCCTGACCATCTATATTCACACCTGACCATCTATACTCACTCCTGACCATCTATATTCACATCTGACAAAATATACACACACCGGACCATCTATATTCACACCAGACCATCTATATTCACACCTGACCATCTATACTCACACCTGACCATCTATACTCACCCTGGACCATTTATACACACACCCGACCATCTATACTCACACCTGACCATATATACTCACACCAGACCATCTATATTCAAACCTGACCATCTTTACTCACACCTGACCATCTATACTCTCACCTGACCATCTGTATTCACTCCTGACCATCTATACTCACACCTGACCATCTATACTCACACCTGACCATCTATATTCACACCTGACCATCTATATTCACACCTGACCATCTATATTCACACCTGACAATCTACACTCACACCTGACCATCTATATTCACACCTGACCATCTATATTCACACCTGACCATCTACATTCACACCTGACCATCTATATTCACACCTGACCATCTATACTCACACCTGACCATCTATACTCACACTTGACCATCTATACTCACACCTGACCATCTATACTCACACCTGACCATCTACATTCACACCTGACCATCTATACTCACACCTGACCATCTATACTCACACTTGACCATCTATACTCACACCTGACCATCTATACTCACACTTGACCATCTATACCCACACCTGACCATCTATACTCATACCCGACAATCTATACTCACACCTGACCATCTATATTCACACCTGACCATCTATATTCACACTGGACCATCTATACTCACACCTGACCATCAATACTCACACCTGACCATATATACTCACACCTGACCATCGATACTCACACCTGACCATCTATATTCACACCTGACCATCTATACTCACCCTGGACCATTTATACACACACCCGACCATCTATACACACACCTGACCATCTATATTCACACCAGACCATCTATATTCACACCTGACCATCTATACTCACACCTGACCATCTATACTCACCCTGGACCATTTATACACACACCCGACCATCTATATTCACACCTGACAATCTATATTCACACCTGACCATCTATATTCACACCTGACCATCTATACTCACACCTGACCATCTATATTCACACCTGACCATCTATATTCACACCTGACCATCTATACTCACACCTGACCATCTATTCACACAACCGGCCATCTATACTCACACCTGACCATCTATATTCACGCCTGACCATCTATACTCACACCTGACCATCTATATTCACACCTGACCATCTATATTCACACCTGACCATCTATACTCACACCTGACCATCTATATTCACACCTGGCCATCTACATTCACATCTGACCATCTATATTCACACCTGACCATCTACATTCACACCTGACCATCTATATTCACACCTGACCATCTATACTCACACTTGACCATCTATACTCACACCTGACCATCTATACTCACACTTGACCATCTATACTCACACCTGACCATCTATACTCATACCCGACAATCTATACTCACACCTGACCATCTATATTCACACCTGACCATCTATATTCACACTGGACCATCTATACTCACACCTGACCATCAATACTCACACCTGACCATATATACTCACACCTGACCATCTATACTCACACCTGACCATCTATACTCACACCTGACCATCTATACTCACACCTGACCATCTATACTCACACCTGACGATCTATACTCACTCCTGACCATCTATACTCACACCTGACCATCTATACTCACACCGGACCATCTATACTCACCCCTGACCATCTATACTCACTCCTGACCATCTATACTCACACCTGACCATCTATACTCACACCTGACCATCTATATTCACACCTGACCAACTATACTCACACCTGACCGTCTTTATTCACACCTGACCATCTATACTCACACCTGACCATCTATACTCACACCTGACCATCTATATTCACACCTGACCATCTATATTCACACCTGACCATCTATACTCACACCTGACCATCTACCCTCACCCCTGACCATCTATATTCACACCTGACAATCCATAACCACATCTGACCATCTATATTCACATCTGACCATCTATATTCACGCCTGACCATCTATACTCACACCTGACCATCTATATTCACACCTGACCATCTATACTCACACCTGACAACCTATACACACACCTGACCATCTATGTTCACACCTCACCATCTATGTTCTCACCTGACAATCTATACTCACACCTGACCATCTATATTCAAACCTGACCATCTATACTCACACCTGACCATCTATACTCACACCTGACCATCTATACTCACACCTGACCATCTATACTCACACCTGACCATCTATATTCACACCTGACCAACTATACTCACACCTGACCGTCTATATTCACACCTGACCATCTATACTCACACCTGACCATCTATACTCACACCTGACCATCTATATTCACACCTGACCATCTATATTCACACCTGACCATCTATACTCACACCTGACCATCTACCCTCACCCCTGACCATCTATACTCACACCTGACCATCTATATTCACACCTGACCATCTATACTCACACCTGACCATCTATACTCACACCTGACCATCTATATTCACACCTGACCATCTATACTCATACCTGACCATCGTTATTCACACCTGACCATCTATACTCACACCTGACCATCTATATTCACCCCTGACCATCTATATTCACGCCTGACCATCTATATTCACACCTGACCATCTATATTCACCCCTGACCATCTATATTCACACCTGACCATCTATACTCACACCTGACCATCTATACTCACCCCTGACCATCTATATTCACGCCTGACCATCTATATTCACACCTGACCATCTATACTCACTCCTGACCATCTATATTCACATCTGACAAAATATACACACACCGGACCATCTATATTCACACCAGACCATCTATATTCACACCTGACCATCTATACTCACACCTGACCATCTATACTCACCCTGGACCATTTATACACACACCCGACCATCTATACTCACACCTGACCATATATACTCACACCAGACCATCTATATTCAAACCTGACCATCTTTACTCACACCTGACCATCTATACTCTCACCTGACCATCTGTATTCACTCCTGACCATCTATACTCACACCTGACCATCTATACTCACACCTGACCATCTATATTCACACCTGACCATCTATATTCACACCTGACCATCTATATTCACACCTGACAATCTACACTCACACCTGACCATCTATATTCACACCTGACCATCTATATTCACACCTGACCATCTACATTCACACCTGACCATCTATATTCACACCTGACCATCTATACTCACACCTGACCATCTATACTCACACTTGACCATCTATACTCACACCTGACCATCTATACTCACACCTGACCATCTACATTCACACCTGACCATCTATACTCACACCTGACCATCTATACTCACACTTGACCATCTATACTCACACCTGACCATCTATACTCACACTTGACCATCTATACCCACACCTGACCATCTATACTCATACCCGACAATCTATACTCACACCTGACCATCTATATTCACACCTGACCATCTATATTCACACTGGACCATCTATACTCACACCTGACCATCAATACTCACACCTGACCATATATACTCACACCTGACCATCGATACTCACACCTGACCATCTATATTCACACCTGACCATCTATACTCACCCTGGACCATTTATACACACACCCGACCATCTATACACACACCTGACCATCTATATGCACACCAGACCATCTATATTCACACCTGACCATCTATACTCACACCTGACCATCTATACTCACCCTGGACCATTTATACACACACCCGACCATCTATACTCACACCTGACCATATATACTCACACCAGACCATCTATATTCAAACCTGACCATCTTTACTCACACCTGACCATCTATACTCTCACCTGACCATCTATATTCACTCCTGACCATCTATACTCACACCTGACCATCTATACTCACACCTGACCATCTATATTCACACCTGACCATCTATATTCACACCTGACCATCTATATTCACACCTGACCATCTATATTCACACCTGACAATCTACACTCACACCTGACCATCTATATTCACACCTGACCATCTATATTCACACCTGACCATCTACATTCACACCTGACCATCTATATTCACACCTGACCATCTATACTCACACCTGACCATCTATACTCACACTTGACCATCTATACTCACACCTGACCATCTATACTCACACCTGACCATCTACATTCACACCTGACCATCTATACTCACACCTGACCATCTATACTCACACTTGACCATCTATACTCACACCTGACCATCTATACTCACACTTGACCATCTATACTCACACCTGACCATCTATACTCATACCCGACAATCTATACTCACACCTGACCATCTATATTCACACCTGACCATCTATATTCACACTGGACCATCTATACTCACACCTGACCATCAATACTCACACCTGACCATATATACTCACACCTGACCATCGATACTCACACCTGACCATCTATATTCACACCTGACCATCTATATTCACACCTGACCATCGATACTCACACCTGACCATCTATATTCACACCTGACCATCTATACTCACACCTGACCATCTATACTCACCCTGGACCATCTATACTCACACCTGACCATCTATACTCACACCTGACCATCTATACTCACCCTGGACCATCTATACTCACACCTGACCATCTATACTCACACTTGACCATCTATACTCACCCTGGACCATCTGTATTCACACCTGACCATCTATATTCACACCTGACCATCTATATTAACACTGGACCTTCTATATTCACACCTGACCATCTATATTCACGCCTGACCATCTATATTCACACCTGACCATCTATACTCACATCTGAACATCTATATTCACGACTCACCATCTATACTCACTCCTGACCATCTATATTCACACCTGACAATCTATATTCACACCTGACCATCTATATTCACACCTGACCATCTATACTCACACCTGACCATCTATATTCACACCTGACCATCTATATTCACACCTGACCATCTATACTCACACCTGACCATCTATTCACACAACCGGCCATCTATACTCACACCTGACCATCTATATTCACGCCTGACCATCTATACTCACACCTGACCATCTATATTCACACCTGACCATCTATATTCACACCTGACCATCTATACTCACACCTGACCATCTATATTCACACCTGGCCATCTACATTCACATCTGACCATCTATATTCACACCTGACCATCTACATTCACACCTGACCATCTATATTCACACCTGACCATCTATACTCACACTTGACCATCTATACTCACACCTCACCATCTATACTCACACCTGACCATCTACATTCACACCTGACCATCTATACTCACACCTGACCATCTATACTCACACTTGACCATCTATACTCACACCTGACCATCTATACTCACACTTGACCATCTATACTCACACCTGACCATCTATACTCATACCCGACAATCTATACTCACACCTGACCATCTATATTCACACCTGACCATCTATATTCACACTGGACCATCTATACTCACACCTGACCATCAATACTCACACCTGACCATATATACTCACACCTGACCATCTATACTCACACCTGACCATCTATACTCACACCTGACCATCTATACTCACACCTGACCATCTATACTCACACCTGACGATCTATACTCACTCCTGACCATCTATACTCACACCTGACCATCTATACTCACACCGGACCATCTATACTCACCCCTGACCATCTATACTCACTCCTGACCATCTATACTCACACCTGACCATCTATACTCACACCTGACCATCTATATTCACACCTGACCAACTATACTCACACCTGACCGTCTATATTCACACCTGACCATCTATACTCACACCTGACCATCTATACTCACACCTGACCATCTATATTCACACCTGACCATCTATATTCACACCTGACCATCTATACTCACACCTGACCATCTACCCTCACCCCTGACCATCTATATTCACACCTGACAATCCATAACCACATCTGACCATCTATATTCACGCCTGACCATCTATATTCACATCTGACCATCTATATTCACGCCTGACCATCTATACTCACACCTGACCATCTATATTCACACCTGACCATCTATACTCACACCTGACAACCTATACACACACCTGACCATCTATGTTAACACCTCACCATCTATGTTCTCACCTGACAATCTATACTCACACCTGACCATCTATATTCACACCTGACCATCTATGTTCTCACCTGACAATCTATACTCACACCTGACCATCTATATTCAAACCTGACCATCTATACTCACACCTGACCATCTATACTCACACCTGACCATCTATACTCACACCTGACCATCTATACCCACACCTGACCATCTATATTCACACCTGACCAACTATACTCACACCTGACCGTCTATATTCACACCTGACCATCTATACTCACACCTGACCATCTATACTCACACCTGACCATCTATATTCACACCTGACCATCTATATTCACACCTGACCATCTATACTCATACCTGACCATCTACCCTCACCCCTGACCATCTATACTCACACCTGACCATCTATATTCACACCTGACCATCTATACTCACACCTGACCATCTATACTCACACCTGACCATCTATATTCACACCTGACCATCTATACTCATACCTGACCATCGTTATTCACACCTGACCATCTATACTCACACCTGACCATCTATATTCACCCCTGACCATCTATATTCACGCCTGACCATCTATATTCACACCTGACCATCTATATTCACCCCTGACCATCTATATTCACACCTGACCATCTATACTCACACCTGACCATCTATATTCACCCCTGACCATCTATATTCACGCCTGACCATCTATATTCACACCTGACCATCTATATTCACACCTGACCATCTATACTCACTCCTGACCATCTATCATCACACCTGACCATCTATACTCACACCTGACCATCTATACTCACCCCTGACCATCTATATTCACGCCTGACCATCTATATTCACACCTGACCACCTATACTCACTCCTGACCATCTATATTCACATCTGACAATCTATACACACACCTGACCATCTATATTCACACCAGACCATCTATATTCACACCTGACCATCTATACTCACACCTGACCATCTATACTCACCCTGGACCATTTATACACACACCCGACCATCTATACTCACACCTGACCATATATACTCACACCAGACCATCTATATTCAAACCTGACCATCTTTACTCACACCTGACCATCTATACTCTCACCTGACCATCTATATTCACTCCTGACCATCTATACTCACACCTGACCATCTATACTCACACCTGACCATCTATATTCACACCTGACCATCTATATTCACACCTGACCATCTATATTCACACCTGACCATCTATATTCACACCTGACAATCTACACTCACACCTGACCATCTATATTCACACCTGACCATCTATATTCACACCTGACCATCTACATTCACACCTGACCATCTATATTCACACCTGACCATCTATACTCACACCTGACCATCTATACTCACACTTGACCATCTATACTCACACCTGACCATCTATACTCACACCTGACCATCTACATTCACACCTGACCATCTATACTCACACCTGACCATCTATACTCACACTTGACCATCTATACTCACACCTGACCATCTATACTCACACTTGACCATCTATACTCACACCTGACCATCTATACTCATACCCGACAATCTATACTCACACCTGACCATCTATATTCACACCTGACCATCTATATTCACACTGGACCATCTATACTCACACCTGACCATCAATACTCACACCTGACCATATATACTCACACCTGACCATCGATACTCACACCTGACCATCTATATTCACACCTGACCATCTATATTCACACCTGACCATCGATACTCACACCTGACCATCTATATTCACACCTGACCATCTATACTCACACCTGACCATCTATACTCACCCTGGACCATCTATACTCACACCTGACCATCTATACTCACACCTGACCATCTATACTCACCCTGGACCATCTATACTCACACCTGACCATCTATACTCACACCTGACCATCTATACTCACCCTGGACCATCTGTATTCACACCTGACCATCTATATTCACACCTGACCATCTATATTAACACTGGACCTTCTATATTCACACCTGACCATCTATATTCACGCCTGACCATCTATATTCACACCTGACCATCTATACTCACATCTGAACATCTATATTCACGACTCACCATCTATACTCACTCCTGACCATCTATATTCACACCTGACAATCTATATTCACACCTGACCATCTATATTCACACCTGACCATCTATACTCACACCTGACCATCTATATTCACACCTGACCATCTATATTCACACCTGACCATCTATACTCACACCTGACCATCTATTCACACAACCGGCCATCTATACTCACACCTGACCATCTATATTCACGCCTGACCATCTATACTCACACCTGACCATCTATATTCACACCTGACCATCTATATTCACACCTGACCATCTATACTCACACCTGACCATCTATATTCACACCTGGCCATCTACATTCACATCTGACCATCTATATTCACACCTGACCATCTACATTCACACCTGACCATCTATATTCACACCTGACCATCTATACTCACACTTGACCATCTATACTCACACCTGACCATCTATACTCACACTTGACCATCTATACTCACACCTGACCATCTATACTCATACCCGACAATCTATACTCACACCTGACCATCTATATTCACACCTGACCATCTATATTCACACTGGACCATCTATACTCACACCTGACCATCAATACTCACACCTGACCATATATACTCACACCTGACCATCTATACTCACACCTGACCATCTATACTCACACCTGACCATCTATACTCACACCTGACCATCTATACTCACACCTGACGATCTATACTCACTCCTGACCATCTATACTCACACCTGACCATCTATACTCACACCGGACCATCTATACTCACCCCTGACCATTTATACTCACTCCTGACCATCTATACTCACACCTGACCATCTATACTCACACCTGACCATCTATATTCACACCTGACCATCTATATTCACACCTGACCATCTATACTCACACCTGACCATCTACCCTCACCCCTGACCATCTATATTCACACCTGACCATCCATAACCACATCTGACCATCTATATTCACATCTGACCATCTATATTCACGCCTGACCATCTATACTCACACCTGACCATCTATATTCACACCTGACCATCTATACTCACACCTGACAACCTATACACACACCTGACCATCTATGTTCACACCTCACCATCTATGTTCTCACCTGACAATCTATACTCACACCTGACCATCTATATTCAAACCTGACCATCTATACTCACACCTGACCATCTATACTCACACCTGACCATCTATACTCACACCTGACCATCTATACTCACACCTGACCATCTATATTCACACCTGACCAACTATACTCACACCTGACCGTCTATATTCACACCTGACCATCTATACTCACACCTGACCATCTATACTCACACCTGACCATCTATATTCACACCTGACCATCTATATTCACACCTGACCATCTATACTCACACCTGACCATCTACCCTCACCCCTGACCATCTATACTCACACCTGACCATCTATATTCACACCTGACCATCTATACTCACACCTGACCATCTATACTCACACCTGACCATCTATATTCACACCTGACCATCTATACTCATACCTGACCATCGTTATTCACACCTGACCATCTATACTCACACCTGACCATCTATATTCACCCCTGACCATCTATATTCACGCCTGACCATCTATATTCACACCTGACCATCTATATTCACCCCTGACCATCTATATTCACACCTGACCATCTATACTCACACCTGACCATCTATACTCACCCCTGACCATCTATATTCACGCCTGACCATCTATATTCACACCTGACCATCTATACTCACTCCTGACCATCTATATTCACATCTGACAAAATATACACACACCGGACCATCTATATTCACACCAGACCATCTATATTCACACCTGACCATCTATACTCACACCTGACCATCTATACTCACCCTGGACCATTTATACACACACCCGACCATCTATACTCACACCTGACCATATATACTCACACCAGACCATCTATATTCAAACCTGACCATCTTTACTCACACCTGACCATCTATACTCTCACCTGACCATCTGTATTCACTCCTGACCATCTATACTCACACCTGACCATCTATACTCACACCTGACCATCTATATTCACACCTGACCATCTATATTCACACCTGACCATCTATATTCACACCTGACAATCTACACTCACACCTGACCATCTATATTCACACCTGACCATCTATATTCACACCTGACCATCTACATTCACACCTGACCATCTATATTCACACCTGACCATCTATACTCACACCTGACCATCTATACTCACACTTGACCATCTATACTCACACCTGACCATCTATACTCACACCTGACCATCTACATTCACACCTGACCATCTATACTCACACCTGACCATCTATACTCACACTTGACCATCTATACTCACACCTGACCATCTATACTCACACTTGACCATCTATACCCACACCTGACCATCTATACTCATACCCGACAATCTATACTCACACCTGACCATCTATATTCACACCTGACCATCTATATTCACACTGGACCATCTATACTCACGCCTGACCATCAATACTCACACCTGACCATATATACTCACACCTGACCATCGATACTCACACCTGACCATCTATATTCACACCTGACCATCTATACTCACCCTGGACCATTTATACACACACCCGACCATCTATACACACACCTGACCATCTATATTCACACCAGACCATCTATATTCACACCTGACCATCTATACTCACACCTGACCATCTATACTCACCCTGGACCATTTATACACACACCCGACCATCTATACTCACACCTGACCATATATACTCACACCAGACCATCTATATTCAAACCTGACCATCTTTACTCACACCTGACCATCTATACTCTCACCTGACCATCTATATTCACTCCTGACCATCTATACTCACACCTGACCATCTATACTCACACCTGACCATCTATATTCACACCTGACCATCTATATTCACACCTGACCATCTATATTCACACCTGACCATCTATATTCACACCTGACAATCTACACTCACACCTGACCATCTATATTCACACCTGACCATCTATATTCACACCTGACCATCTACATTCACACCTGACCATCTATATTCACACCTGACCATCTATACTCACACCTGACCATCTATACTCACACTTGACCATCTATACTCACACCTGACCATCTATACTCACACCTGACCATCTACATTCACACCTGACCATCTATACTCACACCTGACCATCTATACTCACACTTGACCATCTATACTCACACCTGACCATCTATACTCACACTTGACCATCTATACTCACACCTGACCATCTATACTCATACCCGACAATCTATACTCACACCTGACCATCTATATTCACACCTGACCATCTATATTCACACTGGACCATCTATACTCACACCTGACCATCAATACTCACACCTGACCATATATACTCACACCTGACCATCGATACTCACACCTGACCATCTATATTCACACCTGACCATCTATATTCACACCTGACCATCGATACTCACACCTGACCATCTATATTCACACCTGACCATCTATACTCACACCTGACCATCTATACTCACCCTGGACCATCTATACTCACACCTGACCATCTATACTCACACCTGACCATCTATACTCACCCTGGACCATCTATACTCACACCTGACCATCTATACTCACACCTGACCATCTATACTCACCCTGGACCATCTGTATTCACACCTGACCATCTATATTCACACCTGACCATCTATATTAACACTGGACCTTCTATATTCACACCTGACCATCTATATTCACGCCTGACCATCTATATTCACACCTGACCATCTATACTCACATCTGAACATCTATATTCACGACTCACCATCTATACTCACTCCTGACCATCTATATTCACACCTGACAATCTATATTCACACCTGACCATCTATATTCACACCTGACCATCTATACTCACACCTGACCATCTATATTCACACCTGACCATCTATATTCACACCTGACCATCTATACTCACACCTGACCATCTATTCACACAACCGGCCATCTATACTCACAGCTGACCATCTATATTCACGCCTGACCATCTATACTCACACCTGACCATCTATATTCACACCTGACCATCTATATTCACACCTGACCATCTATACTCACACCTGACCATCTATATTCACACCTGGCCATCTACATTCACATCTGACCATCTATATTCACACCTCACCATCTACATTCACACCTGACCATCTATATTCACACCTGACCATCTATACTCACACTTGACCATCTATACTCACACCTCACCATCTATACTCACACCTGACCATCTACATTCACACCTGACCATCTATACTCACACCTGACCATCTATACTCACACTTGACCATCTATACTCACACCTGACCATCTATACTCACACTTGACCATCTATACTCACACCTGACCATCTATACTCATACCCGACAATCTATACTCACACCTGACCATCTATATTCACACCTGACCATCTATATTCACACTGGACCATCTATACTCACACCTGACCATCAATACTCACACCTGACCATATATACTCACACCTGACCATCTATACTCACACCTGACCATCTATACTCACACCTGACCATCTATACTCACACCTGACCATCTATACTCACACCTGACGATCTATACTCACTCCTGACCATCTATACTCACACCTGACCATCTATACTCACACCGGACCATCTATACTCACCCCTGACCATCTATACTCACTCCTGACCATCTATACTCACACCTGACCATCTATACTCACACCTGACCATCTATATTCACACCTGACCAACTATACTCACACCTGACCGTCTATATTCACACCTGACCATCTATACTCACACCTGACCATCTATACTCACACCTGACCATCTATATTCACACCTGACCATCTATATTCACACCTGACCATCTATACTCACACCTGACCATCTACCCTCACCCCTGACCATCTATATTCACACCTGACAATCCATAACCACATCTGACCATCTATATTCACGCCTGACCATCTATATTCACATCTGACCATCTATATTCACGCCTGACCATCTATACTCACACCTGACCATCTATATTCACACCTGACCATCTATACTCACACCTGACAACCTATACACACACCTGACCATCTATGTTAACACCTCACCATCTATGTTCTCACCTGACAATCTATACTCACACCTGACCATCTATATTCAAACCTGACCATCTATACTCACACCTGACCATCTATACTCACACCTGACCATCTATACTCACACCTGACCATCTATACTCACACCTGACCATCTATATTCACACCTGACCAACTATACTCACACCTGACCGTCTATATTCACACCTGACCATCTATACTCACACCTGACCATCTATACTCACACCTGACCATCTATATTCACACCTGACCATCTATATTCACACCTGACCATCTATACTCACACCTGACCATCTACCCTCACCCCTGACCATCTATACTCACACCTGACCATCTATATTCACACCTGACCATCTATACTCACACCTGACCATCTATACTCACACCTGACCATCTATATTCACACCTGACCATCTATACTCATACCTGACCATCGTTATTCACACCTGACCATCTATACTCACACCTGACCATCTATATTCACCCCTGACCATCTATATTCACGCCTGACCATCTATATTCACACCTGACCATCTATATTCACCCCTGACCATCTATATTCACACCTGACCATCTATACTCACACCTGACCATTTATACTCACCCCTGACCATCTATATTCACGCCTGACCATCTATATTCACACCTGACCACCTATACTCACTCCTGACCATCTATATTCACATCTGACAAAATATACACACACCGGACCATCTATATTCACACCAGACCATCTATATTCACACCTGACCATCTATACTCACACCTGACCATCTATACTCACCCTGGACCATTTATACACACACCCGACCATCTATACTCACACCTGACCATATATACTCACACCAGACCATCTATATTCAAACCTGACCATCTTTACTCACACCTGACCATCTATACTCTCACCTGACCATCTGGATTCACTCCTGACCATCTATACTCACACCTGACCATCTATACTCACACCTGACCATCTATATTCACACCTGACCATCTATATTCACACCTGACCATCTATATTCACACCTGACAATCTACACTCACACCTGACCATCTATATTCACACCTGACCATCTATATTCACACCTGACCATCTACATTCACACCTGACCATCTATATTCACACCTGACCATCTATACTCACACCTGACCATCTATACTCACACTTGACCATCTATACTCACACCTGACCATCTATACTCACACCTGACCATCTACATTCACACCTGACCATCTATACTCACACCTGACCATCTATATTCACACTTGACCATCTATACTCACACCTGACCATCTATACTCACACTTGACCATCTATACCCACACCTGACCATCTATACTCATACCCGACAATCTATACTCACACCTGACCATCTATATTCACACCTGACCATCTATATTCACACTGGACCATCTATACTCACACCTGACCATCAATACTCACACCTGACCATATATACTCACACCTGACCATCGATACTCACACCTGACCATCTATATTCACACCTGACCATCTATATTCACACCTGACCATCGATACTCACACCTGACCATCTATATTCACACCTGACCATCTATACTCACACCTGACCATCTATACTCACCCTGGACCATCTATACTCACACCTGACCATCTATACTCACACCTGACCATCTATACTCACCCTGGACCATCTATACTCACACCTGACCATCTATACTCACACCTGACCATCTATACTCACCCTGGACCATCTATATTCACACCTGGCCATCTATATTCACACCTGACCATCTATATTCACACCTGACCATCTATACTCACACCTGACCATCTATACTCACACCTGACCATCTATACTCACACCGGACCATCTATACTCACACCTGACCATCTATACTCACTCCTGACCATCTATATTCACGCCTGACCATCTATATTCACACCTGACCACCTATACTCACTCCTGACCATCTATATTCACATCTGACAAAATATACACACACCTGACCATCTATATTCACACCAGACCATCTATATTCACACCTGACCATCTATACTCACACCTGACCATCTATACTCACCCTGCACCATTTATACACACACCCGACCATCTATACTCACACCTGACCATATATACTCACACCAGACCATCTATATTCAAACCTGACCATCTTTACTCACACCTGACCATCTATACTCTCACCTGACCATCTATATTCACTCCTGACAATCTATACTCACACCTGACCATCTATACTCACACCTGACCATTTATATTCACACCTGACCATCTATATTCACACCTGACCATCTATATTCACACCTGACCATCTATATTCACACCTGACAATCTACACTCACACCTGACCATCTATATTCACACCTGACCATCTATATTCACACCTGACCATCTACATTCACACCTGACCATCTATATTCAAACCTGACCATCTATACTCACACCTGACCATCTATACTCACACTTGACCATCTATACTCACACCTGACCATCTATACTCACACCTGACCATCTACATTCACACCTGACCATCTATACTCACACCTGACCATCTATACTCACACTTGACCATCTATACTCACACCTGACCATCTATACTCACACTTGACCATCTATACCCACACCTGACCATCTATACTCATACCCGACAATCTATACTCACACCTGACCATCTATATTCACACCTGACCATCTATATTCACACTGGACCATCTATACTCACACCTGACCATCAATACTCACACCTGACCATATATACTCACACCTGACCATCGATACTCACACCTGACCATCTATATTCACACCTGACGATCTATATTCACACCTGACCATCGATACTCACACCTGACCATCTATATTCACACCTGACCATCTATACTCACACCTGACCATCTATACTCACCCTGGACCATCTATACTCACACCTGACCATCTATACTCACACCTGACCATCTATACTCACCCTGGACCATCTATACTCACACCTGACCATCTATACTCACACCTGACCATCTATACTCACCCTGGACCATCTATATTCACACCTGACCATCTATATTCACACCTGACCATCTATATTCACACCTGACCATCTATACTCACACCTGACCATCTATACTCACACCTGACCATCTATACTCACACCGGACCATCTATACTCACACCTGACCATCTATACTCACTCCTGACCATCTATATTCACACCTGACCATCTATATTCACACCTGACCATCTATACTCACACCTGACCATCTATACTCACACCGGACCATCTATACTCACACCTGACCATCTATACTCACTCCTGACCATCTATATTCACACCTGACCATCTATATTCACACCTGACCATCTATATTAACACTGGACCTTCTATATTCACAGCTGACCATCTATATTAACACTGGACCTTCTATATTCACACCTGACCATCTATATTCACGCCTGACCATCTATATTCACACCTGACCATCTATATTCACACCTGACCATCTATACTCACACCTGCCCATCTATATTCACACCTGACCATCTATACTCACACCTGACCATCTATACTCACACCTGACCATCTATATTCACACCTGACCATCTATATTAACACTGGACCTTCTATATTCACACCTGACCATCTATATTAACACTGGACCTTCTATATTCACACCTGACCATCTATATTCACGCCTGACCATCTATATTCACACCTGACCATCTATACTCACATCTGAACATCTATATTCACGACTCACCATCTATACTCACACCTGACCATCTATATTCACACCTGACAATCTATATTCACACCTGACCATCTATATTCACACCTGACCATCTATACTCACACCTGACCATCTATATTCACACCTGACCATATATATTCACACCTGACCATCTATACTCACACCTGACCATCTATTCACACAACCGGCCATCTATACTCACACCTGACCATCTATATTCACGCCTGACCATCTATACTCACACCTGACCATCTATATTCACACCTGACCATCTATATTCACACCTGACCATCTATACTCACACCTGACCATCTATATTCACACCTGGCCATCTACATTCACATCTGACCATCTATATTCACACCTGACCATCTACATTCACACCTGACCATCTATATTCACACCTGACCATCTATACTCACACTTGACCATCTATACTCACACCTCACCATCTATACTCACACCTGACCATCTACATTCACACCTGACCATCTATACTCACACCTGACCATCTATACTCACACTTGACCATCTATACTCACACCTGACCATCTATACTCACACGTGACCATCTATACTCACACCTGACCATCTATACTCATACCAGACAATCTATACTCACACCTGACCATCTATATTCACACCTGACCATCTATATTCACACTGGACCATCTATACTCACACCTGACCATCAATACTCACACCTGACCATATATACTCACACCTGACCATCTATACTCACACCTGACCATCTATACTCACACCTGACCATCTATACTCACACCTGACCATCTATACTCACACCTGACGATCTATACTCACTCCTGACCATCTATACTCACACCTGACCATCTATACTCACACCGGACCATCTATACTCACCCCTGACCATCTATACTCACTCCTGACCATCTATACTCACACCTGACCATCTATACTCACACCTGACCATCTATATTCACACCTGACCAACTATACTCACACCTGACCGTCTATATTCACACCTGACCATCTATACTCACACCTGACCATCTATACTCACACCTGACCATCTATATTCACACCTGACCATCTATATTCACACCTGACCATCTATACTCACACCTGACCATCTACCCTCACCCCTGACCATCTATACTCACACCTGACCATCTATATTCACACCTGACCATCTATACTCACACCCGACCATCTATACTCACACCTGACCATCTATATTCACACCTGACCATCTATACTCACACCTGACCATCTATATTTACCCCTGACCATCTATATTCACGCCTGACCATCTATATTCACACCTGACCATCTATATTCACACCTGACCATCTATACTCACTCCTGACCATCTATCATCACACCTGACCATCTATACTCACACCTGACCATCTATACTCACCCCTGACCATCTATATTCACGCCTGACCATCTATATTCACACCTGACCACCTATACTCACTCCTGACCATCTATATTCACATCTGACAATCTATACACACACCTGACCATCTATATTCACACCAGACCATCTATATTCACACCTGACCATCTATACTCACACCTGACCATCTATACTCACCCTGGACCATTTATACACACACCCGACCATCTATACTCACACCTGACCATATATACTCACACCAGACCATCTATATTCAAACCTGACCATCTTTACTCACACCTGACCATCTATACTCTCACCTGACCATCTATATTCACTCCTGACCATCTATACTCACACCTGACCATCTATACTCACACCTGACCATCTATATTCACACCTGACCATCTATATTCACACCTGACCATCTATATTCACACCTGACCATCTATATTCACACCTGACAATCTACACTCACACCTGACCATCTATATTCACACCTGACCATCTACATTCACACCTGACCATCTATATTCACACCTGACCATCTATACTCACACCTGACCATCTATACTCACACTTGACCATCTATACTCACACCTGACCATCTATACTCACACCTGACCATCTACATTCACACCTGACCATCTATACTCACACCTGACCATCTATACTCACACTTGACCATCTATACTCACACCTGACCATCTATACTCACACTTGACCATCTATACTCACACCTGACCATCTATACTCATACCCGACAATCTATACTCACACCTGACCATCTATATTCACACCTGACCATCTATATTCAGACTGGACCATCTATACTCACACCTGACCATCAATACTCACACCTGACCATATATACTCACACCTGACCATCGATACTCACACCTGACCATCTATATTCACACCTGACCATCTATATTCACACCTGACCATCGATACTCACACCTGACCATCTATATTCACACCTGACCATCTATACTCACACCTGACCATCTATACTCACCCTGGACCATCTATACTCACACCTGACCATCTATACTCACACCTGACCATCTATACTCACCCTGGACCATCTATACTCACACCTGACCATCTATACTCACACCTGACCATCTATACTCACCCTGGACCATCTATATTCACACCTGACCATCTATATTCACAACTGACCATCTATATTCACACCTGACCATCTATACTCACACCTGACCATCTATACTCACACCTGACCATCTATACTCACACCGGACCATCTATACTCACACCTGCCCATCTATACTCACTCCCGACCATCTATATTCACACCTGACAATCTATATTCACACCTGACCATCTATACTCACACCTGACCATCTATACTCACTCCTGACCATCTATATTCACACCTGACCATCTATATTCACACCTGACCATCTATACTCACACCTAACCATCTACCCTCACACCTGACCATCTATACTCACACCCGACCATCTATACTCAGCCCTGAACATCTATATTCACATCTGACCATCTATACTCACACCTGACCATCTATACTCACACCTGACCATCTATATTCACACCTGACCATCTATATTAACATTGGACCTTCTATATTCACACCTGACCATCTATATTAACACTGGACCTTCTATATTCACACCTGACCATCTATATCCACGCCTGACCATCTATATTCACACCTGACCATCTATATTCACACCTGACCATCTATACTCACACCTGCCCATCTATATTCACACCTGACCATCTATACTCACACCTGACCATCTATACTCACACCTGACCATCTATATTCACACCTGACCATCTATATTAACACTGGACCTTCTATATTCACACCTGACCATCTATATTCACGCCTGACCATCTATATTCACACCTGACCATCTATACTCACATCTGAACATCTATATTCACGACTCACCATCTATACTCACACCTGACCATCTATATTCACACCTGACCATCTATATTCACACCTGACCATCTATATTCACACCTGACCATCTATACTCACACCTGACCATCTATATTCACACCTGACCATCTATATTCACACCTGACCATCTATACTCACACCTGACCATCTATTCACACAACCGGCCATCTATACTCACACCTGACCATCTATATTCACGCCTGACCATCTATACTCACACCTGACCATCTATATTCACACCTGACCATCTATATTCACACCTGACCATCTATACTCACACCTGACCATCTATATTCACACCTGGCCATCTACATTCACATCTGACCATCTATATTCACACCTGACCATCTACATTCACACCTGACCATCTATATTCACACCTGACCATCTATACTCACACTTGACCATCTATACTCACACCTCACCATCTATACTCACACCTGACCATCTACATTCACACCTGACCATCTATACTCACACCTGACCATCTATACTCACACTTGACCATCTATACTCACACCTGACCATCTATACTCACACTTGACCATCTATACTCACACCTGACCATCTATCCTCATACCCGACAATCTATACTCACACCTGACCATCTATATTCACACCTGACCATCTATATTCACACTGGACCATCTATACTCACACCTGACCATCAATACTCACACCTGACCATATATACTCACACCTGACCATCTATACTCACACCTGACCATCTATACTCACACCTGACCATCTATACTCACACCTGACCATCTATACTCACACCTGACGATCTATGCTCACTCCTGACCATCTATACTCACACCTGACCATCTATACTCACACCGGACCATCTATACTCACCCCTGACCATCTATACTCACTCCTGACCATCTATACTCACACCTGACCATCTATACTCACACCTGACCATCTATATTCACACCTGACCAACTATACTCACACCTGACCGTCTATATTCACACCTGACCATCTATACTCACACCTGACCATCTATACACACACCTGACCATCTATATTCACACCTGACCATCTATATTCACACCTCACCATCTATACTCACACCTGACCATCTACCCTCACCCCTGACCATCTATATTCACACCTGACAATCCATAACCACATCTGACCATCTATATTCACGCCTGACCATCTATATTCACATCTGACCATCTATATTCACGTCTGACCATCTATACTCACACCTGACCATCTATATTCACACCTGACCATCTATACTCACACCTGACCATATATACTCACACCTGACCATCTATACTCACACCTGACCATCTATACTCACACCTGACCATCTATACTCACACCTGACCATCTATACTCACACCTGACGATCTATACTCACTCCTGACCATCTATACTCACACCTGACCATCTATACTCACACCGGACCATCTATACTCACCCCTGACCATCTATACTCACTCCTGACCATCTATACTCACACCTGACCATCTATACTCACACCTGACCATCTATATTCACACCTCACCAAATATACTCACACCTGACCGTCTATATTCACACCTGACCATCTATACTCACACCTGACCATCTATACTCACACCTGACCATCTATATTCACACCTGACCATCTATATTCACACCTGACCATCTATACTCACACCTGACCATCTACCCTCACCCCTGACCATCTATACTCACACCTGACCATCTATATTCACACCTGACCATCTATACTCACACCCGACCATCTATACTCACACCTGACCATCTATATTCACACCTGACCATCTATACTCACACCTGACCATCTATATTTACCCCTGACCATCTATATTCACGCCTGACCATCTATATTCACACCTGACCATCTATATTCACACCTGACCATCTATACTCACTCCTGACCATCTATCATCACACCTGACCATCTATACTCACACCTGACCATCTATACTCACCCCTGACCATCTATATTCACGCCTGACCATCTATATTCACACCTGACCACCTATACTCACTCCTGACCATCTATATTCACATCTGACAATCTATACACACACCTGACCATCTATACTCACACCTGACCATCTATACTCACCCTGGACCATTTATACACACACCCGACCATCTATACTCACACCTGACCATATATACTCACACCAGACCATCTATATTCATACCTGACCATCTTTACTCACACCTGACCATCTATACTCTCACCTGACCATCTATATTCACTCCTGACCATCTATACTCACACCTGACAATCTATACTCACACCTGACCATCTATATTCACACCTGACCATCTATATTCACACCTGACCATGTATATTCACACCTGACCATCTATATTCACACCTGACAATCTACACTCACACCTGACCATCTATATTCACACCTGACCATCTACATTCACACCTGACCATCTATATTCACACCTGACCATCTATACTCACACCTGACCATCTATACTCACACTTGACCATCTATACTCACACCTGACCATCTATACTCACACCTGACCATCTACATTCACACCTGACCATCTATACTCACACCTGACCATCTATACTCACACTTGACCATCTATACTCACACCTGACCATCTATACTCACACTTGACCATCTATACTCACACCTGACCATCTATACTCATACCCGACAATCTATACTCACACCTGACCATCTATATTCACACCTGACCATCTATATTCACACTGGACCATCTATACTCACACCTGACCATCAATACTCACACCTGACCATATATACTCACACCTGACCATCGATACTCACACCTGACCATCTATATTCACACCTGACCATCTATATTCACACCTGACCATCGATACTCACACCTGACCATCTATATTCACACCTGACCATCTATACTCACACCTGACCATCTATACTCACCCTGGACCATCTATACTCACACCTGACCATCTATACTCACACCTGACCATCTATACTCACCCTGGACCATCTATATTCACACCTGACCATCTATATTCACACCTGACCATCTATATTCACACCTGACCATCTATACTCACACCTGACCATCTATACTCACACCTGACCATCTATACTCACACCGGACCATCTATACTCACACCTGACCATCTATACTCACTCCTGACCATCTATATTCACACCTGACCATCTATATTCACACCTGACCATCTATACTCACACCTGACCATCTATACTCACACCGGACCATCTATACTCACACCTGACCATCTATACTCACTCCTGACCATCTATATTCACACCTGACCATCTATATTCACACCTGACCATCTATACTCACACCTAACCATCTACCCTCACACCTGACCATCTATACTCACACCCGACCATCTATACTCACCCCTGAACATCTACATTCACATCTGACCACCTATACTCACACCTGACCATCTATACTCACACCTGACCATCTATATTCACACCTGACCATCTATATTAACACTGGACCTTCTATATTCACACCTGACCATCTATATTAACACTGGACCTTCTATATTCACACCTGACCATCTATATTCACGCCTGACCATCTATATTCACACCTGACCATCTATATTCACACCTGACCATCTATACTCACACCTGCCCATCTATATTCACACCTGACCATCTATACTCACACCTGACCATCTATACTCACACCTGACCATCTATATTCACACCTGACCATCTATATTAACACTGGACCTTCTATATTCACACCTGACCATCTATATTAACACTGGACCTTCTATATTCACACCTGACCATCTATATTCACGCCTGACCATCTATATTCACACCTGACCATCTATACTCACATCTGAACATCTATATTCACGACTCACCATCTATACTCACACCTGACCATCTATATTCACACCTGACAATCTATATTCACACCTGACCATCTATATTCACACCTGACCATCTATACTCACACCTGACCATCTATACTCACCCTGGACCATCTATACTCACACCTGACCATCTATACTCACACCTGACCATCTATACTCACCCTGGACCATCTATATTCACACCTGACCATCTATATTCACACCTGACCATCTATATTCACACCTGACCATCTATACTCACACCTGACCATCTATACTCACACCTGACCATCTATACTCACACCGGACCATCTATACTCACACCTGACCATCTATACTCACTCCTGACCATCTATATTCACACCTGACCATCTATATTCACACCTGACCATCTATACTCACACCTGACCATCTATACTCACACCGGACCATCTATACTCACACCTGACCATCTATACTCACTCCTGACCATCTATATTCACACCTGACCATCTATATTCACACCTGACCATCTATACTCACACCTAACCCTCACACCTGACCATCTATACTCACACCCGACCATCTATACTCACCCCTGAACATCTATATTCACATCTGACCATCTATACTCACACCTGACCATCTATACTCACACCTGACCATCTATATTCACACCTGACCATCTATATTAACACTGCACCTTCTATATTCACACCTGACCATCTATATTAACACTGGACCTTCTATATTCACACCTGACCATCTATATTCACGCCTGACCATCTATATTCACACCTGACCATCTATATTCACACCTGACCATCTATACTCACACCTGCCCATCTATATTCACACCTGACCATCTATACTCACACCTGACCATCTATACTCACACCTGACCATCTATATTCACACCTGACCATCTATATTAACACTGGACCTTCTATATTCACACCTGACCATCTATATTAACACTGGACCTTCTATATTCACACCTGACCATCTATATTCACGCCTGACCATCTATATTCACACCTGACCATCTATACTCACATCTGAACATCTATATTCACGACTCACCATCTATACTCACACCTGACCATCTATCATCACACCTGACCATCTATACTCACACCTGACCATCTATATTCACACCTGACCATCTATACTCACACCTGACCATCTATATTCACACCTGACCATCTATACTCACACCTGACCATCTATTCACACAACCGGCCATCTATACTCACACCTGACCATCTATATTCACGCCTGACCATCTATACTCACACCTGACCATCTATATTCACACCTGACCATCTATATTCACACCTGACCATCTATACTCACACCTGACCATCTATATTCACACCTGGCCATCTACATTCACATCTGACCATCTATATTCACACCTGACCATCTACATTCACACCTGACCATCTATATTCACACCTGACCATCTATACTCACACTTGACCATCTATACTCACACCTCACCATCTATACTCACACCTGACCATCTACATTCACACCTGACCATCTATACTCACACCTGACCATCTATACTCACACTTGACCATCTATACTCACACCTGACCATCTATACTCACACTTGACCATCTATACTCACACCTGACAATCTATACGCATACCCGACAATCTATACTCACACCTGACCATCTATATTCACACCTGACCATCTATATTCACACTGGACCATCTATACTCACACCTGACCATCAATACTCACACCTGACCATATATACTCACACCTGACCATCTATACTCACACCTGACCATCTATACTCACACCTGACCATCTATACTCACACCTGACCATCTATACTCACACCTGACGATCTATACTCACTCCTGACCATCTATACTCACACCTGACCATCTATACTCACACCGGACCATCTATACTCACCCCTGACCATCTATACTCACTCCTGACCATCTATACTCACACCTGACCATCTATACTCACACCTGACCATCTATATTCACACCTGACCAACTATACTCACACCTGACCGTCTATATTCACACCTGACCATCTATACTCACACCTGACCATCTATACTCACACCTGACCATCTATATTCACACCTGACCATCTATATTCACACCTGACCATCTATACTCACACCTGACCATCTACCCTCACCCCTGACCATCTATATTCACACCTGACAATCCATAACCACATCTGACCATCTATATTCACGCCTGACCATCTATATTCACATCTGACCATCTATATTCACGCCTGACCATCTATACTCACACCTGACCATCTATATTCACACCTGACCATCTATACTCACACCTGACCACCTATACACACACCTGACCATCTATGTTCACACCTCACCATCTATACTCACACCTGACCATCTATATTCACACCTGACCATCTATGTTCTCACCTGACAATCTATACTCACACCTGACCATCTATACTCACACCTGACCATCTATACTCACACCTGACCATCTATATTCACACCTGACCAACTATACTCACACCTGACCGTCTATATTCACACCTGACCATCTATACTCACACCTGACCATCTATACTCACACCTGACCATCTATATTCACACCTGACCATCTATATTCACACCTGACCATCTATACTCACACCTGACCATCTACCCTCACCCCTGACCATCTATACTCACACCTGACCATCTATATTCACACCTGACCATCTATACTCACACCTGACCATCTATACTCACACCTGACCATCTATATTCACACCTGACCATCTATACTCATACCTGACCATCGTTATTCACACCTGACCATCTATACTCACACCTGACCATCTATATTCACCCCTGACCATCTATATTCACGCCTGACCATCTATATTCACACCTGACCATCTATATTCACCCCTGACCATCTATATTCACACCTGACCATCTATACTCACACCTGACCATCTATATTCACCCCTGACCATCTATATTCACGCCTGACCATCTATATTCACACCTGACCATCTATATTCACACCTGACCATCTATACTCACTCCTGACCATCTATCATCACACCTGACCATCTATACTCACACCTGACCATCTATACTCACCCCTGACCATCTATATTCACGCCTGACCATCTATATTCACACCTGACCACCTATACTCACTCCTGACCATCTATATTCACATCTGACAATCTATACACACACCTGACCATCTATATTCACACCAGACCATCTATATTCACACCTGACCATCTATACTCACACCTGACCATCTATACTCACCCTGGACCATTTATACACACACCCGACCATCTATACTCACACCTGACCATATATACTCACACCAGACCATCTATATTCAAACCTGACCATCTTTACTCACACCTGACCATCTATACTCTCACCTGACCATCTATATTCACTCCTGACCATCTATACTCACACCTGACCATCTATACTCACACCTGACCATCTATATTCACACCTGACCATCTATATTCACACCTGACCATCTATATTCACACCTGACCATCTATATTCACACCTGACAATCTACACTCACACCTGACCATCTATATTCACACCTGACCATCTATATTCACACCTGACCATCTACATTCACACCTGACCATCTATATTCACACCTGACCATCTATACTCACACCTGACCATCTATACTCACACTTGACCATCTATACTCACACCTGACCATCTATACTCACACCTGACCATCTACATTCACACCTGACCATCTATACTCACACCTGACCATCTATACTCACACTTGACCATCTATACTCACACCTGACCATCTATACTCACACTTGACCATCTATACTCACACCTGACCATCTTTACTCATACCCGACAATCTATACTCACACCTGACCATCTATATTCACACCTGACCATCTATATTCACACTGGACCATCTATACTCACACCTGACCATCAATACTCACACCTGACCATATATACTCACACCTGACCATCGATACTCACACCTGACCATCTATACTCACACCTGACCATCTATACTCACACCTGACCATCTATACTCACCCTGGACCATCTATATTCACACCTGACCATCTATATTCACACCTGACCATCTATATTCACACCTGACCATCTATACTCACACCTGACCATCTATACTCACACCTGACCATCTATACTCACACCGGACCATCTATACTCACACCTGACCATCTATACTCACTCCTGACCATCTATATTCACACCTGACCATCTATATTCACACCTGACCATCTATACTCACACCTGACCATCTATACTCACACCGGACCATCTATACTCAAACCTGACCATCTATACTCACTCCTGACCATCTATATTCACACCTGACCATCTATATTCACACCTGACCATCTATACTCACACCTGACCATCTATACTCACACCGGACCATCTATACTCACACCTGACCATCTATACTCACTCCTGACCATCTATATTCACACCTGACCATCTATATTCACACCTGACCATCTATATTCACACCTGACCATCTATACTCACACCTGCCCATCTATATTCACACCTGACCATCTATACTCACACCTGACCATCTATACTCACACCTGACCATCTATATTCACACCTGACCATCTATATTAACACTGGACCTTCTATATTCACACCTGACCATCTATATTAACACTGGACCTTCTATATTCACACCTGACCATCTATATTCACGCCTGACCATCTATATTCACACCTGACCATCTATACTCACATCTGAACATCTATATTCACGACTCACCATCTATACTCACACCTGACCATCTATATTCACACCTGACAATCTATATTCACACCTGACCATCTATATTCACACCTGACCATCTATACTCACACCTGACCATCTATATTCACACCTGACCATCTATATTCACACCTGACCATCTATACTCACACCTGACCATCTATTCACACAACCGGCCATCTATACTCACACCTGACCATCTATATTCACGCCTGACCATCTATACTCACACCTGACCATCTATATTCACACCTGACCATCTATATTCACACCTGACCATCTATACTCACACCTGACCATCTATATTCACACCTGGCCATCTACATTCACATCTGACCATCTATATTCACACCTGACCATCTACATTCACACCTGACCATCTATATTCACACCTGACCATCTATACTCACACTTGACCATCTATACTCACACCTCACCATCTATACTCACACCTGACCATCTACATTCACACCTGACCATCTATACTCACACCTGACCATCTATACTCACACTTGACCATCTATACTCACACCTGACCATCTATATTCACACCTGACCATCTATATTCACACCTGACCATCTATACTCACACCTGACCATCTATACTCACACCGGACCATCTATACTCACACCTGACCATCTATACTCACTCCTGACCATCTATATTCACACCTGACCATCTATATTCACACCTGACCATCTATATTCACACCTGACCATCTATACTCACACCTGCCCATCTATATTCACACCTGACCATCTATACTCACACCTGACCATCTATACTCACACCTGACCATCTATATTCACACCTGACCATCTATATTAACACTGGACCTTCTATATTCACACCTGACCATCTATATTAACACTGGACCTTCTATATTCACACCTGACCATCTATATTCACGCCTGACCATCTATATTCACACCTGACCATCTATACTCACATCTGAACATCTATATTCACGACTCACCATCTATACTCACACCTGACCATCTATATTCACACCTGACAATCTATATTCACACCTGACCATCTATATTCACACCTGACCATCTATACTCACACCTGACCATCTATATTCACACCTGACCATCTATATTCACACCTGACCATCTATACTCACACCTGACCATCTATTCACACAACCGGCCATCTATACTCACACCTGACCATCTATATTCACGCCTGACCATCTATACTCACACCTGACCATCTATATTCACACCTGACCATCTATATTCACACCTGACCATCTATACTCACACCTGACCATCTATATTCACACCTGGCCATCTACATTCACATCTGACCATCTATATTCACACCTGACCATCTACATTCACACCTGACCATCTATATTCACACCTGACCATCTATACTCACACTTGACCATCTATACTCACACCTCACCATCTATACTCACACCTGACCATCTACATTCACACCTGACCATCTATACTCACACCTGACCATCTATACTCACACTTGACCATCTATACTCACACCTGACCATCTATACTCACACTTGACCATCTATACTCACACCTGACCATCTATACTCATACCCGACAATCTATACTCACACCTGACCATCTATATTCACACCTGACCATCTATATTCACACTGGACCATCTATACTCACACCTGACCATCAATACTCACACCTGACCATCTATACTCACACCTGACCATCTATACTCACACCTGACCATCTATACTCACTCCTGACCATCTATATTCACACCTGACCATCTATATTCACACCTGACCATCTATACTCACACCTGACCATCTATACTCACACCGGACCATCTATACTCAAACCTGACCATCTATACTCACTCCTGACCATCTATATTCACACCTGACCATCTATATTCACACCTGACCATCTATACTCACACCTGACCATCTATACTCACACCGGACCATCTATACTCACACCTGACCATCTATACTCACTCCTGACCATCTATATTCACACCTGACCATCTATATTCACACCTGACCATCTATATTCACACCTGACCATCTATACTCACACCTGCCCATCTATATTCACACCTGACCATCTATACTCACACCTGACCATCTATACTCACACCTGACCATCTATATTCACACCTGACCATCTATATTAACACTGGACCTTCTATATTCACACCTGACCATCTATATTCACACCTGACCATCTATACTCACACCTGACCATCTATATTCACGCCTGACCATCTATATTCACACCTGACCATCTATACTCACATCTGAACATCTATATTCACGACTCACCATCTATACTCACACCTGACCATCTATATTCACACCTGACAATCTATATTCACACCTGACCATCTATATTCACACCTGACCATCTATACTCACACCTGACCATCTATATTCACACCTGACCATCTATATTCACACCTGACCATCTATACTCACACCTGACCATCTATTCACACAACCGGCCATCTATACTCACACCTGACCATCTATATTCACGCCTGACCATCTATACTCACACCTGACCATCTATATTCACACCTGACCATCTATATTCACACCTGACCATCTATACTCACACCTGACCATCTATATTCACACCTGGCCATCTACATTCACATCTGACCATCTATATTCACACCTGACCATCTACATTCACACCTGACCATCTATATTCACACCTGACCATCTATACTCACACTTGACCATCTATACTCACACCTCACCATCTATACTCACACCTGACCATCTACATTCACACCTGACCATCTATACTCACACCTGACCATCTATACTCACACTTGACCATCTATACTCACACCTGACCATCTATATTCACACCTGACCATCTATATTCACACCTGACCATCTATACTCACACCTGACCATCTATACTCACACCGGACCATCTATACTCACACCTGACCATCTATACTCACTCCTGACCATCTATATTCACACCTGACCATCTATATTCACACCTGACCATCTATATTCACACCTGACCATCTATACTCACACCTGCCCATCTATATTCACACCTGACCATCTATACTCACACCTGACCATCTATACTCACACCTGACCATCTATATTCACACCTGACCATCTACATTAACACTGGACCTTCTATATTCACACCTGACCATCTATATTAACACTGGACCTTCTATATTCACACCTGACCATCTATATTCACGCCTGACCATCTATATTCACACCTGACCATCTATACTCACATCTGAACATCTATATTCACGACTCACCATCTATACTCACACCTGACCATCTATATTCACACCTGACAATCTATATTCACACCTGACCATCTATATTCACACCTGACCATCTATACTCACACCTGACCATCTATATTCACACCTGACCATCTATATTCACACCTGACCATCTATACTCACACCTGACCATCTATTCACACAACCGGCCATCTATACTCACACCTGACCATCTATATTCACGCCTGACCATCTATACTCACACCTGACCATCTATATTCACACCTGACCATCTATATTCACACCTGACCATCTATACTCACACCTGACCATCTATATTCACACCTGGCCATCTACATTCACATCTGACCATCTATATTCACACCTGACCATCTACATTCACACCTGACCATCTATATTCACACCTGACCATCTATACTCACACTTGACCATCTATACTCACACCTCACCATCTATACTCACACCTGACCATCTACATTCACACCTGACCATCTATACTCACACCTGACCATCTATACTCACACTTGACCATCTATACTCACACCTGACCATCTATACTCACACTTGACCATCTATACTCACACCTGACCATCTATACTCATACCCGACAATCTATACTCACACCTGACCATCTATATTCACACCTGACCATCTATATTCACACTGGACCATCTATACTCACACCTGACCATCAATACTCACACCTGACCATCTATACTCACACCTGACCATCTATACTCACACCTGACCATCTATACTCACTCCTGACCATCTATATTCACACCTGACCATCTATATTCACACCTGACCATCTATACTCACACCTGACCATCTATACTCACACCGGACCATCTATACTCAAACCTGACCATCTATACTCACTCCTGACCATCTATATTCACACCTGACCATCTATATTCACACCTGACCATCTATACTCACACCTGACCATCTATACTCACACCGGACCATCTATACTCACACCTGACCATCTATACTCACTCCTGACCATCTATATTCACACCTGACCATCTATATTCACACCTGACCATCTATATTCACACCTGACCATCTATACTCACACCTGCCCATCTATATTCACACCTGACCATCTATACTCACACCTGACCATCTATACTCACACCTGACCATCTATATTCACACCTGACCATCTATATTAACACTGGACCTTCTATATTCACACCTGACCATCTATATTAACACTGGACCTTCTATATTCACACCTGACCATCTATATTCACGCCTGACCATCTATATTCACACCTGACCATCTATACTCACATCTGAACATCTATATTCACGACTCACCATCTATACTCACACCTGACCATCTATATTCACACCTGACAATCTATATTCACACCTGACCATCTATATTCACACCTGACCATCTATACTCACACCTGACCATCTATATTCACACCTGACCATCTATATTCACACCTGACCATCTATACTCACACCTGACCATCTATTCACACAACCGGCCATCTATACTCACACCTGACCATCTATATTCACGCCTGACCATCTATACTCACACCTGACCATCTATATTCACACCTGACCATCTATATTCACACCTGACCATCTATACTCACACCTGACCATCTATATTCACACCTGGCCATCTACATTCACATCTGACCATCTATATTCACACCTGACCATCTACATTCACACCTGACCATCTATATTCACACCTGACCATCTATACTCACACTTGACCATCTATACTCACACCTCACCATCTATACTCACACCTGACCATCTACATTCACACCTGACCATCTATACTCACACCTGACCATCTATACTCACACTTGACCATCTATACTCACACCTGACCATCTATACTCACACTTGACCATCTATACTCACACCTGACCATCTATACTCATACCCGACAATCTATACTCACACCTGACCATCTATATTCACACCTGACCATCTATATTCACACTGGACCATCTATACTCACACCTGACCATCAATACTCACACCTGACCATCTATACTCACACCTGACCATCTATACTCACACCTGACCATCTATACTCACACCTGACGATCTATACTCACTCCTGACCATGTATACTCACACCTGACCATCTATACTCACACCGGACCATCTATACTCACCCCTGACCATCTATACTCACTCCTGACCATCTATACTCACACCTGACCATCTATACTCACACCTGACCATCTATATTCACACCTGACCAACTATACTCACACCTGACCGTCTATATTCACACCTGACCATCTATACTCACACCTGACCATCTATACTCACACCTGACCATCTATATTCACACCTGACAATCTATATTCACACCTGACCATCTATACTCACACCTGACCATCTACCCTCACCCCTGACCATCTATACTCACACCTGACCATCTATATTCACACCTGACCATCTATACTCACACCCGACCATCTATACTCACACCTGACCATCTATATTCACACCTGACCATCTATACTCACACCTGACCATCTATATTTACCCCTGACCATCTATATTCACGCCTGACCATCTATATTCACACCTGACGATCTATATTCACACCTGACCATCTATACTCACTCCTGACCATCTATCATCACACCTGACCATCTATACTCACACCTGACCATCTATACTCACCCCTGACAATCTATATTCACGCCTGACCATCTATATTCACACCTGACCACCTATACTCACTCCTGACCATCTATATTCACATCTGACAATCTATACACACACCTGACCATCTATATTCACACCAGACCATCTATATTCACACCTGACCATCTATACTCACACCTGACCATCTATACTCACCCTGGACCATTTATACACACACCCGACCATCCATACTCACACCTGACCATATATACTCACACCAGACCATCTATATTCAAACCTGACCATCTTTACTCACACCTGACCATCTATACTCTCACCTGACCATCTATATTCACTCCTGACCATCTATACTCACACCTGACCATCTATACTCACACCTGACCATCTATATTCACACCTGACCAACTATAATCACACCTGACCATCTATATTCACACCTGACCATCTATATTCACACCTGACAATCTACACTCACACCTGACCATCTATATTCACACCTGACCATCTACATTCACACCTGACCATCTATATTCACACCTGACCATCTATACTCACACCTGACCATCTATACTCACACTTGACCATCTATACTCACACCTGACCATCTATACTCACACCTGACCATCTACATTCACACCTGACCATCTATACTCACACCTGACCATCTATACTCACACTTGACCATCTATACTCACACCTGACCATCTATACTCACACTTGACCATCTATACTCACACCTGACCATCTATACACATACCCGACAATCTATACTCACACCTGACCATCTATATTCACACCTGACCATCTATATTCACACTGGACCATCTATACTCACACCTGACCATCAATACTCACACCTGACCATATATACTCACACCTGACCATCGATACTCACACCTGACCATCTATATTCACACCTGACCATCTATATTCACACCTGACCATCGATACTCACACCTGACCATCTATATTCACACCTGACCATCTATACTCACACCTGACCATCTATACTCACCCTGGACCATCTATACTCACACCTGACCATCTATACTCACACCTGACCATCTATACTCACCCTGGACCATCTATACTCACACCTGACCATCAATACTCACACCTGACCATCTATACTCACCCTGGACCATCTATATTCACACCTGACCATCTATATTCACACCTGACCATCTATATTCACACCTGACCATCTATACTCACACCTGACCATCTATACTCACACCTGACCATCTATACTCACACCGGACCATCTATACTCACACCTGACCATCTATACTCACTCCTGACCATCTATATTCACACCTGACCATCTATATTCACACCTGACCATCTATACTCACACCTGACCATCTATACTCACAACGGACCATCTATACTCACACCTGACCATCTATACTCACTCCTGACCATCTATATTCACACCTGACCATCTATATTCACACCTGACCATCTATACTCACACCTAACCATCTACCCTCACACCTGACCATCTATACTCACACCCGACCATCTATACTCACCCCTGAACATCTATATTCACATCTGACCATCTATACTCACACCTGACCATCTATACTCACACCTGACCATCTATATTCACACCTGACCATCTATATTAACACTGGACCGTCTATATTCACACCTGACCATCTATATTAACACTGGACCTTCTATATTCACACCTGACCATCTATATTCACGCCTGACCATCTATATTCACACCTGACCATCTATATTCACACCTGACCATCTATACTCACACCTGCCCATCTATATTCACACCTGACCATCTATACTCACACCTGACCATCTATACTCACACCTGACCATCTATATTCACACCTGACCATCTATATTAACACTGGACCTTCTATATTCACACCTGACCATCTATATTAACACTGGACCTTCTATATTCACACCTGACCATCTATATTCACGCCTGACCATCTATATTCACACCTGACCATCTATACTCACATCTGAACATCTATATTCACGACTCACCATCTATACTCACACCTGACCATCTATATTCAGACCTGACAATCTATATTCACACCTGACCATCTATATTCACACCTGACCATCTATACTCACACCTGACCATCTATATTCACACCTGACCATCTATATTCACACCTGACCATCTATACTCACACCTGACCATCTATTCACACAACCGGCCATCTATACTCACACCTGACCATCTATATTCACGCCCGACCATCTATACTCACACCTGACCATCTATATTCACACCTGACCATCTATATTCACACCTGACCATCTATACTCACACCTGACCATCTATATTCACACCTGGCCATCTACATTCACATCTGACCATCTATATTCACACCTGACCATCTACATTCACACCTGACCATCTATATTCACACCTGACCATCTATACTCACACTTGACCATCTATACTCACACCTCACCATCTATACTCACACCTGACCATCTACATTCACACCTGACCATCTATACTCACACCTGACCATCTATACTCACACTTGACCATCTATACTCACACCTGACCATCTATACTCATACCCGACAATCTATACTCACACCTGACCATCTATATTCACACCTGACCATCTATATTCACACTGGACCATCTATACTCACACCTGACCATCAATACTCACACCTGACCATATATACTCACACCTGACCATCTATACTCACACCTGACCATCTATACTCACACCTGACCATCTATACTCACACCTGACCATCTATACTCACACCTGACGATCTATACTCACTCCTGACCATCTATACTCACACCTGACCATCTATACTCACACCGGACCATCTATACTCACCCCTGACCATCTATACTCACTCCTGACCATCTATACTCACACCTGACCATCTATACTCACACCTGACCATCTATATTCACACCTGACCATCTATATTAACACTGGACCTTCTATAATCACACCTGACCATCTATACTCACACCGGAGCATCAATACACACACCTGACCATCTATACTCACTCCTGACCATCTATATTCACACCTGACCATCTATATTCACGCCTGACCATCTATATTCACACCTGACCATCTATATTCACACCTGACCATCTATACTCACACCTGACCATCTATATTCACACCTGACCATCTATACTCACACCTGACCATCTATACTCACACCTGACCATCTATATTCACTCCTGACCATCTGTTCTCACACCTGACCATCTATACTCACACCTGACCATCTATACTCACACCTGACCATCTATATTCACCCTGACCATCTATACTCACACCTGACCATCTATACTCACACCTGACCATCTATATTCACACCTGACAATCCATAACCACATCTGACCATCTATATTCACGCCTGACCATCTATATTCACATCTGACCATCTATATTCACGCCTGACCATCTATACTCACACCTGACCATCTAGATTCACACCTGACCATCTATACTCACACCTGACCACCTATATTCACACCTGACCATCTATGTTCACACCTCACCATCTATACTCACACCTGACCATCTATATTCACACCTGACCATCTATGTTCTCACCTGACAATCTATACTCACACCTGACCATCTATATTCAAACCTGACCATCTATACTCACACCTGACCATCTCTACTCACACCTGACCATCTATACTCACACCTGACCATCTATACTCACACCTGACCATCTATATTCACACCTGACCAACTATACTCACACCTGACCGTCTATATTCACACCTGACCATCTATACTCACACCTGACCATCTATACTCACACCTGACCATCTATATTCACACCTGACCATCTATATTCACACCTGACCATCTATACTCACACCTGACCATCTACCCTCACCCCTGACCATCTATACTCACACCTGACCATCTATATTCACACCTGACCATCGATACTCACACCTGACCATCTATATTCACACCTGACCATCTATACTCATACCTGACCATCGTTATTCACACCTGACAATCTATACTCACACCTGACCATCTATATTCACCCCTGACCATCTATATTCACGCCTGACCATCTATATTCACACCTGACCATCTATATTCACCCCTGACCATCTATATTCACACCTGACCATCTATACTCACACCTGACCATCTATATTCACCCCTGACCATCTATATTCACGCCTGACCATCTATATTCACACCTGACCATCTATATTCACACCTGACCATCTATACTCACTCCTGACCATCTATCATCACACCTGACCATCTATACTCACACCTGACCATCTATACTCACCCCTGACCATCTATATTCAAGCCTGACCATCTATATTCACACCTGACCACCTATACTCACTCCTGACCATCTATATTCACATCTGACAATCTATACACACACCTGACCATCTATATTCACACCAGACCATCTATATTCACACCCGACCATCTATACTCACACCTGACCATCTATACTCACCCTGGACCATTTATACACACACCCGACCATCTATACTCACACCTGACCATCTATACTCACACCTGACCATCTATATTCACTCCTGACCATCTGTTCTCACACCTGACCATCTATACTCACACCTGACCATCTATACTCACACCTGACCATCTATATTCACCCTGACCATCTATACTCACACCTGACCATCTATACTCACACCTGACCATCTATATTCACACCTGACAATCCATAACCACATCTGACCATCTATATTCACGCCTGACCATCTATATTCACATCTGACCATCTATATTCACGCCTGACCATCTATACTCACACCTGACCATCTAGATTCACACCTGACCATCTATACTCACACCTGACCACCTATATTCACACCTGACCATCTATGTTCACACCTCACCATCTATACTCACACCTGACCATCTATATTCACACCTGACCATCTATGTTCTCACCTGACAATCTATACTCACACCTGACCATCTATATTCAAACCTGACCATCTATACTCACACCTGACCATCTCTACTCACACCTGACCATCTATACTCACACCTGACCATCTATACTCACACCTGACCATCTATATTCACACCTGACCAACTATACTCACACCTGACCGTCTATATTCACACCTGACCATCTATACTCACACCTGACCATCTATACTCACACCTGGCCATCTATATTCACACCTGACCATCTATATTCACACCTGACCATCTATACTCACACCTGACCATCTACCCTCACCCCTGACCATCTATACTCACACCTGACCATCTATATTCACACCTGACCATCGATACTCACACCTGACCATCTATATTCACACCTGACCATCTATACTCATACCTGACCATCGTTATTCACACCTGACAATCTATACTCACACCTGACCATCTATATTCACCCCTGACCATCTATATTCACGCCTGACCATCTATATTCACACCTGACCATCTATATTCACCCCTGACCATCTATATTCACACCTGACCATCTATACTCACACCTGACCATCTATATTCACCCCTGACCATCTATATTCACGCCTGACCATCTATATTCACACCTGACCATCTATATTCACACCTGACCATCTATACTCACTCCTGACCATCTATCATCACACCTGACCATCTATACTCACACCTGACCATCTATACTCACCCCTGACCATCTATATTCAAGCCTGACCATCTATATTCACACCTGACCACCTATACTCACTCCTGACCATCTATATTCACATCTGACAATCTATACACACACCTGACCATCTATATTCACACCAGACCATCTATATTCACACCCGACCATCTATACTCACACCTGACCATCTATACTCACCCTGGACCATTTATACACACACCCGACCATCTATACTCACACCTGACCATATATACTCACACCAGACCATCTATATTCAAACCTGACCATCTTTACTCACACCTGACCATCTATACTCTCACCTGACCATCTATATTCACTCCTGACCATCTATACTCACACCTGACCATCTATACTCACACCTGACCATCTATATTCACACCTGACCATCTATATTCACACCTGACCATCTATATTCACACCTGACCATCTATATTCACACCTGACAATCTACACTCACACCTGACCATCTATATTCACACCTGACCATCTATATTCACACCTGACCATCTACATTCACACCTGACCATCTATATTCACACCTGACCATCTATACTCACACCTGACCATCTATACTCACACTTGACCATCTATACTCACACCTGACCATCTATACTCACACCTGACCATCTACATTCACACCTGACCATCTATACTCACACCTGACCATCTATACTCACACTTGACCATCTATACTCACACCTGACCATCTATACTCACACTTGACCATCTATACTCACACCTGACCATCTATACTCATACCCGACAATCTATACTCACACCTGACCATCTATATTCACACCTGACCATCTATATTCACACTGGACCATCTATACTCACACCTGACCATCAATACTCACACCTGACCATATATACTCACACCTGACCATCGATACTCACACCTGACCATCTATATTCACACCTGACCATCTATATTCACACCTGACCATCGATACTCACACCTGACCATCTATATTCACACCTGACCATCTATACTCACACCTGACCATCTATACTCACCCTGGACCATCTATACTCACACCTGACCATCTATACTCACACCTGACCATCTATACTCACCCTGGACCATCTATACTCACACCTGACCATCTATACTCACACCTGACCATCTATACTCACCCTGGACCATCTATATTCACAACTGACCATCTATATTCACACCTGACCATCTATATTCACACCTGACCATCTATACTCACACCTGACCATCTATACTCACACCTGACCATCTATACTCACACCGGACCATCTATACTCACACCTGACCATCTATACTCACTCCTGACCATCTATATTCACACCTGACCATCTATATTCACACCTGACCATGTATACTCACACCTGACCATCTATACTCACACCGGACCATCTATACTCACACCTGACCATCTATACTCACTCCTGACCATCTATATTCACACCTGACCATCTATATTCACACCTGACCATCTATACTCACACCTAACCATCTACCCTCACACCTGACCATCTATACTCACACCCGACCATCTATACTCACCCCTGAACATCTATATTCACATCTGACCATCTATACTCACACCTGACCATCTATACTCACACCTGACCATCTATATTCACACCTGACCATCTATATTAACACTGGACCTTCTATATTCACACCTGACCATCTATATTAACACTGGACCTTCTATATTCACACCTGACCATCTATATTCACGCCTGACCATCTATATTCACACCTGACCATCTATATTCACACCTGACCATCTATACTCACACCTGCCCATCTATATTCACACCTGACCATCTATACTCACACCTGACCATCTATACTCACACCTGACCATCTATATTCACACCTGACCATCTATATTAACACTGGACCTTCTATATTCACACCTGACCATCTATATTAACACTGGACCTTCTATATTCACACCTGACCATCTATATTCACGCCTGACCATCTATATTCACACCTGACCATCTATACTCACATCTGAACATCTATATTCACGACTCACCATCTATACTCACACCTGACCATCTATATTCACACCTCACAATCTATATTCACACCTGACCATCTATATTCACACCTGACCATCTATACTCACACCTGACCATCTATATTCACACCTGACCATCTATATTCACACCTGACCATCTATACTCACACCTGACCATCTATTCACACAACCGGCCATCTATACTCACACCTGACCATCTATATTCACGCCTGACCATCTATACTCACACCTGACCATCTATATTCACACCTGACCATCTATATTCACACCTGACCATCTATACTCACACCTGACCATCTATATTCACACCTGGCCATCTACATTCACATCTGACCATGTATATTCACACCTGACCATCTACATTCACACCTGACCATCTATATTCACACCTGACCATCTATACTCACACTTGACCATCTATACTCACACCTCACCATCTATACTCACACCTGACCATCAACATTCACACCTGACCATCTATACTCACACCAAACCATCTATACTCACACTTGACCATCTATACTCACACCTGACCATCTATACTCACACTTGACCATCTATACTCACACCTGACCATCTATACTCATACCCGACAATCTATACTCACACCTGACCATCTATATTCACACCTGACCATCTATATTCACACTGGACCATCTATACTCACACCTAACCATCAATACTCACACCTGACCATATATACTCACACCTGACCATCTATACTCACACCTGACCATCTATACTCACACCTGACCATCTATACTCACACCTGACCATCTATACTCACACCTGACGATCTATACTCACTCCTGACCATCTATACTCACACCTGACCATCTATACTCACACCGGACCATCTATACTCACCCCTGACCATCTATACTCACTCCTGACCATCTATACTCACACCTGACCATCTATACTCACACCTGACCATCTATATTCACTTCTGACCATCTATATTAACACTGGACCTTCTATAATCACACCTGACCATCTATACTCACACCGGACCATCTATACTCACACCTGACCATCTATACTCACTCCTGACCATCTATATTCACACCTGACCATCTATATTCACGCCTGACCATCTATATTCACACCTGACCATCTATATTCACACCTGACCATCTATACTCACACCTGACCATCTATATTCACACCTGACCATCTATACTCACACCTGACCATCTATACTCACACCTGACCATCTATATTCACTCCTGACCATCTGTACTCACACCTGACCATCTATACTCACACCTGACCATCTATACTCACACCTGACCATCTATATTCACCCTGACCATCTATACTCACACCTGACCATCTATACTCACACCTGACCATCTATATTCACACCTGACAATCCATAACCACATCTGACCATCTATATTCACGCCTGACCATCTATATTCACATCTGACCATCTATATTCACGCCTGACCATCTATACTCACACCTGACCATCTATACTCACACTTGACCATCTATACTCACACCTGACCATCTATACTCACACTTGACCATCTATACTCACACCTGACCATCTATACTCATACCCGACAATCTATACTCACACCTGACCATCTATATTCACACCTGACCATCTATATTCACACTGGACCATCTATACTCACACCTGACCATCAATACTCACACCTGAGCATATATACTCACACCTGACCATCGATACTCACACCTGACCATCTATATTCACACCTGACCATCTATATTCACACCTGACCATCGATACTCACACCTGACCATCTATATTCACACCTGACCATCTATACTCACACCTGACCATCTATACTCACCCTGGACCATCTATACTCACACCTGACCATCTATACTCACACCTGACCATCTATACTCACCCTGGACCATCTATACTCACACCTGACCATCTATACTCACACCTGACCATCTATACTCACCCTGGACCATCTATATTCACACCTGACCATCTATATTCACACCTGACCATCTATATTCACACCTGACCATCTATACTCACACCTGACCATCTATACTCACACCTGACCATCTATACTCACACCGGACCATCTATACTCACACCTGACCATCTATACTCACTCCTGACCATCTATATTCACACCTGACCATCTATATTCACACCTGACCATGTATACTCACACCTGACCATCTATACTCACACCGGACCATCTATACCCACACCTGACCATCTATACTCACTCCTGACCATCCATATTCACACCTGACCATCTATATTCACACCTGACCATCTATACTCACACCTAACCATCTACCCTCACACCTGACCATCTATACTCACACCCGACCATCTATACTCACCCCTGAACATCTATATTCACATCTGACCATCTATACTCACACCTGACCATCTATACTCACACCTGACCATCTATATTCACACCTGACCATCTATATTAACACTGGACCTTCTATATTCACACCTGACCATCTATATTAACACTGGACCTTCTATATTCACACCTGACCATCTATATTCACGCCTGACCATCTATATTCACACCTGACCATCTATATTCACACCTGACCATCTATACTCACACCTGCCCATCTATATTCACACCTGACCATCTATACTCACACCTGACCATCTATACTCACACCTGACCATCTATATTCACACCTGACCATCTATATTAACACTGGACCTTCTATATTCACACATGACCATCTATATTAACACTGGACCTTCTATATTCACACCTGACCATCTATACTCACACCTGACCTTCTATATTCACACCTGACCATCTATATTCACGACTCACCATCTATACTCACACCTGACCATCTATATTCACACCTGACAATCTATATTCACACCTGACCATCTATATTCACACCTGACCATCTATACTCACACCTGACCATCTATATTCACACCTGACCATCTATATTCACACCTGACCATCTATACTCACACCTGACCATCTATTCACACAAGCGGCCATCTATACTCACACCTGACCATCTATATTCACGCCTGACCATCTATACTCACACCTGACCATCTATATTCACACCTGACCATCTATATTCACACCGGACCATCTATACTCACTCCTGACTATCTATACTCACACCTGACCATCTATACTCACACCGGACCATCTATACTCACCCCTGACCATCTATACTCACTCCTGACCATCTATACTCACACCTGACCATCTATACTCACACCTGACCATCTATATTCACTTCTGACCATCTATATTAACACTGGACCTTCTATAATCACACCTGACCATCTATACTCACACCGGACCATCTATACTCACACCTGACCATCTATACTCACTCCTGACCATCTATATTCACACCTGACCATCTATATTCACGCCTGACCATCTATATTCACACCTGACCATCTATATTCACACCTGACCATCTATACTCACACCTGACCATCTATATTCACACCTGACCATCTATACTCACACCTGACCATCTATACTCACTCCTGACCATCTATATTCACTCCTGACCATCTGTACTCACACCTGACCATCTATACTCACACCTGACCATCTATACTCACACCTGACCATCTGTATTCACCCTGACCATCTATACTCACACCTGACCATCTATACTCACACCTGACCATCTATATTCACACCAGACAATCCATAACCACATCTGACCATCTATATTCACGCCTGACCATCTATATTCACATCTGACCATCTATATTCACGCCTGACCATCTATACTCACACCTGACCATCTATTCACACAACCGGCCATCTATACTCACACCTGACCATCTATATTCACACCTGACCATCTATACTCACACCTGACCACCTATACACACACCTGACCATCTATGTTCACACCGCACCATCTATACTCACACCTGACCATCTATATTCACACCTGACCATCTATGTTCTCACCTGACAGTCTATACTCACACCTGACCATCTATATTCAAACCTGACCATCTATAATCACCCCTGACAATCTATATTCACGCCTGACCATCTATATTCACACCTGACCACCTATACTCACTCCTGACCATCTATATTCACATCTGACAATCTATACACACACCTGACCATCTATATTCACACCAGACCATCTATATTCACACCTGACCATCTATACTCACACCTGACCAACTATACTCACCCTGGACCATTTATACACACACCCGACCATCTATACTCACACCTGACCATATATACTCACACCAGACCATCTATATTCAAACCTGACCATCTTTACTCCCACCTGACCATCTATACTCTCACCTGACCATCTATATTCACTCCTGACCATCTATACTCACACCTGACCATCTATACTCACACCTGACCATCTATATTCACACCTGACCATCTATATTCACACCTGACCATCTATATTCACACCTGACCATCTATATTCACACCTGACAATCTACACTCACACCTGACCATCTATATTCACACCTGACCATCTACATTCACACCTGACCATCTATATTCACACCTGACCATCTATACTCACACCTGACCATCTATACTCACACTTGACCATCTATACTCACACCTGACCATCTATAGTCACACCTGACCATCTACATTCACACCTGACCATCTATACTCACACCTGACCATCTATACTCACACTTGACCATCTATACTCACACCTGACCATCTATACTCACACTTGACCATCTATACTCACACCTGACCATCTATACTCATACCCGACAATCTATACTCACACCTGACCATCTATATTCACACCTGACCATCTATATTCACACTGGACCATCTATACTCACACCTGACCATCAATACTCACACCTGACCATATATACTCACACCTGACCATCGATACTCACACCTGACCATCTATATTCACACCTGACCATCTATATTCACACCTGACCATCGATACTCACACCTGACCATCTATATTCACACCTGACCATCTATACTCACACCTGACCATCTATACTCACCCTGGACCATCTATACTCACACCTGACCATCTATACTCACACCTGACCATCTATACTCACCCTGGACCATCTATACTCACACCTGACCATCTATACTCACACCTGACCATCTATACTCACCCTGGACCATCTATATTCACACCTGACCATCTATATTCACACCTGACAATCTATATTCACACCTGACCATCTATACTCACACCTGACCATCTATACTCACACCTGACCATCTATACTCACACCGGACCATCTATACTCACACCTGACCATCTATACTCACTCCTGACCATCTATATTCACACCTGACCATCTATATTCACACCTGACCATCTATACTCACACCTGACCATCTATACTCACACCGGACCATCTATACTCACACCTGACCATCTATACTCACTCCTGACCATCTATATTCACACCTGACCATCTATATTCACACCTGACCATCTATACTCACACCTAACCATCTACCCTCACACCTGACCATCTATACTCACACCCGACCATCTATACTCACCCCTGAACATCTATATTCACATCTGACCATCTATACTCACACCTGACCATCTATACTCACACCTGACCATCTATATTCACACCTGACCATCTATATTAACACTGGACCTTCTATATTCACACCTGACCATCTATATTCACGCCTGACCATCTATATTCACACCTGACCATCTATATTCACACCTGACCATCTATACTCACACCTGCCCATCTATATTCACACCTGACCATCTATACTCACACCTGACCATCTATACTCACACCTGACCATCTATATTCACACCTGACCATCTATATTAACACTGGACCTTCTATATTCACACCTGACCATCTATATTAACACTGGACATTCTATATTCACACCTGACCATCTATATTCACACCTGACCATCTATATTCACACCTGACCATCTATACTCACACCTGACCATCTATATTCACACCTGACCATCTATATTCACACCTCACCATCTATACTCACACCTGACCATCTATTCACACAACCGGCCATCTATACTCACACCTGACCATCTATATTCACGCCCGACCATCTATACTCACACCTGACCATCTATATTCACACCTGACCATCTATATTCACACCTGACCATCTATACTCACACCTGACCATCTATATTCACACCTGGCCATCTACATTCACATCTGACCATCTATATTCACACCTGACCATCTACATTCACACCTGACCATCTATATTCACACCTGACCATCTATACTCACACTTGACCATCTATACTCACACCTCACCATCTATACTCACACCTGACCATCTACATTCACACCTGACCATCTATACTCACACCTGACCATCTATACTCACACTTGACCATCTATACTCACACCTGACCATCTATACTCATACCCGACAATCTATACTCACACCTGACCATCTATATTCACACCTGACCATCTATATTCACACTGGACCATCTATACTCACACCTGACCATCAATACTCATACCTGACCATATATACTCACACCTGACCGTCTATACTCACACCTGACCATCTATACTCACACCTGACCATCTATACTCACACCTGACCATCTATACTCACACCTGACCATCTATATTCACCCTGACCATCTATACTCACACCTGACCATCTATACTCACACCTGACCATCTATATTCACACCTGACAATCCATAACCACATCTGACCATCTATATTCACGCCTAACCATCTATATTCACATCTGACCATCTATATTCACGCCTGACCATCTATACTCACACCTGACCATCTATTCACACAACCGGCCATCTATACTCACACCTGACCATCTATATTCACACCTGACCATCTATACTCACACCTGACCACCTATACACACACCTGACCATCTATGTTCACACCTCACCATCTATACTCACACCTGACCATCTATATTCACACCTGACCATCTATGTTCTCACCTGACAATCTATACTCACACCTGACCATCTATATTCAAACCTGACCATCTATACTCACCCCTGACAATCTATATTCACGCCTGACCATCTATATTCACACCTGACCACCTATACTCACTCCTGACCATCTATATTCACATCTGACAATCTATACACACACCTGACCATCTATATTCACACCAGACCATCTATATTCACACCTGACCATCTATACTCACACCTGACCATCTATACTCACCCTGGACCATTTATACACACACCCGACCATCTATACTCACACCTGACCATATATACTCACACCAGACCATCTATATTCAAACCTGACCATCTTTACACCCACCTGACCATCTATACTCTCACCTGACCATCTATATTCACTCCTGACCATCTATACTCACACCTGACCATCTATACTCACACCTGACCATCTATATTCACACCTGACCATCTATATTCACACCTGACCATCTATATTCACACCTGACCATCTATATTCACACCTGACAATCTACACTCACACCTGACCATCTATATTCACACCTGACCATCTACATTCACACCTGACCATCTATATTCACACCTGACCATCTATACTCACACCTGACCATCTATACTCACACTTGACCATCTATACTCACACCTGACCATCTATAGTCACACCTGACCATCTACATTCACACCTGACCATCTATACTCACACCTGACCATCTATACTCACACTTGACCATCTATACTCACACCTGACCATCTATACTCACACTTGACCATCTATACTCACACCTGACCATCTATACTCATACCCGACAATCTATACTCACACCTGACCATCTATATTCACACCTGACCATCTATATTCACACTGGACCATCTATACTCACACCTGACCATCAATACTCACACCTGACCATATATACTCACACCTGACCATCGATACTCACACCTGACCATCTATATTCACACCTGACCATCTATATTCACACCTGACCATCGATACTCACACCTGACCATCTATATTCACACCTGACCATCTATACTCACACCTGACCATCTATACTCACCCTGGACCATCTATACTCACACCTGACCATCTATACTCACACCTGACCATCTATACTCACCCTGGACCATCTATACTCACACCTGACCATCTATACTCACACCTGACCATCTATACTCACCCTGGACCATCTATATTCACACCTGACCATCTATATTCACACCTGACAATCTATATTCACACCTGACCATCTATACTCACACCTGACCATCTATACTCACACCTGACCATCTATACTCACACCGGACCATCTATACTCACACCTGACCATCTATACTCACTCCTGACCATCTATATTCACACCTGACCATCTATATTCACACCTGACCATCTATACTCACACCTGACCATCTATACTCACACCGGACCATCTATACTCACACCTGACCATCTATACTCACTCCTGACCATCTATATTCACACCTGACCATCTATATTCACACCTGACCATCTATACTCACACCTAACCATCTACCCTCACACCTGACCATCTATACTCACACCCGACCATCTATACTCACCCCTGAACATCTATATTCACATCTGACCATCTATACTCACACCTGACCATCTATACTCACACCTGACCATCTATATTCACACCTGACCATCTATATTAACACTGGACCTTCTATATTCACACCTGACCATCTATATTCACGCCTGACCATCTATATTCACACCTGACCATCTATATTCACACCTGACCATCTATACTCACACCTGCCCATCTATATTCACACCTGACCATCTATACTCACACCTGACCATCTATACTCACACCTGACCATCTATATTCACACCTGACCATCTATATTAACACTGGACCTTCTATATTCACACCTGACCATCTATATTAACACTGGACATTCTATATTCACACCTGACCATCTATATTCACACCTGACCATCTATATTCACACCTGACCATCTATACTCACACCTGACCATCTATATTCACACCTGACCATCTATATTCACACCTGACCATCTATACTCACACCTGACCATCTATTCACACAACCGGCCATCTATACTCACACCTGACCATCTATATTCACGCCCGACCATCTATACTCACACCTGACCATCTATATTCACACCTGACCATCTATATTCACACCTGACCATCTATACTCACACCTGACCATCTATATTCACACCTGGCCATCTACATTCACATCTGACCATCTATATTCACACCTGACCATCTACATTCACACCTGACCATCTATATTCACACCTGACCATCTATACTCACACTTGACCATCTATACTCACACCTCACCATCTATACTCACACCTGACCATCTACATTCACACCTGACCATCTATACTCACACCTGACCATCTATACTCACACTTGACCATCTATACTCACACCTGACCATCTATACTCATACCCGACAATCTATACTCACACCTGACCATCTATATTCACACCTGACCATCTATATTCACACTGGACCATCTATACTCACACCTGACCATCAATACTCATACCTGACCATATATACTCACACCTGACCGTCTATACTCACACCTGACCATCTATACTCACACCTGACCATCTATACTCACACCTGACCATCTATACTCACACCTGACCATCTATATTCACCCTGACCATCTATACTCACACCTGACCATCTATACTCACACCTGACCATCTATATTCACACCTGACAATCCATAACCACATCTGACCATCTATATTCACGCCTAACCATCTATATTCACATCTGACCATCTATATTCACGCCTGACCATCTATACTCACACCTGACCATCTATTCACACAACCGGCCATCTATACTCACACCTGACCATCTATATTCACACCTGACCATCTATACTCACACCTGACCACCTATACACACACCTGACCATCTATGTTCACACCTCACCATCTATACTCACACCTGACCATCTATATTCACACCTGACCATCTATGTTCTCACCTGACAATCTATACTCACACCTGACCATCTATATTCAAACCTGACCATCTATACTCACCCCTGACAATCTATATTCACGCCTGACCATCTATATTCACACCTGACCACCTATACTCACTCCTGACCATCTATATTCACATCTGACAATCTATACACACACCTGACCATCTATATTCACACCAGACCATCTATATTCACACCTGACCATCTATACTCACACCTGACCATCTATACTCACCCTGGACCATTTATACACACACCCGACCATCTATACTCACACCTGACCATATATACTCACACCAGACCATCTATATTCAAACCTGACCATCTTTACTCCCACCTGACCATCTATACTCTCACCTGACCATCTATATTCACTCCTGACCATCTATACTCACACCTGACCATCTATACTCACACCTGACCATCTATATTCACACCTGACCATCTATATTCACACCTGACCATCTATATTCACACCTGACCATCTATATTCACACCTGACAATCTACACTCACACCTGACCATCTATATTCACACCTGACCATCTACATTCACACCTGACCATCTATATTCACACCTGACCATCTATACTCACACCTGACCATCTATACTCACACTTGACCATCTATACTCACACCTGACCATCTATAGTCACACCTGACCATCTACATTCACACCTGACCATCTATACTCACACCTGACCATCTATACTCACACTTGACCATCTATACTCACACCTGACCATCTATACTCACACTTGACCATCTATACTCACACCTGACCATCTATACTCATACCCGACAATCTATACTCACACCTGACCATCTATATTCACACCTGACCATCTATATTCACACTGGACCATCTATACTCACACCTGACCATCAATACTCACACCTGACCATATATACTCACACCTGACCATCGATACTCACACCTGACCATCTATATTCACACCTGACCATCTATATTCACACCTGACCATCGATACTCACACCTGACCATCTATATTCACACCTGACCATCTATACTCACACCTGACCATCTATACTCACCCTGGACCATCTATACTCACACCTGACCATCTATACTCACACCTGACCATCTATACTCACCCTGGACCATCTATACTCACACCTGACCATCTATACTCACACCTGACCATCTATACTCACCCTGGACCATCTATATTCACACCTGACCATCTATATTCACACCTGACAATCTATATTCACACCTGACCATCTATACTCACACCTGACCATCTATACTCACACCTGACCATCTATACTCACACCGGACCATCTATACTCACACCTGACCATCTATACTCACTCCTGACCATCTATATTCACACCTGACCATCTATATTCACACCTGACCATCTATACTCACACCTGACCATCTATACTCACACCGGACCATCTATACTCACACCTGACCATCTATACTCACTCCTGACCATCTATATTCACACCTGACCATCTATATTCACACCTGACCATCTATACTCACACCTAACCATCTACCCTCACACCTGACCATCTATACTCACACCCGACCATCTATACTCACCCCTGAACATCTATATTCACATCTGACCATCTATACTCACACCTGACCATCTATACTCACACCTGACCATCTATATTCACACCTGACCATCTATATTAACACTGGACCTTCTATATTCACACCTGACCATCTATATTCACGCCTGACCATCTATATTCACACCTGACCATCTATATTCACACCTGACCATCTATACTCACACCTGCCCATCTATATTCACACCTGACCATCTATACTCACACCTGACCATCTATACTCACACCTGACCATCTATATTCACACCTGACCATCTATATTAACACTGGACCTTCTATATTCACACCTGACCATCTATATTAACACTGGACCTTCTATATTCACACCTGACCATCTATATTCACGCCTGACCATCTATATTCACACCTGACCATCTATACTCACATCTGAACATCTATATTCACGACTCACCATCTATACTCACACCTGACCATCTATATTCACACCTGACAATCTATATTCACACCTGACCATCTATATTCACACCTGACCATCTATACTCACACCTGGCCATCTATATTCACACCTGACCATCTATATTCACACCTGACCATCTATACTCACACCTGACCATCTATTCACACAACCGGCCATCTATACTCACACCTGACCATCTATATTCACGCCCGACCATCTATACTCACACCTGACCATCTATATTCACACCTGACCATCTATATTCACACCTGACCATCTATACTCACACCTGACCATCTATATTCACACCTGGCCATCTACATTCACATCTGACCATCTATATTCACACCTGACCATCTACATTCACACCTGACCATCTATATTCACACCTGACCATCTATACTCACACTTGACCATCTATACTCACACCTCACCATCTATACTCACACCTGACCATCTACATTCACACCTGACCATCTATACTCACACCTGACCATCTATACTCACACTTGACCATCTATACTCACACCTGACCATCTATACTCATACCCGACAATCTATACTCACACCTGACCATCTATATTCACACCTGACCATCTATATTCACACTGGACCATCTATACTCACACCTGACCATCAATACTCACACCTGACCATATATACTCACACCTGACCGTCTATACTCACACCTGACCATCTATACTCACACCTGACCATCTATACTCACACCTGACCATCTATACTCACACCTGACGATCTATACTCACTCCTGACCATCTATACTCACACCTGACCATCTATACTCACACCGGACCATCTATACTCACCCCTGACCATCTATACTCACTCCTGACCATCTATACTCACACCTGACCATCTATACTCACACCTGACCATCTATATTCACACCTGACCATCTATATTAACACTGGACCTTCTATAATCACACCTCACCATCTATACTCACACCGGACCATCAATACACACACCTGACCATCTATACTCACTCCTGACCATCTATATTCACACCTGACCATCTATATTCACGCCTGACCATCTATATTCACACCTGACCATCTATATTCACACCTGACCATCTATACTCACACCTGACCATCTATACTCACACCTGACCATCTATACTCACACCTGACCATCTATACTCACACCTGACCATCTATACTCACACCTGACCATCTATATTCACACCTGACCAACTATACTCACACCTGACCGTCTATATTCACACCTGACCATCTATACTCACACCTGACCATCTATACTCACACCTGACCATCTATATTCACACCTGACCATCTATATTCACACCTGACCATCTATACTCACACCTGACCATCTACCCTCACCCCTGACCATCTATACTCACACCTGACCATCTATATTCACACCTGACCATCTATACTCACACCTGACCATCTATATTCACACCTGACCATCTATACTCATACCTGACCATCGTTATTCACACCTGACCATCTATACTCACACCTGACCATCTATATTCACCCCTGACCATCTATATTCACGCCTGACCATCTATATTCACACCTGACCATCTATATTCACCCCTGACCATCTATATTCACACCTGACCATCTATACTCACACCTGACCATCTATATTCACCCCTGACCATCTATATTCACGCCTGACCATCTATATTCACACCTGACCATCTATATTCACACCTGACCATCTATACTCACTCCTGACCATCTATCATCACACCTGACGATCTATACTCACACCTGACCATCTATACTCACCCCTGACCATCTATATTCACGCCTGACCATCTATATTCACACCTGACCACCTATACTCACTCCTGACCATCTATATTCACATCTGACAATCTATACACACACCTGACCATCTATATTCACACCAGACCATCTATATTCACACACGACCATCTATACTCACACCTGACCATCTATACTCACCCTGGACCATTTATACACACACCCGACCATCTATACTCACACCTGACCATATATACTCACACCAGACCATCTATATTCAAACCTGACCATCTTTACTCACACCTGACCATCTATACTCTCACCTGACCATCTATATTCACTCCTGACCATCTATACTCACACCTGACCATCTATACTCACACCTGACCATCTATATTCACACCTGACCATCTATATTCACACCTGACCATCTATATTCACACCTGACCATCTATATTCACACCTGACAATCTACACTCACACCTGACCATCTATATTTACACCTGACCATCTATATTCACACCTGACCATCTACATTCACACCTGACCATCTATATTCACACCTGACCATCTATACTCACACCTGACCATCTATACTCACACTTGACCATCTATACTCACACCTGACCATCTATACTCACACCTGACCATCTACATTCACACCTGACCATCTATACTCACACCTGACCATCTATACTCACACTTGACCATCTATACTCACACCTGACCATCTATACTCACACTTGACCATCTATACTCACACCTGACCATCTATACTCATACCCGACAATCTATACTCACACCTGACCATCTATATTCACACCTGACCATCTATATTCACACTGGACCATCTATACTCACACCTGACCATCAATACTCACACCTGACCATATATACTCACACCTGACCATCGATACTCACACCTGACCATCTATATTCACACCTAACCATCTATATTCACACCTGATCATCGATACTCACACCTGACCATCTATATTCACACCTGACCATCTATACTCACACCTGACCATCTATACTCACCCTGGACCATCTATACTCACACCTGACCATCTATACTCACACCTGACCATCTATACTCACCCTGGACCATCTATACTCACACCTGACCATCTATACTCACACCTGACCATCTATACTCACCCTGGACCATCTATATTCACACCTGACCATCTATATTCACACCTGACCATCTATATTCACACCTGACCATCTATACTCACACCTGACCATCTATACTCACACCTGACCATCTATACTCACACCGGACCATCTATACTCACACCTGACCATCTATACTCACTCCTGACCATCTATATTCACACCTGACCATCTATATTCACACCTGACCATGTATACTCACACCTGACCATCTATACTCACACCGGACCATCTATACTCACACCTGACCATCTATACTCACTCCTGACCATCTATATTCACACCTGACCATCTATATTCACACCTGACCATCTATACTCACACCTAACCATCTACCCTCACACCTGACCATCTATACTCACACCCGACCATCTATACTCACCCCTGAACATCTATATTCACATCTGACCATCTATACTCACACCTGACCATCTATACTCACACCTGACCATCTATATTCACACCTGACCATCTATATTAACACTGGACCTTCTATATTCACACCTGACCATCTATGTTAACACTGGACCTTCTATATTCACACCTGACCATCTATATTCACGCCTGACCATCTATATTCACACCTGACCATCTATATTCACACCTGACCATCTATACTCACACCTGCCCATCTATATTCACACCTGACCATCTATACTCACACCTGACCATCTATACTCACACCTGACCATCTATATTCACACCTGACCATCTATATTAACACTGGACCTTCTATATTCACACCTGACCATCTATATTAACACTGGACCTTCTATATTCACACCTGACCATCTATATTCACGCCTGACCATCTATATTCACACCTGACCATCTATACTCACATCTGAACATCTATATTCACGACTCACCATCTATACTCACACCTGACCATCTATATTCACACCTGACAATCTATATTCACACCTGACCATCTATATTCACACCTGACCATCTATACTCACACCTGACCATCTATATTCACACCTGACCATCTATATTCACACCTGACCATCTATACTCACACCTGACCATCTATTCACACAACCGGCCATCTATACTCACACCTGACCATCTATATTCACGCCTGACCATCTATACTCACACCTGACCATCTATATTCACACCTGACCATCTATATTCACACCTGACCATCTATACTCACACCTGACCATCTATATTCACACCTGGACATCTACATTCACATCTGACCATGTATATTCACACCTGACCATCTACATTCACACCTGACCATCTATATTCACACCTGACCATCTATACTCACACTTGACCATCTATACTCACACCTCACCATCTATACTCACACCTGACCATCTACATTCACACCTGACCATCTATACTCACACCTGACCACCTATACTCACACTTGACCATCTATACTCACACCTGACCATCTATACTCACACTTGACCATCTATACTCACACCTGACCATCTATACTCATACCCGACAATCTATACTCACACCTGACCATCTATATTCACACCTGACCATCTATATTCACACTGGACCATCTATACTCACACCTAACCATCAATACTCACACCTGACCATATATACTCACACCTGACCATCTATACTCACACCTGACCATCTATACTCACACCTGACCATCTATACTCACACCTGACCATCTATACTCACACCTGACGATCTATACTCACTCCTGACCATCTATACTCACACCTGACCATCTATACTCACACCGGACCATCTATACTCACCCCTGACCATCTATACTCACTCCTGACCATCTATACTCACACCTGACCATCTATACTCACACCTGACCATCTATATTCACTTCTGACCATCTATATTAACACTGGACCTTCTATAATCACACCTGACCATCTATACTCACACCGGACCATCTATACTCACACCTGACCATCTATACTCACTCCTGACCATCTATATTCACACCTGACCATCTATATTCACGCCTGACCATCTATATTCACACCTGACCATCTATATTCACACCTGACCATCTATACTCACACCTGACCATCTATATTCACACCTGACCATCTATACTCACACCTGACCATCTATACTCACACCTGACCATCTATATTCACTCCTGACCATCTATACTCACACCTGACCATCTATACTCACACTTGACCATCTATACTCACACCTGACCATCTATACTCACACTTGACCATCTATACTCACACCTGACCATCTATACTCATACCCGACAATCTATACTCACACCTGACCATCTATATTCACACCTGACCATCTATATTCACACTGGACCATCTATACTCACACCTGACCATCAATACTCACACCTGACCATATATACTCACACCTGACCATCGATACTCACACCTGACCATCTATATTCACACCTAACCATCTATATTCACACCTGATCATCGATACTCACACCTGACCATCTATATTCACACCTGACCATCTATACTCACACCTGACCATCTATACTCACCCTGGACCATCTATACTCACACCTGACCATCTATACTCACACCTGACCATCTATACTCACCCTGGACCATCTATACTCACACCTGACCATCTATACTCACACCTGACCATCTATACTCACCCTGGACCATCTATATTCACACCTGACCATCTATATTCACACCTGACCATCTATATTCACACCTGACCATCTATACTCACACCTGACCATCTATACTCACACCTGACCATCTATACTCACACCGGACCATCTATACTCACACCTGACCATCTATACTCACTCCTGACCATCTATATTCACACCTGACCATCTATATTCACACCTGACCATGTATACTCACACCTGACCATCTATACTCACACCGGACCATCTATACTCACACCTGACCATCTATACTCACTCCTGACCATCTATATTCACACCTGACCATCTATATTCACACCTGACCATCTATACTCACACCTAACCATCTACCCTCACACCTGACCATCTATACTCACACCCGACCATCTATACTCACCCCTGAACATCTATATTCACATCTGACCATCTATACTCACACCTGACCATCTATACTCACACCTGACCATCTATATTCACACCTGACCATCTATATTAACACTGGACCTTCTATATTCACACCTGACCATCTATGTTAACACTGGACCTTCTATATTCACACCTGACCATCTATATTCACGCCTGACCATCTATATTCACACCTGACCATCTATATTCACACCTGACCATCTATACTCACACCTGCCCATCTATATTCACACCTGACCATCTATACTCACACCTGACCATCTATACTCACACCTGACCATCTATATTCACACCTGACCATCTATATTAACACTGGACCTTCTATATTCACACCTGACCATCTATATTAACACTGGACCTTCTATATTCACACCTGACCATCTATATTCACGCCTGACCATCTATATTCACACCTGACCATCTATACTCACATCTGAACATCTATATTCACGACTCACCATCTATACTCACACCTGACCATCTATATTCACACCTGACAATCTATATTCACACCTGACCATCTATATTCACACCTGACCATCTATACTCACACCTGACCATCTATATTCACACCTGACCATCTATATTCACACCTGACCATCTATACTCACACCTGACCATCTATTCACACAACCGGCCATCTATACTCACACCTGACCATCTATATTCACGCCTGACCATCTATACTCACACCTGACCATCTATATTCACACCTGACCATCTATATTCACACCTGACCATCTATACTCACACCTGACCATCTATATTCACACCTGGACATCTACATTCACATCTGACCATGTATATTCACACCTGACCATCTACATTCACACCTGACCATCTATATTCACACCTGACCATCTATACTCACACTTGACCATCTATACTCACACCTCACCATCTATACTCACACCTGACCATCTACATTCACACCTGACCATCTATACTCACACCTGACCACCTATACTCACACTTGACCATCTATACTCACACCTGACCATCTATACTCACACTTGACCATCTATACTCACACCTGACCATCTATACTCATACCCGACAATCTATACTCACACCTGACCATCTATATTCACACCTGACCATCTATATTCACACTGGACCATCTATACTCACACCTAACCATCAATACTCACACCTGACCATATATACTCACACCTGACCATCTATACTCACACCTGACCATCTATACTCACACCTGACCATCTATACTCACACCTGACCATCTATACTCACACCTGACGATCTATACTCACTCCTGACCATCTATACTCACACCTGACCATCTATACTCACACCGGACCATCTATACTCACCCCTGACCATCTATACTCACTCCTGACCATCTATACTCACACCTGACCATCTATACTCACACCTGACCATCTATATTCACTTCTGACCATCTATATTAACACTGGACCTTCTATAATCACACCTGACCATCTATACTCACACCGGACCATCTATACTCACACCTGACCATCTATACTCACTCCTGACCATCTATATTCACACCTGACCATCTATATTCACGCCTGACCATCTATATTCACACCTGACCATCTATATTCACACCTGACCATCTATACTCACACCTGACCATCTATATTCACACCTGACCATCTATACTCACACCTGACCATCTATACTCACACCTGACCATCTATATTCACTCCTGACCATCTGTACTCACACCTGACCATCTATACTCACACCTGACCATCTATACTCACACCTGACCATCTATATTCACCCTGACCATCTATACTCACACCTGACCATCTATACTCACACCTGACCATCTATATTCACACCTGACAATCCATAACCACATCTGACCATCTATATTCACGCCTGACCATCTATATTCACATCTGACCATCTATATTCACGCCTGACCATCTATACTCACACCTGACCATCTATACTCACACTTGACCATCTATACTCACACCTGACCATCTATACTCACACTTGACCATCTATACTCACACCTGACCATCTATACTCATACCCGACAATCTATACTCACACCTGACCATCTATATTCACACCTGACCATCTATATTCACACTGGACCATCTATACTCACACCTGACCATCAATACTCACACCTGACCATATATACTCACACCTGACCATCGATACTCACACCTGACCATCTATATTCACACCTGACCATCTATATTCACACCTGACCATCGATACTCACACCTGACCATCTATATTCACACCTGACCATCTATACTCACACCTGACCATCTATACTCACCCTGGACCATCTATACTCACACCTGACCATCTATACTCACACCTGACCATCTATACTCACCCTGGACCATCTATACTCACACCTGACCATCTATACTCACACCTGACCATCTATACTCACCCTGGACCATCTATATTCACACCTGACCATCTATACTCACACCTGACCATCTATACTCACACCTGACCATCTATACTCACACCGGACCATCTATACTCACACCTGACCATCTATACTCACTCCTGACCATCTATATTCACACCTGACCATCTATATTCACACCTGACCATGTATACTCACACCTGACCATCTATACTCACACCGGACCATCTATACTCACACCTGACCATCTATACTCACTCCTGACCATCTATATTCACACCTGACCATCTATACTCACACCTAACCATCTACCCTCACACCTGACCATCTATACTCACACCCGACCATCTATACTCACCCCTGAACATCTATATTCACATCTGACCATCTATACTCACACCTGACCATCTATACTCACACCTGACCATCTATATTCACACCTGACCATCTATATTAACACTGGACCTTCTATATTCACACCTGACCATCTATATTAACACTGGACCTTCTATATTCACACCTGACCATCTATATTCACGCCTGACCATCTATATTCACACCTGACCATCTATATTCACACCTGACCATCTATGCTCACACCTGTCCATCTATATTCACACCTGACCATCTATACTCACACCTGACCATCTATACTCACACCTGACCATCTATATTCACACCTGACCATCTATATTAACACTGGACCTTCTATATTCACACCTGACCATCTATATTAACACTGGACCTTCTATATTCACACCTGACCATCTATATTCACGCCTGACCATCTATATTCACACCTGACCATCTATACTCACATCTGAACATCTATATTCACGACTCACCATCTATACTCACACCTGACCATCTATATTCACACCTGACAATCTATATTCACACCTGACCATCTATATTCACACCTGACCATCTATACTCACACCTGACCATCTATATTCACACCTGACCATCTATATTCACACCTGACCATCTATACTCACACCTGACCATCTATTCACACAACCGGCCATCTATACTCACACCTGACCATCTATATTCACGCCTGACCATCTATACTCACACCTGACCATCTATATTCACACCTGACCATCTATATTCACACCTGACCATCTATACTCACACCTGACCATCTATATTCACACCTGGCCATCTACATTCACATCTGACCATGTATATTCACACCTGACCATCTACATTCACACCTGACCATCTATATTCACACCTGACCATCTATACTCACACTTGACCATCTATACTCACACCTCACCATCTATACTCACACCTGACCATCTACATTCACACCAGACCATCTATACTCACACCTGACCATCTATACTCACACTTGACCATCTATACTCACACCTGACCATCTATACTCACACCTGACCATCTATACTCACACCTGACCATCTATACTCACACCTGACCATCTATACTCACACCTGACGATCTATACTCACTCCTGACCATCTATACTCACACCTGACCATCTATACTCACACCGGACCATCTATACTCACCCCTGACCATCTATACTCACTCCTGACCATCTATACTCACACCTGACCATCTATACTCACACCTGACCATCTATATTCACTTCTGACCATCTATATTAACACTGGACCTTCTATAATCACACCTGACCATCTATACTCACACCGGACCATCTATACTCACACCTGACCATCTATACTCACTCCTGACCATCTATATTCACACCTGACCATCTATATTCACGCCTGACCATCTATATTCACACCTGACCATCTATATTCACACCTGACCATCTATACTCACACCTGACCATCTATATTCACACCTGACCATCTATACTCACACCTGACCATCTATACTCACACCTGACCATCTATATTCACTCCTGACCATCTGTACTCACACCTGACCATCTATACTCACACCTGACCATCTATACTCACACCTGACCATCTATATTCACCCTGACCATCCATACTCACACCTGACCATCTATACTCACACCTGACCATCTATATTCACACCTGACAATCCATAACCACATCTGACCATCTATATTCACGCCTGACCATCTATATTCACATCTGACCATCTATATTCACGCCTGACCATCTATACTCACACCTGACCATCTATTCACACAACCGGCCATCTATACTCACACCTGACCATCTATATTCAGACCTGACCATCTATACTCACACCTGACCACCTATACACACACCTGACCATCTATGTTCACACCTCACCATCTATACTCACTCCTGACCATCTATATTCACACCTGACCATCTATGTTCTCACCTGACAATCTATACTCACACCTGACCATCTATATTCAAACCTGACCATCTATACTCACACCTGACCATCTATACTCACACCTGACCATCTATATTCACACTGGACCATCTGTACTCACACCTGACCATCTATACTCACAACTGACCATCTATACTCACACCTGACCATCTATATTCACACTGGACCATCTATACTCACACCTGACCATCTATACTCACACCTGACCATCTATACTCACACCTGACCATCTATACTCACACTGGACCATCTATACTCACACCCGACCATCTATATTCACACTCGACCATCAATACTCACACCTGACCATCTATACTAACACCTGACCATCTATACTCACACCTGACCATCAATACTCACACCTGACCATCTATACTCACACCTGACCATCTATACTCACACCCGACCATCAATACTCACACCTGACCATCTATAATCACACCTGACCATCTATACTCACACCTGACCATCTATACACACCTGACCATCTATATTCACACCGGACCATCTAGATTCACATCTGACCATCTATACTCTACCCTGACCATCTAGATTCACATCTGACCATCTATACTCTACCCTGACCATCTATATTCACACCTGACCATCTATACTCACACCTGACCATCTATACTCACACCTGACCATCCATACTCACACTGGACCATCTATACTCACACCTGACCATCTATACTCACACCTGACCATCTATATTCACTCCTGACCATCTGTACTCACACCTGACCATCTATATTCACGCCTGGCCATCTATACTCACACCTGATCATCTATATTCACCCTGACCATCTATACTCACACCGGACCATCTATACTCACACCTGACCATCTATATTCACACCTGACAATCCATAACCACATCTGACCATCTATATTCACGCCTGACCATCTATATTCACATCTGACCATCTATATTCACGCCTGACCATCTCTACTCACACCTGACCATCTATTCACACAACCGGCCATCTATACTCACACCTGACCATCTATATTCACACCTGACCATCTATACTCACACCTGACCACCTATACACACAGCTGACCATCTATGTTCACACCTCACCATCTATACTCACACCTGACCATCTATATTCACACCTGACCATCTATATTCACACCTGAAGAACTATATTCACACCTGACCATCTATACTCACACCTGACCATCTATATTCACACCTGACCATCTATACTCAGTCCTCACCAGCTATACTCACACCTGACCATCTATACTCACACCTGACCATCTATACTCACACCTGACCATCTATACACACCTGACCATCTATATTCACACCGGACCATCTAGATTCACATCTGACCATCTATACTCTACCCTGACCATCTAGATTCACATCTGACCATCTATACTCTACCCTGACCATTAATATTCACACCTGACCATCTATATTCACACCTGACCATCTATATTCACACCTGACAATCTACACTCACACCTGACCATCTATATTTACACCTGACCATCTATATTCACACCTGACCATCTACATTCACACCTGACCATCTATATTCACACCTGACCATCTATACTCACACCTGACCATCTATACTCACACTTGACCATCTATACTCACACCTGACCATCTATACTCACACCTGACCATCTACATTCACACCTGACCATCTATACTCACACCTGACCATCTATACTCACACTTGACCATCTATACTCACACCTGACCATCTATACTCACACTTGACCATCTATACTCACACCTGACCATCTATACTCATACCCGACAATCTATACTCACACCTGACCATCTATATTCACACCTGACCATCTATATTCACACTGGACCATCTATACTCACACCTGACCATCAATACTCACACCTGACCATATATACTCACACCTGACCATCGATACTCACACCTGACCATCTATATTCACACCTAACCATCTATATTCACACCTGATCATCGATACTCACACCTGACCATCTATATTCACACCTGACCATCTATACTCACACCTGACCATCTATACTCACCCTGGACCATCTATACTCACACCTGACCATCTATACTCACACCTGACCATCTATACTCACCCTGGACCATCTATACTCACACCTGACCATCTATACTCACACCTGACCATCTATACTCACCCTGGACCATCTATATTCACACCTGACCATCTATATTCACACCTGACCATCTATATTCACACCTGACCATCTATACTCACACCTGACCATCTATACTCACACCTGACCATCTATACTCACACCGGACCATCTATACTCACACCTGACCATCTATACTCACTCCTGACCATCTATATTCACACCTGACCATCTATATTCACACCTGACCATGTATACTCACACCTGACCATCTATACTCACACCGCACCATCTATACTCACACCTGACCATCTATACTCACTCCTGACCATCTATATTCACACCTGACCATCTATATTCACACCTGACCATCTATACTCACACCTAACCATCTACCCTCACACCTGACCATCTATACTCACACCCGACCATCTATACTCACCCCTGAACATCTATATTCACATCTGACCATCTATACTCACTCCTGACCATCTATACTCACACCTGACCATCTATATTCACACCTGACCATCTATATTAACACTGGACCTTCTATATTCACACCTGACCATCTATGTTAACACTGGACCTTCTATATTCACACCTGACCATCTATATTCACGCCTGACCATCTATATTCACACCTGACCATCTATATTCACACCTGACCATCTATACTCACACCTGCCCATCTATATTCACACCTGACCATCTATACTCACACCTGACCATCTATACTCACACCTGACCATCTATATTCACACCTGAACATCTATATTAACACTGGACCTTCTATATTCACACCTGACCATCTATATTAACACTGGACCTTCTATATTCACACCTGACCATCTATATTCACGCCTGACCATCTATATTCACACCTGACCATCTATACTCACATCTGAACATCTATATTCACGACTCACCATCTATACTCACACCTGACCATCTATATTCACACCTGACAATCTATATTCACACCTGACCATCTATATTCACACCTGACCATCTATACTCACACCTGACCATCTATATTCACACCTGACCATCTATATTCACACCTGACCATCTATACTCACACCTGACCATCTATTCACACAACCGGCCATCTATACTCACACCTGACCATCTATATTCACGCCTGACCATCTATACTCACACCTGACCATCTATATTCACACCTGACCATCTATATTCACACCTGACCATCTATACTCACACCTGACCATCTATATTCACACCTGGACATCTACATTCACATCTGACCATGTATATTCACACCTGACCATCTACATTCACACCTGACCATCTATATTCACACCTGACCATCTATACTCACACTTGACCATCTATACTCACACCTCACCATCTATACTCACACCTGACCATCTACATTCACACCTGACCATCTATACTCACACCTGACCATCTATACTCACACTTGACCATCTATACTCACACCTGACCATCTATACTCACACCTGACCATCTATACTCACACCTGACCATCTATACTCATACCCGACAATCTATACTCACACCTGACCATCTATATTCACACCTGACCATCTATATTCACACTGGACCATCTATACTCACACCTAACCATCAATACTCACACCTGACCATATATACTCACACCTGACCATCTATACTCACACCTGACCATCTATACTCACACCTGACCATCTATACTCACACCTGACCATCTATACTCACACCTGACGATCTATACTCACTCCTGACCATCTATACTCACACCTGACCATCTATACTCACACCGGACCATCTATACTCACCCCTGACCATCTATACTCACTCCTGACCATCTATACTCACACCTGACCATCTATACTCACACCTGACCATCTATATTCACTTCTGACCATCTATATTAACACTGGACCTTCTATAATCACACCTGACCATCTATACTCACACCGGACCATCTATACTCACACCTGACCATCTATACTCACTCCTGACCATCTATATTCACACCTGACCATCTATATTCACGCCTGACCATCTATATTCACACCTGACCATCTATATTCACACCTGACCATCTATACTCACACCTGACCATCTATATTCACACCTGACCATCTATACTCACACCTGACCATCTATACTCACACCTGACCATCTATATTCACTCCTGACCATCTGTACTCACACCTGACCATCTATACTCACACCTGACCATCTATACTCACACCTGACCATCTATATTCACCCTGACCATCTATACTCACACCTGACCATCTATACTCACACCTGACCATCTATATTCACACCTGACAATCCATAACCACATCTGACCATCTATATTCACGCCTGACCATCTATATTCACATCTGACCATCTATATTCACGCCTGACCATCTATACTCACACCTGACCATCTATACTCACACTTGACCATCTATACTCACACCTGACCATCTATACTCACACTTGACCATCTATACTCACACCTGACCATCTATACTCATACCCGACAATCTATACTCACACCTGACCATCTATATTCACACCTGACCATCTATATTCACACTGGACCATCTATACTCACACCTGACCATCAATACTCACACCTGACCATATATACTCACACCTGACCATCGATACTCACACCTGACCATCTATATTCACACCTGACCATCTATATTCACACCTGACCATCGATACTCACACCTGACCATCTATATTCACACCTGACCATCTATACTCACACCTGACCATCTATACTCACACCTGACCATCTATACTCACCCTGGACCATCTATACTCACACCTGACCATCTATACTCACACCTGACCATCTATACTCACCCTGGACCATCTATATTCACACCTGACCATCTATATTCACACCTGACCATCTATATTCACACCTGACCATCTATACTCACACCTGACCATCTATACTCACACCTGACCATCTATACTCACACCGGACCATCTATACTCACACCTGACCATCTATACTCACTCCTGACCATCTATATTCACACCTGACCATCTATATTCACACCTGACCATGTATACTCACACCTGACCATCTATACTCACACCGGACCATCTATACTCACACCTGACCATCTATACTCACTCCTGACCATCTATATTCACACCTGACCATCTATATTCACACCTGACCATCTATACTCACACCTAACCATCTACCCTCACACCTGACCATCTATACTCACACCCGACCATCTATACTCACCCCTGAACATCTATATTCACATCTGACCATCTATACTCACACCTGACCATCTATACTCACACCTGACCATCTATATTCACACCTGACCATCTATATTAACACTGGACCTTCTATATTCACACCTGACCATCTATATTAACACTGGACCTTCTATATTCACACCTGACCATCTATATTCACGCCTGACCATCTATATTCACACCTGACCATCTATATTCACACCTGACCATCTATACTCACACCTGCCCATCTATATTCACACCTGACCATCTATACTCACACCTGACCATCTATACTCACACCTGACCATCTATATTCACACCTGACCATCTATATTAACACTGGACCTTCTATATTCACACCTGACCATCTATATTAACACTGGACCTTCTATATTCACACCTGACCATCTATATTCACGCCTGACCATCTATATTCACACCTGACCATCTATACTCACATCTGAACATCTATATTCACGACTCACCATCTATACTCACACCTGACCATCTATATTCACACCTGACAATCTATATTCACACCTGACCATCTATATTCACACCTGACCATCTATACTCACACCTGACCATCTATATTCACACCTGACCATCTATATTCACACCTGACCATCTATACTCACACCTGACCATCTATTCACACAACCGGCCATCTATACTCACACCTGACCATCTATATTCACGCCTGACCATCTATACTCACACCTGACCATCTATATTCACACCTGACCATCTATATTCACACCTGACCATCTATACTCACACCTGACCATCTATATTCACACCTGGCCATCTACATTCACATCTGACCATGTATATTCACACCTGACCATCTACATTCACACCTGACCATCTATATTCACACCTGACCATCGATACTCACACTTGACCATCTATACTCACACCTCACCATCTATACTCACACCTGACCATCTACATTCACACCAGACCATCTATACTCACACCTGACCATCTATACTCACACTTGACCATCTATACTCACACCTGACCATCTATACTCACACCTGACCATCTATACTCACACCTGACCATCTATACTCACACCTGACCATCTATACTCACACCTGACGATCTATACTCACTCCTGACCATCTATACTCACACCTGACCATCTATACTCACACCGGACCATCTATACTCACCCCTGACCATCTATACTCACTCCTGACCATCTATACTCACACCTGACCATCTATACTCACACCTGACCATCTATATTCACTTCTGACCATCTATATTAACACTGGACCTTCTATAATCACACCTGACCATCTATACTCACACCGGACCATCTATACTCACACCTGACCATCTATACTCACTCCTGACCATCTATATTCACACCTGACCATCTATATTCACGCCTGACCATCTATATTCACACCTGACCATCTATATTCACACCTGACCATCTATACTCACACCTGACCATCTATATTCACACCTGACCATCTATACTCACACCTGACCATCTATACTCACACCTGACCATCTATATTCACTCCTGACCATCTGTACTCACACCTGACCATCTATACTCACACCTGACCATCTATACTCACACCTGACCATCTATATTCACCCTGACCATCTATACTCACACCTGACCATCTATACTCACACCTGACCATCTATATTCACACCTGACAATCCATAACTACATCTGACCATCTATATTCACGCCTGACCATCTATATTCACATCTGACCATCTATATTCACGCCTGACCATCTATACTCACACCTGACCATCTATTCACACAACCGGCCATCTATACTCACACCTGACCATCTATATTCAGACCTGACCATCTATACTCACACCTGACCACCTATACACACACCTGACCATCTATGTTCACACCTCACCATCTATACTCACACCTGACCATCTATATTCACACCTGACCATCTATGTTCTCACCTGACAATCTATACTCACACCTGACCATCTATATTCAAACCTGACCATCTATACTCACACCTGACCATCTATACTCACACCTGACCATCTATATTCACACTGGACCATCTGTACTCACACCTGACCATCTATACTCACAACTGACCATCTATACTCACACCTGACCATCTATATTCACACTGGACCATCTATACTCACACCTGACCATCTATACTCACACCTGACCATCTATACTCACACCTGACCATCTATACTCACACTGGACCATCTATACTCACACCCGACCATCTATATTCACACTCGACCATCAATACTCACACCTGACCATCTATACTAACACCTGACCATCTATACTCACACCTGACCATCAATACTCACACCTGACCATCTATACTCACACCTGACCATCTATACTCACACCCGACCATCAATACTCACACCTGACCATCTATAATCACACCTGACCATCTATACTCACACCTGACCATCTATACACACCTGACCATCTATATTCACACCGGACCATCTAGATTCACATCTGACCATCTATACTCTACCCTGACCATCTAGATTCACATCTGACCATCTATACTCTACCCTGACCATCTATATTCACACCTGACCATCTATACTCACACCTGACCATCTATACTCAAACCTGACCATCAATACTCACACCTGACCATCTATACTCACACCTGACCATCTATACTCACACCTGACCATCCATACTCACACTGGACCATCTATACTCACACCTGACCATCTATACTCACACCTGACCTTCTATATTCACTCCTGACCATCTGTACTCACACCTGACCATCTATATTCACGCCTGGCCATCTATACTCACACCTGATCATCTATATTCACCCTGACCATCTATACTCACACCGGACCATCTATACTCACACCTGACCATCTATATTCACACCTGACAATCCATAACCACATCTGACCATCTATATTCACGCCTGACCATCTATATTCACATCTGACCATCTATATTCACGCCTGACCATCTCTACTCACACCTGACCATCTATTCACACAACCGGCCATCTATACTCACACCTGACCATCTATATTCACACCTGACCATCTATACTCACACCTGACCACCTATACACACAGCTGACCATCTATGTTCACACCTCACCATCTATACTCACACCTGACCATCTATATTCACACCTGACCATCTATATTCACACCTGAAGAACTATATTCACACCTGACCATCTATACTCACACCTGACCATCTATATTCACACCTGACCATCTATACTCAGTCCTCACCAGCTATACTCACACCTGACCATCTATACTCACACCTGACCATCTATACTCACACCTGACCATCTATACACACCTGACCATCTATATTCACACCGGACCATCTAGATTCACATCTGACCATCTATACTCTACCCTGACCATCTAGATTCACATCTGACCATCTATACTCTACCCTGACCATCTATATTCACACCTGACCATCTATACTCACACCTGACCATCTATACTCACACCTGAGAATCTATACTCACACCTGACCATCTATATTCACACCTGACCATCTATACTCAAACCTGACCATCAATACTCACACCTGACCATCTATACTCACACCTGACCATCTATACTCACACCTGACCATCTATATTCACACCTGACCATCTATACTCAAACCTGACCATCAATACTCACACCTGACCATCTATACTCACACCTGACCATCTATACTCACACCTGACCATCTATACTCACACCTGACGATCTATATACACCCTGACCATCTATACTCACACCTGACCATCTATACTCACACCTGACCATCTATATTCACACCTGACAATCCATAACCACATCTGACCATCTATATTCACGCCTGACCATCTATATTCACATCTGACCATCTATATTGACGCCTGACCATCTATACTCACACCGGACCTTCTATATTCACACCTGACCATCTATATTCAAACCTGACCATCTATACTCACACCGGACCTTCTATATTCACACCTGACCATCTATATTCACACCTGACCATCTATACTCACACCTGACCACCTATACACACACCTGACCATCTATGTTCAGACCTCACCATCTATATTCACACCTGACCATCTATATTCAAACCTGACCATCTATACTCACACCGGACCTTCTATATTCACACCTGACCATCTATATTCACACTGGACCATCTGTACTCACACCTGACCATCTATACTCACACCTGACCATCTATACTCACACCTGACCATCTATATTCACACTGGACCATCTGTACTCTCACCTGACCATCTATACTCACACCTGACCATCTATACTCACACCTGACCATCTATATTCACACCTGACCATCTATATTCACACTGGACCATCTATACTCACACCTGACCATCTATACTCACACCTGACCATCTATACTCACACCTGACCATCTATACTCACACTGGACCATCTATACTCACACCCGACCATCTATATTCACACTCGACCATCAATACTCACACCTGACCATCTATACTAACACCTGACCATCTATACTCACACCTGACCATCAATACTCACACCTGACCATCTATACTCACACCTGACCATCTATACTCACACCTAACCATCTATACTCACACCTGACCATCTATACTCAGACCTGACCATCTATACTCACACTGGACCTTCTATACTCACACCCGACCATCTATATTCACACCCGACCATCAATACTCACACCTGACCATCTATACTCACACCTGACCATCTATACTCACACCAGACCATCTATACTCACACCTGACCATCTATACTCACACCTGACCATCTATACTCACACCTGACCATCTATACTCACACCTGACCATCTATACTCACACCTGACCATCAATACTCACACCTGACCATCTATATTCACACCTGACCATCTATACTCACACCTGACCATCTATATTCACACCTGACCATCTATATTCACACCTGACCATCTATATTCACACCTGACCATCTATACTCACACCTGACCATCTATATTCACTCCTGACCATCTATACTCACATCTGACCATCTATATTCACACCTGACAATCTATACTCACACCTGACCATCTATATTCACACCTGACCATCTATACTCAGTCCTGACCATCTATATTCACACCTCACCATCTATACTCACACCTGACCATCTATACTCACACCTGACCATCTATACTCACACCTGACCATCTATACTCACACCTGACCATCTATACTCACACCTGACCATCAATTCTCACACCTGACCATCTATATTCACACCTGACCATCTATACTCACACCTGACCATCTATATTCACACCTGACCATCTATATTCACACCTGACCATCTATATTCACACCTGACCATGTATACTCACACCTGACCATCTATATTCACTCCTGACCATCTATACTCACATCTGACCATCTATATTCACACCTGACAATCTATACTCAGTCCTGACCATCTCTATTCACACCTGACCATCTATACTCACACCTGACCATCTATACTCACACCTGACCATCTATACACACCTGACCATCTATATTCACACCGGACCATCTAGATTCACATCTGACCATCTATACTCTACCCTGACCATCTAGATTCACATCTGACCATCTATACTCTACCTTGACCATCTATATTCACACCTGACCATCTATACTCACACCTGACCATCTATACTCACACCTGACCATCTCTACTCACACTGGACCATCTATACTCACACCTGACCATCTATACTCAAACCTGACCATCTATACTCACACCTGACCATCTATACTCACACCTGACCATCCATACTCACACTGGACCATCTATACTCACACCTGACCATCGATACTCACACCTGACAATCTATATTCACTCCTGACCATCTGTACTCACACCTGACCATCTATACTCACACCTGACCATCTATACTCACACTGGACCATCTATACTCACACCTGACCATCTATACTCACACCTGACCATCTATATTCACGCCTGGCCATCTATACTCACACCTGACCATCTATATTCACCCTGACCATCTATACTCACACCTGACCATCTATATTCACTTCTGACCATCTATATTAACACTGGACCTTCTATAATCACACCTGACCATCTATACTCACACCGGACCATCTATACTCACACCTGACCATCTATACTCACTCCTGACCATCTATATTCACACCTGACCATCTATATTCACGCCTGACCATCTATATTCACACCTGACCATCTATATTCACACCTGACCATCTATACGCACACCTGACCATCTATATTCACACCTGACCATCTATACTCACACCTGACCATCTATACTCACACCTGACCATCTATATTCACTCCTGACCATCTGTACTCACACCTGACCATCTATACTCACACCTGACCATCTATACTCACACCTGACCATCTATATTCACCCTGACCATCTATACTCACACCTGACCATCTATACTCACACCTGACCATCTATATTCACACCTGACAATCCATAACCACATCTGACCATCTATATTCACGCCTGACCATCTATATTCACATCTGACCATCTATATTCACGCCTGACCATCTATACTCACACCTGACCATCTATTCACACAACCGGCCATCTATACTCACACCTGACCATCTATATTCACACCTGACCATCTATACTCACACCTGACCACCTATACACACACCTGACCATCTATGTTCACACCTCACCATCTATACTCACACCTGACCATCTATATTCACACCTGACCATCTATGTTCTCACCTGACAATCTATACTCACACCTGACCATCTATATTCAAACCTGACCATCTATACTCACACCTGACCATCTATACTCACACCTGACCATCTATATTCACACTGGACCATCTGTACTCACACCTGACCATCTATACTCACAACTGACCATCTATACTCACACCTGACCATCTATATTCACACTGGACCATCTATACTCACACTTGACCATCTATACTCACACCTGACCATCTATACTCACACCTGACCATCTATACTCACACTGGACCATCTATACTCACACCCGACCATCTATATTCACACTCGACCATCAATACTCACACCTGACCATCTATACTAACACCTGACCATCTATACTCACACCTGACCATCAATACTCACACCTGACCATCTATACTCACACCTGACCATCTATACTCACACCCGACCATCAATACTCACACCTGACCATCTATAATCACACCTGACCATCTATACTCACACCTGACCATCTATACACACCTGACCATCTATATTCACACCGGACCATCTAGATTCACATCTGACCATCTATACTCTACCCTGACCATCTAGATTCACATCTGACCATCTATACTCTACCCTGACCATCTATATTCACACCTGACCATCTATACTCACACCTGACCATCTATACTCAAACCTGACCATCAATACTCACACCTGACCATCTATAATCACACCTGACCATCTATACTCACACCTGACCATCCATACTCACACTGGACCATCTATACTCACACCTGACCATCTATACTCACACCTGACCATCTATATTCACTCCTGACCATCTGTACTCACACCTGACCATCTATATTCACGCCTGGCCATCTATACTCACACCTGATCATCTATATTCACCCTGACCATCTATACTCACACCTGACCATCTATACTCACACCTGACCATCTATATTCACACCTGACAATCCATAACCACATCTGACCATCTATATTCACGCCTGACCATCTATATTCACATCTGACCATCTATATTCACGCCTGACCATCTCTACTCTCACCTGACCATCTATTCACACAACCGGCCATCTATACTCACACCTGACCATCTATATTCACACCTGACCATCTATACTCACACCTGACTACCTATACACACACCTGACCATCTATGTTCACACCTCACCATCTATACTCACACCTGACCATCTATATTCACACCTGACCATCTATATTCACACCTGAAGAACTATATTCACACCTGACCATCTATACTCACACCTGACCAGCTATACTCACACCTGACCATCTATACTCACACCTGACCATCTATACTCACACCTGACCATCTATACACACCTGACCATCTATATTCACACCGGACCATCTAGATTCACATCTGACCATCTATACTCTACCCTGACCATCTATATTCACACCTGACCATCTATACTCACACCTGACCATCTATACTCACACCTGAGAATCTATACTCACACCTGACCATCTATATTCACACCTGACCATGTATACTCAAACCTGACCATCAATACTCACACCTGACCATCTATACTCACACCTGACCATCTATACTCACACCTGACCATCTATATTCACACCTGACCATCTATACTCAAACCTGACCATCAATACTCACACCTGACCATCTATACTCACACCTGACCATCTATACTCACACCTGACCATCTATACTCACACCTGACGATCTATATACACCCTGACCATCTATACTCACACCTGACCATCTATACTCACACCTGACCATCTATATTCACACCTGACAATCCATAACCACATCTGACCATCTATATTCACGCCTGTCCATCTATATTCACATCTGACCATCTATATTGACGCCTGACCATCTATACTCACACCGGACCTTCTATATTCTCACCTGACCATCTATATTCAAACCTGACCATCTATACTCACACCGGACCTTCTATATTCACACCTGACCATCTATATTCACACCTGACCATCTATACTCACACCTGACCACCTATACACACACCTGACCATCTATGTTCAGACCTCACCATCTATATTCACACCTGACCATCTATATTCAAACCTGACCATCTATACTCACACCGGACCTTCTATATTCACACATGACCATCTATATTCACACTGGACCATCTGTACTCACACCTGACCATCTATACTCACACCTGACCATCTATACTCACACCTGACCATCTATATTCACACTGGACCATCTGTACTCACACCTGACCATCTATACTCACACCTTACCATCTATACTCACACCTGACCATCTATATTCACACCTGACCATCTATATTCACACTGGACCATCTATACTCACACCTGACCATCTATACTCACACCTGACCATCTATACTCACACCTGACCATCTATACTCACACTGGACCATCTATACTCACACCCGACCATCTATATTCACACTCGACCATCAATACTCACACCTGACCATCTATACTAACACCTGACCATCTATACTCACACCTGACCATCAATACTCACACCTGACCATCTATACTCACACCTGACCATCTATACTCACACCTGACCATCTATACTCACACCTGACCATCTATACTCACACCTGACCATCTATACTCACACTGGACCTTCTATACTCACACCCGACCATCTATATTCACACCCGACCATCAATACTCACACCTGACCATCTATACTCACACCTGACCATCTATACTCACACCTGACCATCTATACTCACACCTGACCATCTATACTCACACCTGACCATCTATACTCACACCTGACCATCTATACTCACACCTGACCATCAATACTCACACCTGACCATCTATATTCACACCTGACCATCTATACTCACACCTGACCATCTATATTCACACCTGACCATCTATATTCACACCTGACCATCTATATTCACACCTGACCATCTATACTCACACCTGACCATCTATATTCACTCCTGACCATCTATACTCACATCTGACCATCTATATTCACACCTGACAATCTATACTCACACCTGACCATCTATATTCACACCTGACCATCTATACTCAGTCCTGACCATCTATATTCACACCTGACCATCTATACTCACACCTGACCATCTATACTCACACCTGACCATCTATACTCACACCTGACCATCTATACTCACACCTGACCATCTATACTCACACCTGACCATCAATACTCACACCTGACCATCTATATTCACACCTGACCATCTATACTCACACCTGACCATCTATATTCACACCTGAACATCTATATTCACACCTGACCATCTATATTCACACCTGACCATGTATACTCACACCTGACCATCTATATTCACTCCTGACCATCTATACTCACATCTGACCATCTATACTCACACCTGACCATCTATACTGACACCTGACCATCTATATTCACACCGGACCATCTAGATTCACATCTGACCATCTATACTCTACCCTGACCATCTAGATTCACATCTGACCATCTATACTCTACCTTGACCATCTATATTCACACCTGACCATCTATACTCACACCTGACCATCTATACTCACACCTGACCATCTCTACTCACACTGGACCATCTATACTCACACCTGACCATCTATACTCAAACCTGACCATCTATACTCACACCTGACCATCTATACTCACACCTGACCATCCATACTCACACTGGACCATCTATACTCACACCTGACCATCTATACTCACACCTGACCATCTATATTCACTCCTGACCATCTGTACTCACACCTGACCATCTATACTCACACCTGACCATCTATACTCACACTGGACCATCTATACTCACACCTGACCATCTATACTCACACCTGACCATCTATATTCACGCCTGGCCATCTATACTCACACCTGACCATCTATATTCACCCTGACCATCTATACTCACACCTGACCATCTATATCCACACCTGACAATCCATAACCACATCTGACCATCTATATTCACGCCTGACCATCTATATTCACATCTGACCATCTATATTCACGCCTGACCATCTATACTCACACCTGACCATCTATTCACACAACCGGCCATCTATACTCACACCTGACCATCTATATTCACACCTGACCATCTATACTCACACCTGACCACCTATACACACACCTGACCATCTATGTTCACACCTCACCATCTATACTCACACCTGACCATCTATATTCACACCTGACCATTTATGTTCTCACCTGACAATCTATACTCACACCTGACCATCTATATTCAAACCTGACCATCTATATTCACACCTGACGAACTATGTTCACACCTGACCATCTATACTCAAACCTGACCATCTATATTCACACCTGACCATCTAGATTCACATCTGACCATCTATACTCACACCTGACCATCTATACTCACACCTGACCATCTATACACACCTGACCATCTATATTCACACCGGACCATCTAGATTCACATTTGACCATCTATACTCTACCCTGACCATCTAGATTCACATCTGACCATCTATACTCTACCCTGACCATCTATATTCACACCTGACCATCTATACTCACACCTGACCATCTATACTCACACCTGACCATCTATACTCACACTGGACCATCTATACTCACACCTGACCATCTATACTCACACCTGACCATCTATATTCACTCCTGCCCATCTGTACTCACACCTGACCATCTATACTCACACCTGACCATCTATACTCACACCTGACCATCTATATTCACGCCTGGCCATCTATACTCACACCTGACCATCTATATTCACCCTGACCATCTATACTCACACCTGATCATCTATACTCACACCTGACCATCTATATTCACACCTGACAATCCATAACCACATCTGACCATCTATATTCACGCCTGACCATCTATATTCACATCTGACCATCTATATTCACGCCTGACCATCTATACTCACACCTGACCATCTATTCACACAACCGGCCATCTATACTCACACCTGACCATCTATATTCACACCTGACCATCTATACTCACACCTGACCATCTATATTCAAACCTGACCATCTATATTCACACCTGACGAACTATATTCACACCTGACCATCTATACTCACACCGGACCTTCTATATTCACACCTGACCATCTATACTCACACCTGACCATCTATACTCACATCTGACCATCTATATTCACACTGGACCATCTGTACTCACACCTGACCATCTATACTCACTCCTGACCATCTATACTCACACCTGACCATCTATATTCACACCTGACCATCTATATTCACACTGGACCATCTATACTCACACCTGACCATCTATACTCACACCTGACCATCTATACTCACACCTGACCATCTATACTCACACTGGACCATCTCTACTCACACCCGACCATCTATATTCACACTCGACCATCAATACTCACACCTGACCATCTATACTAACACCTGACCATCTATACTCACACCTGACCATCAATACTCACACCTGAACATCTATACTCACACCTGACCATCTATACTCACACCTGACCATCTATACTCACACCTGACCATCTATACTCACACCTGACCATCTATACTCACACTGGACCATCTATACTCACACCCGACCATCTATATTCACACCCGACCATCAATACTCAGACCTGTCCATCTATACTCACACTTGACCATCTATACTCACACCTGACCATCTATACTCACACCTGACCATCAATACTCACACCTGACCATCTATATTCACACCTGACCATCTATACTCAGTCCTGACCATCTATATTCACACCTAACCATCTATACTCACACCTGACCATCTATACTCACACCTAACCATCTATACTCACACCTAACCATCTATACTCACACCTGACCATCTATATTCACACCTGACCATCTATATTCACACCTGACCATGTATACTCACACCTGACCATCTATATTCACTCCTGACCATCTATACTCACATCTGACCATCTATATTCACACCTGACAATCTATACTCACACCTGACCATCTATATTCACACCTGACCATCTATACTCAGTCCTGACCATCTATATTCACACCTAACCATCTATACTCACACCTGACCATCTATACTCACACCTAACCATCTATACTCACACCTAACCATCTATACTCACACCTGACCATCTATACTCACACCTGACCATCTATACTCACACCTGACCATCTATATTCACACCTGACCATCTATATTCACACCTGACCATCTATACTCACACCTGACCATGTATACTCACACCTGACCATCTATATTCACTCCTGACCATCTATACTCACACCTGACCATCTATACTCACACCTGACCATCTATATTCACTCCTGACCATCCATACTCACACCTGACCATCTATATTCACACCTGACCATCTATACTCACACCTGACCATCTATATTCACACCTGACCATCTATATTCACACCTGACCATCTATATTCACACCTGACCATGTATACTCACACCTGACCATCTATATTCACTCCTGACCATCTATACTCACATCTGACCATCTATATTCACACCTGACAATCTATACTCACACCTGACCATCTATATTCACCCCTGACCATCTATATTTGATGAATATAGATGACCATCTATATTCACCCCTGACCATCTATATCTGGTCCCGGCGACTTATCTACCTTGATAGAATTCAAAAGTTCTAACACATCCTCCTCTTTTGTGGACATTAAAGAGGAGGATGTGTTAGAACTTTTGAATTCTATCAAGGTAGATAAGTCGCCGGGACCAGATGGGATGTACCCCAGGATACTGTGGGAGGCCAGGGAAGTGATTGCAGAGCCCTTGGCGATGATCTTTGCGTCGTCAATGGAGACGGGAGAGGTTCCGGAAGATTGGAGGATTGCGGATGTAGTCCCTATTTTCAAGAAAGGGAACAGAGATAGCCCGGGAAATTACCGCCCGGTGAGTCTGACCTCAGTGGTTGGTAAGCTGATGGAGAGGCTTCTGAGGGACAAGATTTACGACCATTTGGAGAGGTTTGACATGATCAGGAATAGTCAGCATGGATTTGTCAAGGGCAGGTCGTGCCTTACGAGCCTAGTTGAGTTCTTCGATAATGTGACTGAACACATTGACGAAGGAAGTGCCGTGGACGTAGTGTACATGGACTTCAGCAAGGCTTTTGATAAGGTCCCCCATGCAAGACTTCTTGAGAAGGTGAGAGGGCATGGGATCCAAGGGCCTTTGGCCTTGTGGATCCAGAACTGGCTTGCCTGCAGAAGGCAGAGAGTGGTTGTGGATGGGTCTTTTTCGGAATGGAGGTCAGTCACCAGTGGGGTGCCCCAGGGATCTGTTCTGGGACCCTTGTTGTTTGTCATTTTCATAAATGACCTGGATGAGGAAGTGGAGGGATGGGTTAACAAGTTCGCTGATGACACGAAGGTCGGCGGTGTTGTGGATGGTCTGGAAGGATGTCAAAAGTTGCAGCAGGACATAGATAGGATGCAGGAATGGGCGGAGAAGTGGCAGATGGACTTCAACGCGGATAAATGTGTAGTAGTCCATTTCGGCAGAACCAACGGGATGAACGAGTACACTATTAAGGGCAGGGGTCTTAGTAGCGTTGAAGAGCAGAAGGATCTCGGGGTCCGGGTTCACAGGACTCTTAAATCGGCCTCGCAGGTGGAGGAGGTGGTCAAGAAGGCGTATGGTGTACTGGCCTTCATTAATCGAGGGATTGAGTTTAGGAGTCGGGAGGTAATGCTGCAACTTTACAGGACCCTTGTCAGGCCTCATTTGGAGTACTGTGCGCAGTTCTGGTCGCCTCACTATAGGAAAGACGTAGAAGCTATTGAAAGGGTGCAGAGGAGATTTACAAGGATGTTGCCTGGACTGGGAGGCATGCCTTATGAAGATAGGTTGAGGGAGCTGGGACTCTTTTCCCTGGAGAGGCGAAGGTTGAGAGGCGACCTGATAGAAGTTTATAAAATGTTGAGAGGAATAGATAGGGTGGACTCTCAGAGGCTATTTCCCCGGGTTGAAATGGTCGCTACGAGAGGACACAGATTTAAGGTGCGGGGAGGGAAGTACAGAGGTGATGTTAGGGGTAAGTTTTTCACTCAGAGGGTAGTGAGTGATTGGAATCGGCTGCCGTCGTCGGTGGTGGAGGCGAACTCGCTGGGGTCTTTTAAAAGACTTCTGGATGAGGATATGGGGTTTAATGGGATTGGGGGTTATAGATAGGTCTATAGATTGGTGGGGTTGATGCGATCGGCGCAACTCGAGGGCCGAAGGGCCTGTTTGTGCTGTAATGTTCTATGTTCTATGTTCTATGTTCTATGTTCTATATTCACACCTGACCATCTATATTCACACCTGACCGTCTATATTCAGTCCTGACCATTTATATTCACACCTGACCATCTATACTCACACCTGACCATCTATACTCACACCTGACCATCTATACACACCTGACCATCTATATTCACACCTGACCATTTATATTCACACCTGACCATCTATACTCACACCTGACAATCTATACTCACACCTGACCATCAATAATCACACCTGACCATCTATACTCACACCTGACCATCTATACTCACACCTGACCATCTATACTCACACCTGACCATCAATACTCACACCTGACCATCTATACCCACACCTGACCATCTATAATCACACCTGACCATCTATATTCACACCAGACCATCTATATTCACACCTGGCCATCTATACTCACACCTGACCATCTATACTCACACTGGACCATCTATACTCATTCCTGACCATCTATACTCACACCTGACCATCTGTACTCACACCTGACCATCTATACTCACACGGGACCATCTATGCTCACACCTGACCATCTATACTCACTCCTGACCATCTATTTTCACACCTGACCATCTATATTCACACCTGACCATCTATACTCACACCTGACCATCTATACTCACACCTGACCATCCATATTCACTCCTGACCATCTATACTCACTCCTGACCATCTATATTCACGCCTGGCCATCTATACTCACACCTGACCATCTATATTCACTCCTGACCATCTATACTCACACCTGACCATCTATACTCACACCTGACCATCTATATTCACACCTGACCATCTATACTCACACCTGACCATCTATATTCACACCTGACCATCTATATTCACACTGGACCATCGATACTCACACCTGACCATCTATACTCACACCTGACCATCTATACTCACACTGGACCATCTATACTCACACCCGACCATCTATACTCACACCTGACAATCCACATTCACACCTGACCATCTATATTCACACCCGACCATCTATACTCACACCTGACCATCTATACTCACACCTCACCATCAATACTCACACCTGACAATCTACATTCACACCTGACCATCTATATTCACACCCGACCATCTATACTCATACCTGACCATCTATACTCACACCTGACCATCTATACTCACACCTGTCCATCTATACTCACACCTGACCATCTATATTCACACCTGACCATCAATATTCACACCTGGCCATCTATAATCACACTTGACCATTTATACTCACGCCTGACCATCTATATTCACACCTGACCATCTATACTCACACCTGACCATCTATACTCACACCTGACCATCGATACTCACACCCGACCATCTATACTCACACCTGACCATCTATATTCACACTGGACCATCTATACTCACACCTGACCATCTATACTCACACCTGACCATCGATACTCACACCTGACCATCTATAATCACATCTGACAATCTATACTCACACCTGACCATCTATATTCACACCTGACCATCAATACTCACACCTGACCATCTATACTCACACCTGACCATCTATACTCACACCTGACCATCTATACTCACTCCTGACTATCTATATTCACACCTGACCATCTATATTTACACCTGACCATCTATACTCACACCTGACCATCTATACTCACACCTGACCATCCATATTCACTCCTGACCATCTATACTCACACCTGACCATCTATACTCACACCTGACCATTTATATTCACTCCTGACCATCTGTACTCACACCTGACCATCTATACTCACTCCTGACCATCTATATTCACGCCTGGCCATCTATACTCACACCTGACAATCTATATTCACCCTGACCATCTATACTCACACCTGACCATCTATACTCACACCTGACCATCTATATTCACTCCTGACCATCTATACTCACATCTGACCATCTATATTCACACCTGACAATCTATACACACACCTGACCATCTATATTCACACCTGACCATCTATACTCAGTCCTGACCATCTATATTCACACCTAACCATCTATACTCACAACTGACCATCTATACTCACACCTGACCATCTATACTCACACCTGACCATCAATACTCACACCTGACCATCTATATTCACACCTGACCATCTATACTCACACCTGACCATCTATATTCACACCTGACCATCTATATTCACACCTGACCATCTATATTCACACCTGACCATGTATACTCACACCTGACCATCTATATTCACTCCTGACCATCTATACTCACATCTGACCATCTATATTCACACCTGACAATCTATACTCACACCTGATCATCTATATTCACCCCTGACCATCTATATTCACACCTGACCATCTATATTCACACCTGACCATCTATATTCAGTCCTGACCATCTATATTCACACCTGACCATCTATACTCACACCTGACCATCTATACTCACACCTGACCATCTATACACACCTGACCATCTATATTCACACCTGACCATCTATATTCACACCTGACCATCTATATTCAGTCCTGACCATCTATATTCACACCTGACCATCTATACTCACACCTGACCATCAATACTCACACCTGACCATCTATACTCAGTCCTGACCATCTATATTCACACCTGACCATCTATACTCACACCTGACCATCTATACTCACACCTGACCATCTATACTAACACTGGACCATCTATACTCACACCTGACCATCTATACTCAAGCCTGACCATCAATACTCACACCTGACCATCTATACTCACATCTGACCATCTATATTTACTCCTGACCATCTATACCCACACCTGACCATCTATAATCACACCTGACCATCTATATTCACACCAGACCATCTATATTCACACCTGGCCATCTATACTCACACCTGACCATCTATACTCACACTGGACCATCTATGCTCACACATGACCATCTATACTCACACCTGACCATCTATACTCACACTGGACCATCTATGCTCACACCTGACCATCTATACTCACTCCTGACCATCTATTTTCACACCTGACCATCTATATTCACACCTGACCATCTATACTCACACCTGACCATCTATACTCACACCTGACCATCCATATTCACTCCTGACCATGTATACTCACTCCTGACCATCTATATTCACGCCTGGCCATCTATACTCACACCTGACCATCTATATTCACTCCTGACCATCTATACTCACACCTGACCATCTATACTCACACCTGACCATCTATACTCACACCTGACCATCCATATTCACTCCCGACCATCTATACTCACACCTGACCATCCATATTCACTCCTGACCATCTATACTCACTCCTGACCATCTATATTCACGCCTGGCCATCTATACTCACACCTGACCATCTATATTCACTCCTGACCATCTATACTCACACCTGACCATCTATACTCACACCTGACCATCTATATTCACACCTGACCATCTATATTCACACTGGACCATCTATACTCACACCTGACCATCTATACTCACACCTGACCATCTATACTCACACCTGACCATCTATACTCACACCCGACCATCTATACTCACACCTGACAATCCACATTCACACCTGACCATCTATATTCACACCTCACCATCAATACTCACACCTGACAATCTACATTCACACCTGACCATCTATATTCACACCCGACCATCTATACTCATACCTGACCATCTATACTCACACCTGACCATCTATACTCACACCTGTCCATCTATACTCACACCTGACCATCTATATTCACACCTGACCATCAATATTCACACCTGGCCATCTATAATCACACCTCACCATTTATCCTCACACCTGACCATCTATATTCACACCTGACCATCTATACTCACACCTGACCATCTATACTCACACCTGACCATCGATACTCACACCCGACCATCTATACTCACACCTGACCATCTATATTCACACTGGACCATCTATACTCACACCTGACCATCTATACTCACACCTGACCATCGATACTCACACCTGACCATCTATAATCACATCTGACAATCTATACTCACACCTGACCATCTATACTCACACCTGACCATCTATACTCACACCTGACCATCTATACTCACACCTGACCATCTATACTCACACCTGGCCATCTATACTCACTCCTGACTATCTATATTCACACCTGACCATCTATATTTACACCTGACCATCTATACTCACACCTGACCATCTATACTCACACCTGACCATCCATATTCACTCCTGACCATCTATACTCACACCTGACCATCTATACTCACACCTGACCATCTATATTCACTCCTGACCATCTGTACTCACACCTGACCATCTATACTCACTCCTGACCATCTATATTCACGCCTGGCCATCTATACTCACACCTGACCATCTATATTCACTCTGACCATCTATACTCACACCTGACCATCTATACTCACACCTGACCATCTATATTCACACCTGACAATCCATCACCACATCTGACCATCTATATTCACGCCTGACCATCTATATTCACATCTGACCATCTATATTCACGCCTGACCATCTATACTCACACCTGACCATCTATATTCACACGTGACCATCTATATTCACACCTGTCCATCTATGTTCACACCTGACCATCTATACTCACACCTGACCATCTATTTTCACACCTGACCATCTATGTTCTCACCTGACAATCTATATTCACACCTGACCATCTATGTTCACACCTGACCATCTATACTCACACCTGACCATCTATATTCACACCTGACCATCTATGTTCTCACCTGACAATCTATACTCACACCTGACCATCTATATTCACACCTGACCATCTATGTTCTCACCTGACAATCTATACTCACACCTGACCATCTATATTCACACCTGACCATCTATGTTCACACCTGACCATCTATACTCACACCTGACCATCTATATTCACACCTGACCATCTATGTTCTCACCTGACAATCTATACTCACATCTGACCATCTATATTCAAACCTGACCATCTATATTCACACCTGACGAACTATATTCACACCTGACCATCTATACTCACACCGGACCTTCTATATTCACACCTGACCATCTATATTCGCACCGGACCATCTATACTCACACCTGACCATCTATACTCACACCTGACCATCTATATTCACACCTGACCATCTATATTCACACTGGACCATCTGTACTCACACCTGACCATCTATACTCACACCTGACCATCTATATTCACACCTGACCATCTATATTCACACCTGACCATCTATATTCACACTGGACCATCTATACTCACACCTGACCATCTATACTCACACCTGACCATCTATACTCACACCTGACCATCTATACTCACACTGGACCATCTATACTCACACCCGACCATCTATATTCACAGCCGACCATCAATACTCACACCTGACCATCTATACTCACATCTGACCATCAATACTCACACCTGACCATCTATACTCACACCTGACCATCTATACTAACACTGGACCATCTATACTCACACCTGACCATCTATACTCACACTGGACCATCTATACTCACACCCGACCATCTATATTCACACCCGACCATCAATACTCACACCTGACCATCTATATTCACACCTGACCATCTATATTCACACCTGACCATCTATATTCACACTGGACCATCTATACTCACACCTGACCATCTATACTCACACCTGACCATCTATACTCACACCTGACCATCAATACTCACACCTGACCATCTATACTCACACCTGACCATCTATACTCACACCTGACCATCTATACTCACACCTGACCATCTATACTCACACCTGACCATCTATACTCACACCTGACCATCAATACTCACACCTGACCATCTATATTCACACCTGACCATCTATACTCACACCTGACCATCTATATTCACACCTGACCATCTATATTCACACCTGACCATCTATATTCACACCTGACCATGTATACTCACAACTGACCATCTATATTCACACCTGACCATCTATACTCACACCTGACCATCTATACTCACACCTGACCATCTATACTCACACCTGACCATCTATACTCACACCTGACCATCTATATTCACTCCTGACCATCTGTACTCACACCTGACCATCTATACTCACACCTGACCATCTATACTCACACTGGACCATCTATACTCACACCTGACCATCTATACTCACACCTGACCATCTATATTCACGCCTGGCCATCTATACTCACACCTGACCATCTATATTCACCCTGACCATCTATACTCACACCTGACCATCTATATCCACACCTGACAATCCATAACCACATCTGACCATCTATATTCACGCCTGACCATCTATATTCACATCTGACCATCTATATTCACGCCTGACCATCTATACTCACACCTGACCATCTATTCACACAACCGGCCATCTATACTCACACCTGACCATCTATCTTCACACCTGACCATCTATACTCACACCTGACCATCTATATTCATACCTGACCATCTATGTTCTCACCTGACAATCTATACTCACACCTGACCATCTATATTCACACCTGACCATCTATGTTCGCACCTGACAATCTATACTCACACCTGACCATCTATATTCACACCTGACCATCTATGTTCACACCTGACCATCTATACTCACACCTGACCATCTATATTCACACCTGACCATCTATGTTCTCACCTGACAATCTATACTCACATCTGACCATCTATATTCATACCTGACCATCTATATTCACACCTGACGAACTATATTCACACCTGACCATCTATACTCACACCGGACCTCCTATATTCACACCTGACCATCTATATTCGCACCAGACCATCTATACTCACACCTGACCATCTATACTCACACCTGACCATCTATATTCACACCTGAGCATCTATATTCACACTGGACCATCTGTACTCACACCTGACCATCTATACTCACACCTGACCATCTATATGCACACCTGACCATCTATATTCACACCTGACCATCTATATTCACACTGGACCATCTATACTCACACCTGACCATCTATACTCACACCTGACCATCTATACTCACACCTGACCATCTATACTCACACTGGACCATCTATACTCACACCCGACCATCTATATTCACAGCCGACCATCAATACGCACACCTGACCATCTATACTCACATCTGACCATCAATACTCACACCTGACCATCTATACTCACACCTGACCATCTATACTAACACTGGACCATCTATACTCACACCTGACCATCTATACTCACACTGGACCATCTATACTCACACCCGACCATCTATATTCACACCCGACCATCAATACTCACACCTGACCATCTATATTCACACCTGACCATCTATATTCACACTGGACCATCTATACTCACACCTGACCATCTATACTCACACCTGACCATCTATACTCACACCTGACCATCAATACTCACACCTGACCATCTATACTCACACCTGACCATCTATACTCACACCTGACCATCTATACTCACACCTGACCATCTATACTCACACCTGACCATCAATACTCACACCTGACCATCTATATTCACACCTGACCATCTATACTCACACCTGACCATCTATATTCACACCTGACCATCTATATTCACACCTGACCATCTATATTCACACCTGACCATGTATACTCACAACTGACCATTTATATTCACACCTGACCATCTATACTCACACCTGACCATCTATACTCACACCTGACCATCTATACTCACACCTGACCATCTATATTCACTCCTGACCATCTGTACTCACACCTGACCATCTATACTCACACCTGACCATCTATACTCACACTGGACCATCTATACTCACACCTGACCATCTATACTCACACCTGACCATCTATATTCACTCCTGGCCATCTATACTCACACCTGACCATCTATATTCACCCTGACCATCTATACTCACACCTGACCATCTATATCCACACCTGACAATCCATAACCACATCTGACCATCTATATTCACGCCTGACCATCTATACTCACACCCGACCATCTATATTCACACCCGACCATCAATACTCACACCTGACCATCTATATTCAGACCTGACAATCTATATTCACACCTGACCATCTATATTCACACCTGACCATCTATACTCACACCTGACCATCTATATTCACATCTGACCATCTATATTCACGCCTGACCATCTATACTCACACCTGACCATCTATTCACACAACCGGCCATCTATACTCACACCTGACCATCTATATTCACACCTGACCATCTATACTCACACCTGACCACCTATACACACACCTGACCATCTATGTTCACACCTCACCATCTATACTCACACCTGACCATCTATATTCACACCTGACCATTTATGTTCTCACCTGACAATCTATAGTCACACCTGACCATCTATATTCAAACCTGACCATCTATATTCACACCTGACGAACTATATTCACACCTGACCATCTATACTCAAACCTGACCATCTATATTCACACCTGACCATCTAGATTCACATCTGACCATCTATACTCACACCTGACCATCTATACTCACACCTGACCATCTATACACACCTGACCATCTATATTCACACCGGACCATCTAGATTCACATCTGACAATCTATACTCTACCCTGACCATCTAGATTCACATCTGACCATCTATACTCTACCCTGACCATCTATATTCACACCTGACCATCTATACTCACACCTGACCATCTATACTCACACCTGACCATCTATACTCACACTGGACCATCTATACTCACACCTGACCATCTATACTCACACCTGACCATCTATATTCACTCCTGCCCATCTGTACTCACACCTGACCATCTATACTCACACCTGACCATCTATACTCACACCTGACCATCTATATTCACGCCTGGCCATCTATACTCACACCTGACCATCTATATTCACCCTGACCATCTACACTCACACCTGACCATCTATACTCACACCTGACCATCTATATTCACACCTGACAATCCATAACCACATCTGACCATCTATATTCACGCCTGACCATCTATATTCACATCTGACCATCTATATTCACGCCTGACCATCTATACTCACACCTGACCATCTATTCACACAACCGGCCATCTATACTCACACATGACCATCTATATTCACACCTGACCATCTATACTCACACCTGACCATCTATATTCAAACCTGACCATCTATATTCACACCTGACGAACTATATTCACACCTGACCATCTATACTCACACCGGACCTTCTATATTCACACCTGACCATCTATACTCACACCTGACCATCTATACTCACATCTGACCATCTATATTCACACTGGACCATCTGTACTCACACCTGACCATCTATACTCACACCTGACCATCTATACTCACACCTGACCATCTATATTCACACCTGACCATCTATAGTCACACTGGACCATCTATACTCACACCTGACCATCTATACTCACACCTGACCATCTATACTCACACCTGACCATCTATACTCACACTGGACCATCTCTACTCACACCCGACCATCTATATTCACACTCGACCATCAATACTCACACCTGACCATCTATACTAACACCTGACCATCTATACTCACACCTGACCATCAATACTCACATCTGAACATCTATACTCACACCTGACCATCTATACTCACACCTGACCATCTATACTCACACCTGACCATCTATACTCACACCTGACCATCTATACTCACACTGGACCATCTATACTCACACCCGACCATCTATATTCACACCCGACCATCAATACTCACACCTGTCCATCTATACTCACACCTGACCATCTATACTCACACCTGACCATCTATACTCACACCTGACCATCAATACTCACACCTGACCATCTATATTCACACCTGACCATCTATACTCACACCTGACCATCTATATTCACACCTGACCATCTATATTCACACCTGACCATGTATACTCACACCTGACCATCTATATTCACTCCTGACCATCTATACTCACATCTGACCATCTATATTCACACCTGACAATCTATACTCACACCTGACCATCTATATTCACACCTGACCATCTATACTCAGTCCTGACCATCTATATTCACACCTAACCATCTATACTCACACCTGACCATCTATACTCACACCTAACCATCTATACTCACACCTAACCATCTATACTCACACCTGACCATCTATACTCACACCTGACCATCTATACTCACACCTGACCATCTATATTCACACCTGACCATCTATATTCACACCTGACCATCTATACTCACACCTGACCATGTATACTCACACCTGACCATCTATATTCACTCCTGACCATCTATACTCACACCTGACCATCTATACTCACACCTGACCATCTATATTCACTCCTGACCATCCATACTCACACCTGACCATCTATATTCACACCTGACCATCTATACTCACACCTGACCATCTATATTCACACCTGACCATCTATATTCACACCTGACCATCTATATTCACACCTGACCATGTATACTCACACCTGACCATCTATATTCACTCCTGACCATCTATACTCACATCTGACCATCTATATTCACACCTGACAATCTATACTCACACCTGACCATCTATATTCACCCCTGACCATCTATATTTGATGAATATAGATGACCATCTATATTCACCCCTGACCATCTATATCTGGTCCCGGCGACTTATCTACCTTGATAGAATTCAAAAGTTCTAACACATCCTCCTCTTTTGTGGACATTAAAGAGGAGGATGTGTTAGAACTTTTGAATTCTATCAAGGTAGATAAGTCGCCGGGACCAGATGGGATGTACCCCAGGATTCTGTGGGAGGCCAGGGAAGTGATTGCAGAGCCCTTGGCGATGATCTTTGCGTCGTCAATGGAGACGGGAGAGGTTCCGGAAGATTGGAGGATTGCGGATGTAGTCCCTATTTTCAAGAAAGGGAACAGAGATAGCCCGGGAAATTACCGCCCGGTGAGTCTGACCTCAGTGGTTGGTAAGCTGATGGAGAGGCTTCTGAGGGACAAGATTTACGACCATTTGGAGAGGTTTGACATGATCAGGAATAGTCAGCATGGATTTGTCAAGGGCAGGTCGTGCCTTACGAGCCTAGTTGAGTTCTTCGATAATGTGACTGAACACATTGACGAAGGAAGTGCCGTGGACGTAGTGTACATGGACTTCAGCAAGGCTTTTGATAAGGTCCCCCATGCAAGACTTCTTGAGAAGGTGAGAGGGCATGGGATCCAAGGGCCTTTGGCCTTGTGGATCCAGAACTGGCTTGCCTGCAGAAGGCAGAGAGTGGTTGTGGATGGGTCTTTTTCGGAATGGAGGTCAGTCACCAGTGGGGTGCCCCAGGGATCTGTTCTGGGACCCTTGTTGTTTGTCATTTTCATAAATGACCTGGATGAGGAAGTGGAGGGATGGGTTAACAAGTTCGCTGATGACACGAAGGTCGGCGGTGTTCTGGATGGTCTGGAAGGATGTCAAAAGTTGCAGCAGGACATAGATAGGATGCAGGAATGGGCGGAGAAGTGGCAGATGGACTTCAACGTGGATAAATGTGTAGTAGTCCATTTCGGCAGAACCAACGGGATGAACGAGTACACTATTAAGGGCAGGGGTCTTAGTAGCGTTGAAGAGCAGAAGGATCTCGGGGTCCGGGTTCACAGGACTCTTAAATCGGCCTCGCAGGTGGAGGAGGTGGTCAAGAAGGCGTATGGTGTACTGGCCTTCATTAATCGAGGGATTGAGTTTAGGAGTCGGGAGGTAATGCTGCAACTTTACAGGACCCTTGTCAGGCCTCATTTGGAGTACTGTGCGCAGTTCTGGTCGCCTCACTATAGGAAAGACGTAGAAGCTATTGAAAGGGTGCAGAGGAGATTTACAAGGATGTTGCCTGGACTGGGAGGCATGCCTTATGAAGATAGGTTGAGGGAGCTGGGACTCTTTTCCCTGGAGAGGCGAAGGTTGAGAGGTGACCTGATAGAAGTTTATAAAATGTTGAGAGGAATAGATAGGGTGGACTCTCAGAGGCTATTTCCCCGGGTTGAAATGGTCGCTACGAGAGGACACAGATTTAAGGTGCGGGGAGGGAAGTACAGAGGTGATGTTAGGGGTAAGTTTTTCACTCAGAGGGTAGTGAGTGATTGGAATCGCCTGCCGTCGTCGGTGGTGGAAGCGAACTCGCTGGGGTCTTTTAAAAGACTTCTGGATGAGTATATGGGGTTTAATGGGATTGGGGGTTATAGATAGGTCTATAGATTGGTGGGGTTGATGCGATCGGCGCAACTCGAGGGCCGAAAGGCCTGTTTGTGCTGTAATGTTCTATGTTCTATGTTCTATGTTCTATATTCACACCTGACCATCTATATTCACACCTGACCGTCTATATTCAGTCCTGACCATCTATATTCACACCTGACCATCTATACTCACACCTGACCATCTATATTCACACCTGACCATCTATATTCACACCTGACCATCTATACTCACACCTGACCATCTATATTCACACCTGACCATCTATACTCACACCTGACCATCTATACTCACACCTGACCATCTATACACACCTGACCATCTATATTCACACCTGACCATCTATATTCACACCTGACCATCTATACTCACACCTGACCATCTATACTCACACCTGACCATCAATACTCACACCTGACCATCAATACTCACACCTGACCATCTATACTCACACCTGACCATCTATACTCACACCTGACCATCTATACTCACACCTGACCATCAATACTCACACCTGGCCATCTATACCCACACCTGACCATCTATAATCACACCTGACCATCTATATTCACACCAGACCATCTATATTCACACCTGGCCATCTATACTCACACCTGACCATCTATACTCACACTGGACCATCTATACTCATTCCTGACCATCTATACTCACACCTGACCATCTATACTCACACCTGACCATCTATACTCACACTGGACCATCTATGCTCACACCTGACCATCTATACTCACTCCTGACCATCTATTTTCACACCTGACCATCTATATTCACACCTGACCATCTATACTCACACCTGACCATCTATACTCACACCTGACCATCCATATTCACTCCTGACCATCTATACTCACTCCTGACCATCTATATTCACGCCTGGCCATCTATACTCACACCTGACCATCTATATTCACTCCTGACCATCTATACTCACACCTGACCATCTATACTCACACCTGACCATCTATATTCACACCTGACCATCTATACTCACACCTGACCATCTATATTCACACCTGACCATCTATATTCACACTGGACCATCGATACTCACACCTGACCATCTATACTCACACCTGACCATCTATACTCACACTGGACCATCTATACTCACACCCGACCATCTATACTCACACCTGACAATCCACATTCACACCTGACCATCTATATTCACACCCGACCATCTATACTCACACCTGACCATCTATACTCACACCTCACCATCAATACTCACACCTGACAATCTACATTCACACCTGACCATCTATATTCACACCCGACCATCTATACTCATACCTGACCATCTATACTCACACCTGACCATCTATACTCACACCTGTCCATCTGTACTCACACCTGACCATCTATATTCACACCTGACCATCAATATTCACACTAGGCCATCTATAATCACACCTGACCATTTATACTCACACCTGACCATCTATATTCACACCTGACCATCTATACTCACACCTGACCATCTATAGTAACACCTGACCATCGATACTCACACCCGACCATCTATACTCACACCTGACCATCTATATTCACACTGGACCATCTATACTCACACCTGACCATCTATACTCACACCTGACCATCGATACTCACACCTGACCATCTATAATCACATCTGACAATCTATACTCACACCTGACCATCTATACTCACACCTGACCATCTATAATCACATCTGACAATCTATACTCACACCTGACCATCAATACTCACACCTGACCATCTATACTCACACCTGACCATCTATACTCACTCCTGACTATCTATATTCACACCTGACCATCTATATTTACACCTGACCATCTATACTCACACCTGACCATCTATACTCACACCTGACCATCCATATTCACTCCTGACCATCTATACTCACACCTGACCATCTATACTCACACCTGACCATTTATATTCACTCCTGACCATCTGTACTCACACCTGACCATCTATACTCACTCCTGACCATCTATATTCACGCCTGGCCATCTATACTCACACCTGACCATCTATATTCACTCTGACCATCTATACTCACACCTGACCATCTATACTCACACCTGACCATCTATACTCACACCTGACAATCTATACTCACACCTGACCATCTATATTCACTCCTGACCATCTATACTCACATCTGACCATCTATATTCACACCTGACAATCTATACACACATCTGACCATCTATATTCACACCTGACCATCTATACTCAGTCCTGACCATCTATATTCACACCTAACCATCTATACTCACAACTGACCATCTATACTCACACCTGACCATCTATACTCACACCTGACCATCAATACTCACACCTGACCATCTATATTCACACCTGACCATCTATACTCACACCTGACCATCTATATTCAACACCTGACCATCTATATTCACACCTGACCATCTATATTCACACCTGACCATGTATACTCACACCTGACCATCTATATTCACTCCTGACCATCTATACTCACATCTGACCATCTATATTCACACCTGACAATCTATACTCACACCTGATCATCTATATTCACCCCTGACCATCTATATTCACACCTGACCATCTATATTCACACCTGACCATCTATATTCAGTCCTGACCATCTATATTCACACCTGACCATCTATACTCACACCTGACCATCTATACTCACACCTGACCATCTATACACACCTGACCATCTATATTCACACCTGACCATCTATATTCACACCTGACCATCTATATTCAGTCCTGACCATCTATATTCACACCTGACCATCTATACTCACACCTGACCATCAATACTCACACCTGACCATCTATACTCAGTCCTGACCATCTATATTCACACCTGACCATCTATACTCACACCTGACCATCTATATTCACACCTGACCATCTATATTCACACCGGACCATCTAGATTCACATCTGACCATCTATACTCTACCCTGACCATCTATATTCACACCTGACCATCTATACTCACACCTGACCATCTATACTCACACCTGACCATCTATACTCACTCCTGACCATCTATTTTCACACCTGACCATCTATATTCACACCTGACCATCTATACTCACACATGACCATCTATACTCACAACGGACCATCCATATTCACTCCTGACCATCTATACTCACTCCTGACCATCTATATTCACGCCTGGCCATCTATACTCACACCTGACCATCTATATTCACTCCTGACCATCTATACTCACACCTGACCATCTATACTCACACCTGACCATCTATACTCACACCTGACCATCCATATTCACTCCTGACCATCTATACTCACACCTGACCATCCATATTCACTCCTGACCATCTATACTCACTCCTGACCATCTATATTCACGCCTGGCCATCTATACTCACACCTGACCATCTATATTCACTCCTGACCATCTATACTCACACCTGACCATCTATATTCACACCTGACCATCTATATTCACACTGGACCATCTATACTCACACCTGACCATCTATACTCACACCTGACCATCTATACTCACACCTGACCATCTATACTCACACCCGACCATCTATACTCACACCTGACAATCCACATTCACACCTGACCATCTATATTCACACCTCACCATCAATACTCACACCTCACAATCTACATTCACACCTGACCATCTATATTCACACCCGACCATCTATACTCATACCTGACCATCTATACTCACACCTGACCATCTATACTCACACCTGTCCATCTATACTCACACCTGACCATCTATATTCACACCTGACCATCAATATTCACACCTGGCCATCTATAATCACACCTCACCATTTATACTCACACCTGACCATCTATATTCACACCTGACCATCTATACTCACACCTGACCATCTATACTCACACCTGACCATCGATACTCACACCCGACCATCTATACTCACACCTGACCATCTATATTCACACTGGACCATCTATACTCACACCTGACCATCTATACTCACACCTGACCATCGATACTCACACCTGACCATCTATAATCACATCTGACAATCTATACTCACACCTGACCATCTATACTCACACCTGACCATCTATACTCACACCTGACCATCAATACTCACACCTGACCATCTATACTCACACCTGACCATCTATACTCACACCTGGCCATCTATACTCACTCCTGACTATCTATATTCACACCTGACCATCTATATTTACACCTGACCATCTATACTCACACCTGACCATCTATACTCACACCTGACCATCCATATTCACTCCTAACCATCTATACTCACACCTGACCATCTATACTCACACCTGACCATCTATATTCACTCCTGACCATCTGTACTCACACCTGACCATCTATACTCACTCGTGACCATCTATATTCACGCCTGGCCATCTATACTCACACCTGACCATCTATATTCACTCTGACCATCTATACTCACACCTGACCATCTATACTCAAACCTGACCATCTATATTCACACCTGACAATCCATCACCACATCTGACCATCTATATTCACGCCTGACCATCTATATTCACATCTGACCATCTATATTCACGCCTGACCATCTATACTCACACCTGACCATCTATATTCACACGTGACCATCTATATTCACACCTGACCATCTATGTTCACACCTGACCATCTATACTCACACCTGACCATCTATTTTCACACCTGACCATCTATGTTCTCACCTGACAATCTATATTCACACCTGACCATCTATGTTCACACCTGACCATCTATACTCACACCTGACCATCTATATTCACACCTGACCATCTATGTTCTCACCTGACAATCTATACTCACACCTGACCATCTATATTCACACCTGACCATCTATGTTCTCACCTGACAATCTATACTCACACCTGACCATCTATATTCACACCTGACCATCTATGTTCACACCTGACCATCTATACTCACACCTGACCATCTATATTCACACCTGACCATCTATGTTCTCACCTGACAATCTATACTCACATCTGACCATCTATATTCAAACCTGACCATCTATATTCACACCTGACGAACTATATTCACACCTGACCATCTATACTCACACCGGACCTCCTATATTCACACCTGACCATCTATATTCGCACCGGACCATCTATACTCACACCTGACCATCTATACTCACACCTGACCATCTATATTCACACCTGACCATCTATATTCACACTGGACCATCTGTAATCACACCTGACCATCTATACTCACACCTGACCATCTATATTCACACCTGACCATCTATATTCACACCTGACCATCTATATTCACACTGGACCATCTATACTCACACCTGACCATCTATACTCACACCTGACCATCTATACTCACACTGGACCATCTATACTCACACCCGACCATCTATATTCACAGCCGACCATCAATACTCACACCTGACCATCTATACTCACATCTGACCATCAATACTCACACCTGACCATCTATATTCACACCTGACCATCTATATTCACACCTGACCATGTATACTCACAGCTGACCATCTATATACACACCTGACCATCTATACTCACACCTGACCATCTATACTCACACCTGACCATCTATACTCACACCTGACCATCGATACTCACACCTGACCATCTATAATCACATCTGACAATCTATACTCACACCTGACCATCTATACTCACCCTGAACCATCTATACTCACACCTGACCATCAATACTCACACCTGACCATCTATACTCACACCTGACCATCTATATTCACTCCTGACCATCTGTACTCACACCTGACCATCTATACTCACACCTGACCATCTATACTCACACCTGACCATCTATATTCACGCCTGGCCATCTATACTCACACCTGACCATCTATATTCACCCTGACCATCTATACTCACACCTGACCATCTATACTCACACCTGACCATCTATATTCACACCTGACAATCCATAACCACATCTGACCATCTATATTCACGCCTGACCATCTATATTCACATCTGACCATCTATATTCACGCCTGACCATCTATACTCACACCTGACCATCTATTCACACAACCGGCCATCTATACTCACACCTGACCATCTATATTCACACGTGACCATCTATACACACACCTGACCACCTATACACACACCTGACCATCTATGTTCACACCTGACCATCTATATTCACACCTGACCATCTATATTCACACCTGACCATCCATACTCACACCTGACCATCTATATTCACACTGGACCATCTGTACTCACACCTGACCATCTATACTCACACCTGACCATCTATACTCACACCTGACCATCTATATTCACACCTGACCATCTATGTTCACACCTGACCATCTATACTCACACCTGACCATCTATATTCACACCTGACCATCTATGTTCTCACCTGACAATCTATACTCACACCTGACCATCTATATTCAAACCTGACCATCTATATTCACACCTGACGAACTATATTCACACCTGACCATCTATACTCACACCGGACCTTCTATATTCACACCTGACCATCTATATTCGCACTGGACCATCTATACGCACACCTGACCATCTATACTCACACCTGACCATCTATACTCACACCTGACCATCTATACTCACACCTGACCATCTATACTCACACTGGACCATCTATACTCACACCCGACCATCTATATTCACACCCGACCATCAATATTCACACCTGACCATCTATACTAACACCTGACCATCTATACTCACACCTGACCATCAATACTCACACCTGACCATCTATACTCACACTTGACCATCTATATTCACACCTGACCATCAATATTCACACTAGGCCATCTATAATCACACCTGACCATTTATACTCACACCTGACCATCTATACTCACACCTGACCATCTATATTCTCACCTGACCATCTATACTCACACCTGACCATCTATACTCACACCTGACCATCTATATTCACACCTGACCATCTATACTCACACCTGACCATCTATACTCACACCTGACCATCGATACTCACACCCGACCATCTATACTCACACCTGACCATCTATATTCACACTGGACCATCTATACTCACACCTGACCATCTATACTCACACCTGACCATCGATACTCACACCTGACCATCTATAATCACATCTGACAATCTATACTCACACCTGACCATCTATACTCACACCTGACCATCTATACTCACACCTGACCATCTATAATCACATCTGACAATCTATACTCACACCTGACCATCAATACTCACACCTGACCATCTATACTCACACCTGACCATCTATACTCACACCTGACCATCTATACTCACTCCTGACTATCTATATTCACACCTGACCATCTATATTTACACCTGACCATCTATACTCACACCTGACCATCTATACTCACACCTGACCATCCATATTCACTCCTGACCATCTATACTCACACCTGACCATCTATACTCACACCTGACCATTTATATTCACTCCTGACCATCTGTACTCACACCTGACCATCTATACTCGCTCCTGACCATCTATATTCACGCCTGGCCATCTATACTCACACCTGACCATCTATATTCACTCTGACCATCTATACTCACACCTGACCATCTATACTCACACCTGACCATCTATACTCACACCTGACAATCTATACTCACACCTGACCATCTATATTCACTCCTGACCATCTATACTCACATCTGACCATCTATATTCACACCTGACAATCTATACACACACCTGACCATCTATATTCACACCTGACCATCTATACTCAGTCCTGACCATCTATATTCACACCTAACCATCTATACTCACAACTGACCATCTATACTCACACCTGACCATCTATACTCACACCTGACCATCAATACTCACACCTGACCATCTATATTCACACCTGACCATCTATACTCACACCTGACCATCTATATTCACACCTGACCATCTATATTCACACCTGACCATCTATATTCACACCTGACCATGTATACTCACACCTGACCATCTATATTCACTCCTGACCATCTATACTCACATCTGACCATCTATATTCACACCTGACAATCTATACTCACACCTGATCATCTATATTCACCCCTGACCATCTATATTCACACCTGACCATCTATATTCACACCTGACCATCTATATTCAGTCCTGACCATCTATATTCACACCTGACCATCTATACTCACACCTGACCATCTATACTCACACCTGACCATCTAAACACACCTGACCATCTATATTCACACCTGACCATCTATATTCACACCTGACCATCTATATTCAGTCCTGACCATCTATATTCACACCTGACCATCTATACTCACACCTGACCATCAATACTCACACCTGACCATCTATACTCAGTCCTGACCATCTATATTCACACCTGACCATCTATACTCACACCTGACCATCTATATTCACACCTGACCATCTATATTCACACCGGACCATCTAGATTCACATCTGACCATCTATACTCTACCCTGACCATCTATATTCACACCTGACCATCTATACTCACACCTGACCATCTATACTCACACCTGACCATCTATACTAACACTGGACCATCTATACTCACACCTGACCATCTATACTCAAGCCTGACCATCAATACTCACACCTGACCATCTATACTCGCATCTGACCATCTATACTCACACCTGACCATCTATACGCACTCCTGACTATCTATATTCACACCTGACCATCTATATTTACACCTGACCATCTATACTCACACCTGACCATCTATACTCACACCTGACCATCCATATTCACTCCTGACCATCTATACTCACACCTGACCATCTATACTCACACCTGACCATTTATATTCACTCCTGACCATCTGTACTCACACCTGACCATCTATACTCACTCCTGACCATCTATATTCACGCCTGGCCATCTATACTCACACCTGACCATCTATATTCACTCTGACCATCTATACTCACACCTGACCATCTATACTCACACCTGACCATCTATACTCACACCTGACAATCTATACTCACGCCTGACCATCTATATTCACTCCTGACCATCTATACTCACATCTGACCATCTATATTCACACCTGACAATCTATACACACACCTGACCATCTATATTCACACCTGACCATCTATACTCAGTCCTGACCATCTATATTCACACCTTACCATCTATACTCACAACTGACCATCTATACTCACACCTGACCATCTATACTCACACCTGACCATCAATACTCACACCTGACCATCTATATTCACACCTGACCATCTATACTCACACCTGACCATCTATATTCACACCTGACCATCTATATTCACACCTGACCATCTATATTCACACCTGACCATGTATACTCACACCTGACCATCTATATTCACTCCTGACCATCTATACTCACATCTGACCATCTATATTCACACCTGACAATCTATACTCACACCTGATCATCTATATTCACCCCTGACCATCTATATTCACACCTGACCATCTATATTCACACCTGACCATCTATATTCCGTCCTGACCATCTATATTCACACCTGACCATCTATACTCACACCTGACCATCTATACTCACACCTGACCATCTATACACACCTGACCATCTATATTCACACCTGACCATCTATATTCACACCTGACCATCTATATTCAGTCCTGACCATCTATATTCACACCTGACCATCTATACTCACACCTGACCATCAATACTCACACCTGACCATCTATACTCAGTCCTGACCATCTATATTCACACCTGACCATCTATACTCACACCTGACCATCTATATTCACACCTGACCATCTATATTCACACCGGACCATCTAGATTCACATCTGACCATCTATACTCTACCCTGACCATCTATATTCACACCTGACCATCTATACTCACACCTGACCATCTATACTCACACCTGACCATCTATACTAACACTGGACCATCTATACTCACACCTGACCATCTATACTCAAGCCTGACCATCAATACTCACACCTGACCATCTATACTCGCATCTGACCATCTATACTCACACCTGACCATCTATACGCACTCCTGACTATCTATATTCACACCTGACCATCTATATTTACACCTGACCATCTATACTCACACCTGACCATCTATACTCACACCTGACCATCCATATTCACTCCTGACCATCTATACTCACACCTGACCATCTATACTCACACCTGACCATTTATATTCACTCCTGACCATCTGTACTCACACCTGACCATCTATACTCACTCCTGACCATCTATATTCACGCCTGGCCATCTATACTCACACCTGACCATCTATATTCACTCTGACCATCTATACTCACACCTGACCATCTATACTCACACCTGACCATCTATACTCACACCTGACAATCTATACTCACACCTGACCATCTATATTCACTCCTGACCATCTATACTCACATCTGACCATCTATATTCACACCTGACAATCTATACACACACCTGACCATCTATATTCACACCTGACCATCTATACTCAGTCCTGACCATCTATATTCACACCTTACCATCTATACTCACAACTGACCATCTATACTCACACCTGACCATCTATACTCACACCTGACCATCAATACTCACACCTGACCATCTATATTCACACCTGACCATCTATACTCACACCTGACCATCTATATTCACACCTGACCATCTATATTCACACCTGACCATCTATATTCACACCTGACCATGTATACTCACACCTGACCATCTATATTCACTCCTGACCATCTATACTCACATCTGACCATCTATATTCACACCTGACAATCTATACTCACACCTGATCATCTATATTCACCCCTGACCATCTATATTCACACCTGACCATCTATATTCACACCTGACCATCTATATTCAGTCCTGACCATCTATATTCACACCTGACCATCTATACTCACACCTGACCATCTATACTCACACCTGACCATCTATACACACCTGACCATCTATATTCACACCTGACCATCTATATTCACACCTGACCATCTATATTCAGTCCTGACCATCTATATTCACACCTGACCATCTATACTCACACCTGACCATCAATACTCACACCTGACCATCTATACTCAGTCCTGACCATCTATATTCACACCTGACCATCTATACTCACACCTGACCATCTATATTCACACCTGACCATCTATATTCACACCGGACCATCTAGATTCACATCTGACCATCTATACTCTACCCTGACCATCTATATTCACACCTGACCATCTATACTCACACCTGACCATCTATACTCACACCTGACCATCTATACTAACACTGGACCATCTATACTCACACCTGACCATCTATACTCAAGCCTGACCATCAATACTCACACCTGACCATCTATACTCGCATCTGACCATCTATATTTACTCCTGACCATCTATACCCACACCTGACCATCTATAATCACACCTGACCATCTATATTCACACCAGACCATCTATATTCACACCTGGCCATCTATACTCACACCTGACCATCTATACTCACACTGGACCATCTATGCTCACACCTGACCATCTATACTCACACCTGACCATCTATACTCACACTGGACCATCTATGCTCACACCTGACCATCTATACTCACTCCTGACCATCTATTTTCACACCTGACCATCTATATTCACACCTGACCATCTATACTCACACATGACCATCTATACTCACAACGGACCATCCATATTCACTCCTGACCATCTATACTCACTCCTGACCATCTATATTCACGCCTGGCCATCTATACTCACACCTGACCATCTATATTCACTCCTGACCATCTATACTCACACCTGACCATCTATACTCACACCTGACCATCTATACTCACACCTGACCATCCATATTCACTCCTGACCATCTATACTCACACCTGACCATCCATATTCACTCCTGACCATCTATACTCACTCCTGACCATCTATATTCACGCCTGGCCATCTATACTCACACCTGACCATCTATATTCACTCCTGACCATCTATACTCACACCTGACCATCTATATTCACACCTGACCATCTATATTCACACTGGACCATCTATACTCACACCTGACCATCTATACTCACACCTGACCATCTATACTCACACCTGACCATCTATACTCACACCCGACCATCTATACTCACACCTGACAATCCACATTCACACCTGACCATCTATATTCACACCTCACCATCAATACTCACACCTGACAATCTACATTCACACCTGACCATCTATATTCACACCCGACCATCTATACTCATACCTGACCATCTATACTCACACCTGACCATCTATACTCACACCTGTCCATCTATACTCACACCTGACCATCTATACTCACACCTGACCATCTATACTCACACCTGACCATCGATACTCACACCCGACCATCTATACTCACACCTGACCATCTATATTCACACTGGACCATCTATATTCACACCTGACCATCAATATTCACACCTGGCCATCTATAACACACCTCACCATTTATACTCACACCTGACCATCTATATTCACACCTGACCATCTATACTCACACCTGACCATCTATACTCACACCTGACCATCGATACTCACACCCGACCATCTATACTCACACCTGACCATCTATATTCACACTGGACCATCTATACTCACACCTGACCATCTATACTCACACCTGACCATCGATACTCACACCTGACCATCTATAATCACATCTGACAATCTATACTCACACCTGACCATCTATACTCACACCTGACCATCTATACTCACACTGGACCATCAATACTCACACCTGACCATCTATACTCACACCTGACCATCTATACTCACACCTGGCCATCTATACTCACTCCTGACTATCTATATTCACACCTGACCATCTATATTTACACCTGACCATCTATACTCACACCTGACCATCTATACTCACACCTGACCATCCATATTCACTCCTGACCATCTATACTCACACCTGACCATCTATACTCACACCTGACCATCTATATTCACTCCTGACCATCTGTACTCACACCTGACCATCTATACTCACTCCTGACCATCTATATTCACGCCTGGCCATCTATACTCACACCTGACCATCTATATTCACTCTGACCATCTATACTCACACCTGACCATCTATACTCACACCTGACCATCTATATTCACACCTGACAATCCATCACCACATCTGACCATCTATATTCACGCCTGACCATCTATATTCACATCTGACCATCTATATTCACGCCTGACCATCTATACTCACACCTGACCATCTATATTCACACGTGACCATCTATATTCACACCTGACCATCTATGTTCACACCTGACCATCTATACTCACACCTGACCATCTATTTTCACACCTGACCATCTATGTTCTCACCTGACAATCTATATTCACACCTGACCATCTATGTTCACACCTGACCATCTATACTCACACCTGACCATCTATATTCACACCTGACCATCTATGTTCTCACCTGACAATCTATACTCACACCTGACCATCTATATTCACACCTGACCATCTATGTTCTCACCTGACAATCTATACTCACACCTGACCATCTATATTCACACCTGACCATCTATGTTCACACCTGACCATCTATACTCACACCTGACCATCTATATTCACACCTGACCATCTATGTTCTCACCTGACAATCTATACTCACATCTGACCATCTATATTCAAACCTGACCATCTATATTCACACCTGACGAACTATATTCACACCTGACCATCTATACTCACACCGGACCTCCTATATTCACACCTGACCATCTATATTCGCACCGGACCATCTATACTCACACCTGACCATCTATACTCACACCTGACCATCTATATTCACACCTGACCATCTATATTCACACTGGACCATCTGTAATCACACCTGACCATCTATACTCACACCTGACCATCTATATTCACACTGGACCATCTGTACTCACACCTGACCATCTATACTCACACCTGACCATCTATACTCACACCTGACCATCTATATTCACACCTGGCCATCTATATTCACACTGGACCATCTATACTCACACCTGACCATCTATACTCACACCTGACCATCTATACTCACACCTGACCATCTATACTCACACTGGACCATCTATACTCACACCTGACCATCTATACTCACACCTGACCATCTATACTCACACCCGACCATCTATATTCACACCCGACCATCAATACTCACACCTGACCATCTATACTAACACCTGACCATCTATACTCACACCTGACCATCAATACTCACACCTGACCATCTATACTCACACCTGACCATCTATACTCACACCTGACCATCTATACTCACACCTGACCATCTATACTCACACCTGACCATCTATACTCACACCTGACCGTCAATACTCACACCTGACCATCTATATTCACACCTGACCATCTATACTCACACCTGACCATCTATACTCACACCTGACCATCTATACTCACACCTGACCATCTATACTCACACCTGACCATCTATACTCACACCTGACCATCAATGCTCACACCTGACCATCTATCTTCACACCTGACCATCCATACTCACACCTGACCATCTATATTCACACCTGACCATCTATGTTCACACCTGACCATCTATATTCACACCTGACCATGTATACTCACACCTGACCATCTATATTCACACCTGACGAACTATATTCACACCTGACCATCTATACTCACACCGGACCTCCTATATTCACACCTGACCATCTATATTCGCACCGGACCATCTATACTCACACCTGACCATCTATATTCACACCTGACCATCTATATTCACACTGGACCATCTGTACTCACACCTGACCATCTATATTCACACCTGACCATCTATATTCACACTGGACCATCTATACTCACACCTGACCATCTATACTCACACCTGACCATCTATACTCACACCTGACCATCTATACTCACACTGGACCATCTATACTCACACCCGACCATCTATATTCACAGCCGACCATCAATACTCACACCTGACCATCTATACTCACACCTGCCCATCAAGACTCACACCTGACCATCTATACTCACACCTGACCATCTATACTAACACTGGACCATCTATACTCACACCTGACCATCTATACTCACACTGGACCATCTATACACACACCCGACCATCTATATTCACACCCGACCATCAATACTCACACCTGACCATCTATATTCACACCTGACCATCTATATTCACACCTGACCATCTATATTCACACTGGACCATATATACTCACACCTGACCATCTATACTCACACCTGACCATCTATACTCACACCTGACCATCAATACTCACACCTGACCATCTATACTCACACCTGACCATCTATATTCACACCTGACCATCTATACTCACACCTGACCATCTATACTCACACCTGACCATCAATACTCACACCTGACCATCTATATTCACACCTGACCATCTATACTCACACCTGACCATCTATATTCACACCTGACCATCTATATTCACACCTGACCATCTATATTCACACCTGACCATGTATACTCACAACTGACCATCTATATTCACACCTGACCATCTATACTCACACCTGACCATCTATACTCACACCTGACCATCTATACTCACACCTGACCATCGATACTCACACCTGACCATCTATAATCACATCTGACAATCTATACTCACACCTGACCATCTATACTCACCCTGAACCATCTATACTCACACCTGACCATCTATACTCACACCTGACCATCAATACTCACACCTGACCATCTATACTCACACCTGACCATCTATATTCACTCCTGACAATCTGTACTCACACCTGACCATCTAAACTCACACCTGACCATCTATACTCACACCTGACCATCTATATTCACGCCTGGCCATCTATACTCACACCTGACCATCTATATTCACCCTGACCATCTATACTCACACCTGACCATCTATACTCACACCTGACCATCTATATTCACACCTGACAATCCATAACCACATCTGACCATCTATATTCACGCCTGACCATCTATATTCACATCTGACCATCTATATTCACGCCTGACCATCTATACTCACACCTGACCATCTATTCACACAACCGGCCATCTATACTCACACCTGACCATCTATATTCACACGTGACCATCTATACACACACCTGACCACCTATACACACACCTGACCATCTATGTTCACACCTGACCATCTATATTCACACCTCACCATCTATATTCACACCTGACCATCCATACTCACACCTGACCATCTATATTCACACTGGACCATCTGTACTCACACCTGACCATCTATACTCACACCTGACCATCTATACTCACACCTGACCATCTATATTCACACCTGACCATCTATGTTCACACCTGACCATCTATACTCACACCTGACCATCTATATTCACACCTGACCATCTATGTTCTCACCTGACAATCTATACTCACACCTGACCATCTATATTAAAACCTGACCATCTATATTCACACCTGACGAACTATATTCACACCTGACCATCTATACTCACACCGGACCTTCTATATTCACACCTGACCATCTATATTCGCACTGGACCATCTATACGCACACCTGACCATCTATACTCACACCTGACCATCTATACTCACACCTGACCATCTATACTCACACCTGACCATCTATACTCACACTGGACCATCTATACTCACACCCGACCATCTATATTCACACCCGACCATCAATACTCACACCTGACCATCTATACTAACACCTGACCATCTATACTCACACCTGACCATCAATACTCACACCTGACCATCTATACTCACACTTGACCATCTATACTCACACCTGACCATCTATACTCACACCTGACCATCTATACTCACACCTGACCATCTATACTCACACTGGACCATCTATACTCCCACCCGACCATCTATATTAACACCCGACCATCAATACTCACACCTGACCATCTATACTCACACCTGACCATCTATACTCACACCTGACCATCTATACTCACACCTGACCATCTATACTCACACCTGACCATCTATACTCACACCTGACCATCTATACTCACACCTGACCATCAATACTCACACCTGACCATCTATATTCACACCTGACCATCTATACTGACACCTGACCATCTATATTCACACCTGACCATCTATATACACACCTGACCATCTATATTCACACTTGGCCGTGTATACTCACACCTGACCATCTATATTCACTCCTGACCATCTATACTCACATCTGACCATCTATATTCACACCTGACAATCTATACTCACATCTGACCATCTATATTCACACCTGACCATCTATATTCACACCTGACCATCTATACTCACACCTGACCATCTATACTCACACCTGACCATCTATATTCACACCTGACCATCTATACTCAGTCCTGACCATCTATATTCACACCTGACCATCTATACTCACACCTGACCATCTATATTCACACCGGACCATCTAGATTCACATCGGACCATCTATACTCTACCCTGACCATCTATATTCACACCAGACCATCTATACTCACACCTGACCATCTATACTCACACCTGACCATCTATACTCACACTGGACCATCTATACTCACACCTGACCATCTATACTCAAACCTGACCATCAATACTCACACCTGACCATCTATACTCACACCTGACCATCTATATTCACACCTGACCATCTATACTCACACATGACCATCTATACTCACACCTGACCATCTATATTCACTCCTGTCCATCTGTACTCACACCTGACCATCTATACTCACACCTGACCATCTATACTCACACCTGACCATCTATATTCACGCCTGGCCATCTATACTCACACCTGACCATCTATATTCACCCTGACCATCTATACTCACACCTGACCATCTATACTCACACCTGACCATCTATATTCACACCTGACCATCTATACTCTCACCTGACCATCTATACTCACACCTGACCATCTATATTCACCCTGACCATCTATACTCACACCTGACCATCTATACTCACACCTGACCATCTATATTCACATCTGACCATCTATACTCACACCTGACCATCTATACTCACACCTGACCATCTATATTCACTCCTGTCCATCTGTACTCACACCTGACCATCTATACTCACACCTGACCATCTATACTCACACCTGACCATCTATATTCACGCCTGGCCATCTATACTCACACCTGACCATCTATATTCACCCTGACCATCTATACTCACACCTGACCATCTATACTCACACCTGACCATCTATATTCACACCTGACCATCTATACTCTCACCTGACCATCTATATTCGCACTGGACCATCTATACGCACACCTGACCATCTATACTCACACCTGACCATCTATACTCACACCTGACCATCTATACTCACACCTGACCATCTATATTCGCACTGGACCATCTATACTCACACCTGACCATCTATAATCACACCTGACCATCTGTACTCACACCTGACCATCTATATTCACATTGGACCATCTATACTCACACTGGACCATCTATACTCACACCTGACAATCTATACTCACACCTGACCATCTATACACACACCTGACCATCTATACTCACACCTGACCATCTATACTCACACCTGACCATCTTTACTCACACCTGACCATCTATACTCACACTGGACCATCTATACTCACACCTGACCATCTATATTCACACCTGACGAACTATATTCACACGTGACCATCTATACTCACACCTGACCATCTATACTCACACCTGACCATCTATACTCACACCTGACCATCTATACTCACACTGGAGCATCTATACTCACACCTGACCATCTATATTCACACCTGACGAACTATATTCACACCTGACCATCTATACTCACACCCGACCATCTATACTCACACCTGACCATCTATACTCACACCTGACCACCTATACACATACCTGACCATCCATATTCACACCTGACGAACTATATTCACACGTGACCATCTATACTCACACCTGACCATCTATATTCACACCTGACCATCTATACTCACACATGACCATCTATACTCACACCTGACCATCTATACTCACACTGGACCATCTATACTCACACCTGACCATCTATATTCACACCTGACCATCTATACTCACACCTGACCATCTATATTCACACCTGACAATCTATACTCACACCTGACCATCTATACACACACCTGACCATCTATATTCACACCTGACCACCTATACACATACCTGACCATCTATATTCACACCTGACGAACTATATTCACACGTGACCATCTATACTCACACCTGACCATCTATATTCACACCTGACCATCTATACGCACACCTGACCATCTATATTCACACCTGACCATCTATATTCGCACTGGACCATCTATACTCACACCTGACCATCTATACTCACACCTGACCATCTATACTCACACCTGACCATCTATACTCACACCTGACCATCTATACTCACATCTGACCATCTATATTCACACTGGACCATCTGTACTCACACCTGACCATCTATACTCACACCTGACCATCTATACTCACACCTGACCATCTATATTCACACCTGACCATCTATATTCGCACTGGACCATCTATACTCACATCTGACCATCTATACTCACACCTGACCATCTATATTCACACTGGACCATCTGTACTCACACCTGACCATCTATACTCACACCTGACCATCTATACTCACACCTGACCATCTATATTCACACCTGGCCATCTATATTCACACTGGACCATCTATACTCACACCTGACCATCTATACTCACACCTGACCATCTATACTCACACCTGACCATCTATACTCACACTGGACCATCTATACTCACACCTGACCATCTATACTCACACCTGACCATCTATACTCACACCCGACCATCTATATTCACACCCGACCATCAATACTCACACCTGACCATCTATACTAACACCTGACCATCTATACTCACACCTGACCATCAATACTCACACCTGACCATCTATACTCACACCTGACCATCTATACTCACACCTGACCATCTATACTCACACCTGACCATCTATACTCACACCTGACCATCTATACTCACACTGGACCATCTATACTCACACCCGACCATCTATATTCACACCTGACCATCTATACTCACACCTGACCATCTATACTCACACCTGACCATCTATACTCACACCTGACCATCTATACTCACACCTGACCATCTATACTCACACCTGACCATCAATACTCACACCTGACCATCTATCTTCACACCTGACCATCCATACTCACACCTGACCATCTATATTCACACCTGACCATCTATGTTCTCACCTGACAATCTATACTCACATCTGACCATCTATATTCAAACCTGACCATCTATATTCACTCCTGACCATCTATACTCACATCTGACCATCTATATTCACACCTGAAAATCTATACTAACACCTGACCATCTATATTCACACCTGACCATCTATACTCAGTCCTGACCATCTATATTCACACCTGACCATCTATACTCACACCTGACCATCTATACTCACACCTGACCATCTATCCTCACACCTGACCATCAATACTCATACCTGACCATCTATATTCACACCTGACCATCTATACTCACACCTGACCATCTATATTCACACCTGACCATCTATATTCACACCTGACCATCTATATTCACACCTGACCATCTATACTCACACCTGACCATCCATATTCACTCCTGACCATCTATACTCACACCTGACCATCTATACTCACACCTGACCATCTATATTCACTCCTGACCATCTGTACTCACACCTGACCATCTATACTCACTCCTGACCATCTATATTCACGCCTGGCCATCTATACTCACACCTGACCATCTATATTCACTCTGACCATCTATACTCACACCTGACCATCTATACTCACACCTGACCATCTATATTCACACCTGACAATCCATCACCACATCTGACCATCTATATTCACGCCTGACCATCTATATTCACATCTGACCATCTATATTCACGCCTGACCATCTATACTCACACCTGACCATCTATTCACACAACCGGCCATCTATACTCACACCTGACCATCTATATTCACACGTGACCATCTATATTCACACCTGACCATCTATGTTCACACCTGACCATCTATACTCACACCTGACCATCTATTTTCACACCTGACCATCTATGCTCTCACCTGACAATCTATATTCACACCTGACCATCTATGTTCACACCTGACCATCTATACTCACACCTGACCATCTATATTCACACCTGACCATCTATGTTCTCACCTGACAATCTATACTCACACCTGACCATCTATATTCACACCTGACCATCTATGTTCTCACCTGACAATCTATACACACACCTGACCATCTATGTTCACACCTGACCATCTATATTCACACCTGACCATCTATGTTCACACCTGACCATCTATACTCACACCTGACCATCTATATTCACACCTGACCATCTATGTTCTCACCTGACAATCTATACTCACATCTGACCATCTATATTCAAACCTGACCATCTATATTCACACCTGACGAACTATATTCACACCTGACCATCTATACTCACACCGGACCTCCTATATTCACACTTGACCATCTATATTCGCACCGGACCAACTATACTCACACCTGACCATCTATATTCACACCTGACCATCTATATTCACACTGGACCATCTGTACTCACACCTGACCATCTATATTCACACCTGACCATCTATATTCACACTGGACCATCTATACTCACACCTGACCATCTATACTCACACCTGACCATCTATACTCACACCTGACCATCTATACTCACACTGGACCATCTATACTCACACCCGACCATCTATATTCACAGCCGACCATCAATACTCACACCTGACCATCTATACTCACACCTGACCATCAAGACTCACACCTGACCATCTATACCCACACCTGACCATCTATACTAACACTGGACCATCTATACTCACACCTGACCATCTATACTCACACTGGACCATCTATACACACACCCGACCATCTATATTCACACCCGACAATCAATACTCACACCTGACCATCTATATTCACACCTGACCATCTATATTCACACCTGACCATCTATATTCACACTGGACCATATATACTCACACCTGACCATCTATACTCACACCTGACCATCTATACTCACACCTGACCATCAATACTCACACCTGACCATCTATACTCACACCTGACCATCTATATTCACACCTGACCATCTATACTCACACCTGACCATCTATACTCACACCTGACCATCAATACTCACACCTGACCATCTATATTCACACCTGACCATCTATACTCACACCTGACCATCTATATTCACACCTGACCATCTATATTCACACCTGACCATCTATATTCACACCTGACCATGTATACTCACAACTGACCATCTATATTCACACCTGACCATCTATACTCACACCTGACCATCTATACTCACACCTGACCATCTATACTCACACCTGACCATCGATACTCACACCTGACCATCTATAATCACATCTGACAATCTATACTCACACCTGACCATCTATACTCACCCTGAACCATCTATACTCACACCTGACCATCTATACTCACACCTGACCATCAATACTCACACCTGACCATCTATACTCACACCTGACCATCTATATTCACTCCTGACAATCTGTACTCACACCTGACCATCTAAACTCACACCTGACCATCTATACTCACACCTGACCATCTATATTCACGCCTGGCCATCTATACTCACACCTGACCATCTATATTCACCCTGACCATCTATACTCACACCTGACCATCTATACTCACACCTGACCATCTATATTCACACCTGACAATCCATAACCACATCTGACCATCTATATTCACGCCTGACCATCTATATTCACATCTGACCATCTATATTCACGCCTGACCATCTATACTCACACCTGACCATCTATTCACACAACCGGCCATCTATACTCACACCTGACCATCTATATTCACACGTGACCATCTATACACACACCTGACCACCTATACACACACCTGACCATCTATGTTCACACCTGACCATCTATATTCACACCTCACCATCTATATTCACACCTGACCATCCATACTCACACCTGACCATCTATATTCACACTGGACCATCTGTACTCACACCTGACCATCTATACTCACACCTGACCATCTATACTCACACCTGACCATCTATATTCACACCTGACCATCTATGTTCACACCTGACCATCTATACTCACACCTGACCATCTATATTCACACCTGACCATCTATGTTCTCACCTGACAATCTATACTCACACCTGACCATCTATATTAAAACCTGACCATCCATATTCACACCTGACGAACTATATTCACACCTGACCATCTATACTCACACCGGACCTTCTATATTCACACCTGACCATCTATATTCGCACTGGACCATCTATACGCACACCTGACCATCTATACTCAGACCTGACCATCTATACTCACACCTGACCATCTATACTCACACCTGACCATCTATACTCACACTGGACCATCTATACTCACACCCGACCATCTATATTCACACCCGACCATCAATACTCACACCTGACCATCTATACTAACACCTGACCATCTATACTCACACCTGACCATCAATACTCACACCTGACCATCTATACTCACACTTGACCATCTATACTCACACCTGACCATCTATACTCACACCTGACCATCTATACTCACACCTGACCATCTATACTCACACTGGACCATCTATACTCCCACCCGACCATCTATATTCACACCCGACCATCAATACTCACACCTGACCATCTATACTCACACCTGACCATCTATACTCACACCTGACCATCTATACTCACACCTGACCATCTATACTCACACCTGACCATCTATACTCACACCTGACCATCTATACTCACACCTGACCATCAATACTCACACCTGACCATCTATATTCACACCTGACCATCTATACTGACACCTGACCATCTATATTCACACCTGACCATCTATATACACACCTGACCGTCTATATTCACTCTTGGCCGTGTATACTCACACCTGACCATCTATATTCACTCCTGACCATCTATACTCACATCTGACCATCTATATTCACACCTGACAATCTATACTCACATCTGACCATCTATATTCACACCTGACCATCTATATTCACACCTGACAATCTATACTCACACCTGACCATCTATACTCACACCTGACCATCTATATTCACACCTGACCATCTATACTCAGTCCTGACCATCTATATTCACACCTGACCATCTATACTCACACCTGACCATCTATATTCACACCGGACCATCTAGATTCACATCGGACCATCTATACTCTACCCTGACCATCTATATTCACACCAGACCATCTATACTCACACCTGACCATCTATACTCACACCTGACCATCTATACTCACACTGGACCATCTATACTCACACCTGACCATCTATACTCAAACCTGACCATCAATACTCACACCTGACCATCTATACTCACACCTGACCATCTATATTCACACCTGACCATCTATACTCACACATGACCATCTATACTCACACCTGACCATCTATATTCACTCCTGACCATCTGTACTCACACCTGACCATCTATACGCACACCTGACCATCTATACTCACACCTGACCATCTATATTCACGCCTGGCCATCTATACTCACACCTGACCATCTATATTCACCCTGACCATCTATACTCACACCTGACCATCTATACTCACACCTGACCATCTATATTCACACCTGACCATCTATACTCTCACCTGACCATCTATACTCACACCTGACCATCTATATTCACCCTGACCATCTATACTCACACCTGACCATCTATACTCACACCTGACCATCTATATTCACATCTGACCATCTATACTCACACCTGACCATCTACATTCACACCTGACCACCTATACACATACCTGACCATCTATATTCACACCTGACGACCTATATTCACACCTGACCATCTATATTCGCACTGGACCATCTATACTCACACCTGACCATCTATACTCACACCTGACCATCTGTACTCACACCTGACCATCTATATTCACATTGGACCATCTATACTCACACTGGACCATCTATACTCACACCTGACAGTCTATACTCACACCTGACCATCTATACACACACCTGACCATCTATACACACACCTGACCATCTATACTCACACCTGACCATCTTTACTCACACCTGACCATCTATACTCACACTGGACCATCTATACTCACACCTGACCATCTATATTCACACCTGACGAACTATATTCACACGTGACCATCTATACTCACACCTGACCATCTATACTCACACCTGACCATCTATACTCACACCTGACCATCTATACTCACACTGGACCATCTATACTCACACCTGACCATCTATATTCACACCTGACGAACTATATTCACACCTGACCATCTATACTCACACCCGACCATCTATACTCACACCTGACCATCTATACTCACACCTGACCACCTATACACATACCTGACCATCCATATTCACACCTGACGAACTATATTCACACGTGACCATCTATACTCACACCTGACCATCTATATTCACACCTGACCATCTATACTCACACATGACCATCTATACTCACACCTGACCATCTATACTCACACTGGACCATCTATACTCACACCTGACCATCTATATTCACACCTGACCATCTATACTCACACCTGACCATCTATATTCACACCTGACAATCTATACTCACACCTGACCATCTATACACACACCTGACCATCTATATTCACACCTGACCACCTATACACATACCTGACCATCTATATTCACACCTGACGAACTATATTCACACGTGACCATCTATACTCACACCTGACCATCTATATTCACACCTGACCATCTATACTCACACCTGACCATCTATACTCACATCTGACCAACTATATTCACACCTGACCATCTGTACTCACACCTGACCATCTATACTCACACCTGACCATCTATACTCACACCTGACCATCTATATTCACACCTGACCATCTATATTCGCACTGGACCATCTATACTCACATCTGACCATCTATACTCACACCTGACCATCTATATTCACACTGGACCATCTGTACTCACACCTGACCATCTATACTCACACCTGACCATCTATACTCACACCTGACCATCTATATTCACACCTGGCCATCTATATTCACACTGGACCATCTATACTGACACCTGACCATCTATACTCACACCTGACCATCTATACTCACACCTGACCATCTATACTCACACTGGACCATCTATACTCACACCTGACCATCTATACTCACACCTGACCATCTATACTTACACCCGACCATCTATATTCACACCCGACCATCAATACTCACACCTGACCATCTATACTAACACCTGACCATCTATACTCACACCTGACCATCAATACTCACACCTGACCATCTATACTCACACCTGACCATCTATACTCACACCTGACCATCTATACTCACACCTGACCATCTATACTCACACCTGACCATCTATACTCACACTGGACCATCTATACTCACACCCGACCATCTATATTCACACCCGACCATCAATACTCACACCTGACCATCTATACTCACACCTGACCATCTATACTCACACCTGACCATCTATACTCACACCTGACCATCTATACTCACACCTGACCATCAATACTCACACCTGACCATCTATCTTCACACCTGACCATCCATACTCACACCTGACCATCTATATTCACATCTGACCATCTATATTCACACCTGACCATCTATATTCACACCTGACCATGTATACTCACACCTGACCATCTATATTCACTCCTGACCATCTATACTCACATCTGACCATCTATATTCACACCTGACAATCTATACTCACACCTGACCATCTATATTCACACCTGACCATCTATACTCAGTCCTGACCATCTATATTCACACCTGACCATCTATACTCACAGCTGACCATCTATACTCACACCTGACCATCTATACTCACACCTGACCATCAATACTCATACCTGACCATCTATATTCACACCTGACCATCTATACTCACACCTGACCATCTATATTCACACCTGACCATCTATATTCACACCTGACCATCTATATTTACACCTGACCATGTATACTCACACCTGACCATCTATATTCACTCCTGACCATCTATACTCACATCTGACCATCTATATTCACACCTGATAATCTATACTCACACCTGACCATCTATATTCACCCCTGACCATCTATATTCACACCTGACCATCTATATTCACACCTGACCATCTATATTCACACCTGACCATCTATACTCAGTCCTGACCATCTATATTCACACCTGACCATCTATACTCACACCTGACCATCTATACTCACACCTGACCATCTATACACACCTGACCATCTATATTCACACCGGACCATCTAGATTCACATCTGACCATCTATACTCTACCCTGACCATCTATATTAACACCTGACCATCTATACTCACACCTGACCATCTATACTCACACCTGACCATCTATACTAACACTGGACCATCTATACTCACACCTGACCATCTATACTCAAGCCTGACCATCAATACTCACACCTGACCATCTATACTCACACCTGACCATCTATATTTACTCCTGACCATCTATACCCACACCTGACCATCTATAATCACACCTGACCATCTTTATTCATACCAGACCATCTATATTCACACCTGGCCATCTATACTCACACCTGACCATCTATACTCACACTGGACCATCTATACTCACTCCTGACCACCTATACTCACACCTGACCATCTATACTCACACCTGACCGTCTATACTCACACTGGACCATCTATGCTCACACCTGACCATCTATACTCACTCCTGACCATCTATATTCACACCTGACCATCTATACTCACACCTGACCATCTATACTCACACCTGACCATCCATGTTCACTCCTGACCATCTATACTCACACTGGACCATCTGTACATAAATCTGACCATCTATATTCACACCTGACCATCTACATTCACACCTGACCATCTATATTAACCCCTGACCATCTATATTCACACCTGACAATCTATACTCACTCCTGACCATCTATATTCACGCCTGGACATCTATACTCACACCTGACCATCCATATTCACTCCTGACCATCTATACTTACACCTGACCATCTATACTCACACCTGACCATCTATATTCACACCTGACCATCTATACTCGCACCTGACCATCTATATTCACACCTGACCATCTATATTCACACTGGACCATCGATACTCACACCTGACCATCTATATTCACACCTGACCATCTATACTCACACCTGACCATCTATACTCACACTGGACCATCTATACTCACACCCGACCATCTATACTCACACCTGACAATGTACATTCACACCTGACCATCTATATTCACACCCGACCATCTATACTCACACCTGACCATCTATACTCACACCTCACCATCAATACTCACACCTGACAATCTACATTCACACCTGACCATCTATATTCACACCCGACCATCTATACTCATACCTGACCATCTATACTCACACCTGACCATCTATACTCACACCTGTCCATCTATACTCACACCTGACCATCTATATTCACACCTGACCATCAATATTCACACCTGGCCATCTATACTCACACCTGACCATTTATACTCACACCTGACCATCTATATTCACACCTGACCATCTATATTCACACCTGACCATCTATATTCACACTCGACCATCTATACTCATACCTGACCATCTATACTCACACCTGACCATCTATACTCACACCTGACCATCTATACTCACACCTGACCATCTATACTCACACCTGACCATCCATACTCACACCCGACCATCTATATTCACACCTGACCATCTATATTCACACCCGACCATCTATACTCATACCTGACCATCTATACTCACACCTGACCATCTATACTCACACCTGACCATCTATATTCACACCTGACCATCTATACTCACACCTGACCATCTATACTCACACTGGACCATCTATACTCACACCCGACCATCTATACTCACACCTGACAATGTACATTCACACCTGACCATCTATATTCACACCCGACCATCTATACTCACACCTGACCATCTATACTCACACCTCACCATCAATACTCACACCTGACAATCTACATTCACACCTGACCATCTATATTCACACCCGACCATCTATACTCATACCTGACCATCTATACTCACACCTGACCATCTATACTCACACCTGTCCATCTATACTCACACCTGACCATCTATATTCACACCTGACCATCAATATTCACACCTGGCCATCTATACTCACACCTGACCATTTATACTCACACCTGACCATCTATATTCACACCTGACCATCTATATTCACACCTGACCATCTATATTCACACTCGACCATCTATACTCATACCTGACCATCTATACTCACACCTGACCATCTATACTCACACCTGACCATCTATACTCACACCTGACCATCTATACTCACACCTGACCATCCATACTCACACCCGACCATCTATATTCACACCTGACCATCTATATTCACACCCGACCATCTATACTCATACCTGACCATCTATACTCACACCTGACCATCTATACTCACACCTGACCATCTATATTCACACCTGACCATCTATACTCACACCCGACCATCTATATTCACACCCGACCATCAATACTCACACCTGACCATCTATACTCACACCTGACCATCTATACTCACACCTGAACATCTATACTCACACCTGACCATCTATACTCACACCTGACCATCAATACTCACACCTGACCATCTATCTTCACACCTGACCATCCATACTCACACCTGACCATCTATATTCACATCTGACCATCTATATTCACACCTGACCATCTATATTCATACCTGACCATGTATACTCACACCTGACCATCTATATTCACTCCTGACCATCTATACTCACATCTGACCATCTATATTCACACCTGACAATCTATACTCACACCTGACCATCTATATTCACACCTGACCATCTATACTCAGTCCTGACCATCTATATTCACACCTGACCATCTATACTCACACCTGACCATCTATACTCACACCTGACCATCTATACTCACACCTGACCATCAATACTCATACCTGACCATCTATATTCACACCTGACCATCTATATTCACACCTGACCATCTATATTCACACCTGACCATGTATACTCACACCTGACCATCTATATTCACTCCTGACCATCTATACTCACATCTGACCATCTATATTCACACCTGACAATCTATACTCACACCTGACCATCTATATTCACCCCTGACCATCTATATTCACACCTGACCATCTATATTCACACCTGACCATCTATACTCAGTCCTGACCATCTATATTCACACCTGACCATCTATACTCACACCTGACCATCTATACTCACACCTGACCATCTATACACACCTGACCATCTATATTCACACCGGACCATCTAGATTCACATCTGACCATCTATACTCTACCCTGACCATCTATATTAACACCTGACCATCTATACTCACACCTGACCATCTATACTCACACCTGACCATCTATACTAACACTGGACCATCTATACGCACACCTGACCATCTATACTCAAGCCTGACCATCAATACTCACACCTGACCATCTATACTCACACCTGACCATCTATATTTACTCCTGACCATCTATACCCACACCTGACCATCTATAATCACACCTGACCATCTTTATTCATACCAGACCATCTATATTCACACCTGGCCATCTATACTCACACCTGACCATCTATACTCACACTGGACCATCTATACTCACTCCTGACCACCTATACTCACACCTGACCATCTATACTCACACCTGACCGTCTATACTCACACTGGACCATCTATGCTCACACCTGACCATCTATACTCACTCCTGACCATCTATATTCACACCTGACCATCTATACTCACACCTGACTATCTATACTCACACCTGACCATCCATGTTCACTCCTGACCATCTATACTCACACTGGACCATCTGTACATAAATCTGACCATCTATATTCACACCTGACCATCTACATTCACACCTGACCATCTATATTAACCCCTGACCATCTATATTCACACCTGACAATCTATACTCACTCCTGACCATCTATATTCACGCCTGGCCATCTATACTCACACCTGACCACCCATATTCACTCCTGACCATCTATACTTACACCTGACCATCTATACTCACACCTGACCATCTATATTCACACCTGACCATCTATACTCGCACCTGACCATCTATATTCACACCTGACCATCTATATTCACACTGGACCATCGATACTCACACCTGACCATCTATATTCACACCTGACCATCTATACTCACACCTGACCATCTATACTCACACTGGACCATCTATACTCACACCCGACCATCTATACTCACACCTGACAATGTACATTCACACCTGACCATCTATATTCACACCCGACCATCTATACTCACACCTGACCATCTATAATCACACCTCACCATCAATACTCACACCTGACAATCTACATTCACACCTGACCATCTATATTCACACCCGACCATCTATACTCATACCTGACCATCTATACTCACACCTGACCATCTATACTCACACCTGTCCATCTATACTCACACCTGACCATCTATATTCACACCTGACCATCAATATTCACACCTGGCCATCTATACTCACACCTGACCATTTATACTCACACCTGACCATCTATATTCACACCTGACCATCTATATTCACACCTGACCATCTATATTCACACCCGACCATCTATACTCATACCTGACCATCTATACTCACACCTGACCATCTATACTCACACCTGACCATCTATACTCACACCTGACCATCTATACTCACACCTGACCATCCATACTCACACCCGACCATCTATATTCACACCTGACCATCTATATTCACACCCGACCATCTATACTCATACCTGACCATCTATACTCACACCTGACCATCTATACTCACACCTGACCATCTATATTCACACCTGACCATCTATACTCACACCCGACCATCTATATTCACACCTGACCATCTATACTCACACCTGACCATCTATACTCACACCCGACCATCTATACTCACACCTGACCATCTATATTTACACCTGACCATCTATATTCACGCCTGACCATCTATATTCACACCTGACCATCTATACTCACACCTGACCATCTATATTCACATGTGACCATCTATAATCACACCTGACCACCTATACACACATCTGACCATCTATGTTCACACCTGACCATCTATATTCACACCTGACCATCTATACTCACACCTGACCATCTATACTCACACCTGACCATCTATATTCACACCTGACCATCTATATTCACACGTGACCATCTATAGTCACACCTGACCATCTATACTCACACCTGACCATCTATACTCACCCCTGACCATCTATACTCACACCTGACCATCTATATTCACTCCTGACCATCTATATTCACACTGGACCATCTGTACTCACACCTGACCATCTATACTCACACCTGACCATCTATACTCACACCTGACCATCTATATTCACACCTGACCATCTATATTCACAAGTGACCATCTATACTCACACCTGACCACCTATACACACACCTGACCATCTATGTTCACACCTGACAATCTATACTCACACCTGACCATCTATATTCACACCTGACCATCTATACTCACACCTGACCATCTATACTCACACTGGACCATCTATACTCACACCCGACCATCTATATTCACACCCGACCATCGATACTCACACCTGACCATCTATACTGACACCTGACCATCTATACTCACACCTGACCATCAATACTCACACCTGACCATCTATACTCACACCTGACCATCTATACTCACACCTGACCATCTATACTCACACCTGACCATCTATACTCACACTGGACCATCTATACTCACACCCGACCATCTATATTCACACCCGACCATCAATACTCACACCTGACCATCTATACTCACACCTGACCATCTATACTCACACCTGACCATCTATACTCACACCTGACCATCTATACTCACACCTGACCATCTATACTCACACCTGACCATCAATACTCACACCTGACCATCTATATTCACACCTGACCATCTATACTCACACCTGACCATCTATATTCACACCTGACCATCTATATTCACACCTGTCCATCACTACTCACACCTGACCATCTATACTCACACCTGACCATCTATACTCACACCTGACCATCCATATTCACTCCTGACCATCTATACTCACACCTGACCATCTATATTCACTCCTCAACATCTGTACTCACACCTGACCATCTATACTCACACCTGACCATCTATATTCACATCTGACCATCTATATTCACGCCTGACCATCAATGTTGTCCCATTGTTTAAGAAGGGGAGAAGGGACTTCCCTGGGAATTATAGACCGGTGAGTCTTACTTCTGTGGTGGGTAAGGTTTTGGAAAGGATTATTAGAGACAGGATTTATAGTTATTTGGAAAGTAATGAGTTGATTAGAGATAGTCAGCACGGTTTTGTAGCGGGTAGGTCATGCCTTACTAACCTTATCGAGTTCTTTGAGAAAGTGACCAAAGAGGTGGATAGGGGTAAGGCAGTTGATGTGGTGTATATGGATTTTAGCAAGGCGTTTGATAAGGTTCACCATGGTAGGCTTCTGCAGAAAATGCAGATGTATGGGATTGGGGGTGATCTAGGTAATTGGATCAGGAATTGGCTAGCAGATAGGAGACAGAGAGTGGTGGTTGATGGGAAATATTCGTCATGGAGTTCGGTTACAAGTGGTGTGCCTCAGGGATCTGTTTTGGGGCCACTGCTGTTTGTAATTTTTATTAATGATCTGGATGAGGGTATAGTTGGGTGGATTAGTAAGTTTGCTGATGACACCAAAGTCGGAGGTGTGGTAGATTGTGAGGAAGGGTGTCATAGTTTGCAGGATGACTTAGAAAGGTTGCAGAGCTGGGCTGAGAGGTGGCGAATGGAGTTTAATGTGGAGAAGTGTGAGGTAATTCATTTCGGTAGGAATAACAGATGTGTTGAGTATAGGGCTAACGGGAGGACTTTGAATAGTGTGGAGGAGCAGAGGGATCTAGGTGTATGTGTACATAGATCCCTGAAAGTTGGGAATCAAGTAGATAAAGTTGTTAAGAAGGCATACGGAGTTTTGGCGTTTATTGGTAGGGGGATTGAATTTAGGAGTCGTAGCGTCATGATGCAACTGTACACATCTCTGGTGCGGCCGCACTTGGAGTTTTGTGTGCAGTTCTGGTCCCCACATTACAGGAAGGATGTAGAGGCTTTGGAGAGGGTGCAGAGGAGGTTTACCAGGATGTTGCCTGGTATGGAGGGGAGATCCTATGAGGAGAGATTGAGTGATTTGGGGTTGTTTTCGCTGGAAAGAAGGCGGCTAAGAGGGGATCTCATTGAAACATATAAGATGATTAGAGGTTTAGACAGGGTAGATAGTGATAGCCTTTTTCCTAGGATGGAGAAAGCTAACACGAGGGGGCACGATTTTAAATTAAGGGGGGGTAGTTATAGGACAGATGTCAGGGGTAGGTTCTTTACCCAGAGGGTGGTGAGGGACTGGAATGCCCTGCCAGCTGCAGTTGTAAATGCACCTAGTTTGGGGGCGTTTAAAAGATCTGTGGATAGGTTTATGGATGAAAAGGGATTGGTTTAGGCTAGTGGGTCATTGTTTTGTAACTGGTCGGCGCAACATCGTGGGCCGAAGGGCCTGTTCTGCGCTGTAATGTTCTATGTTCTATGTTCTATGTTCTATGTTCTATATTCACATCTGACCATCTATATTCACGCCTGACCATCTATATTCACACCTGACCATCTATATTCACACCTGACCATCTATACTCACACCTGACCATCTATATTCACACCTGACCATCTATATTCACGCCTGACCATCTATATTCACACCTGTCCCTCTATATTCATACCTGACCATCTATACTCACACCTGACCATCTATACTCACACCTGACAATCTATACTCACACCTGACCATCTACACTCACACCTGACCATCTATATTCACACCTGACCATCTATATTCACACCTGACCACCTATACTCACACCTGACCATCTATATTCACACCTGACCATCTATATTCACATCTGAGCATCTATACTCACACCTGACCATCTATATTCACACCTGACCATCTATATTCACGCCTGACCATCTATATTCACACCTGACCATCTATATTCACACCTGACCATCTATATTCACACCTGCCCATCTATACTCACACCTGACCATCTATACTCACGCCTGATCATCTATACTCACACCTGACCATCTATACTCACACCTGACCATCGATACTCACGCCTGACCATCTATACTCACACCTGACCATCTATATTCAATCCTGACCATCTATACTCACACCTGACAATCTATACTCACACCTGACCATCTATATTCACACCTGACCATCTATACTCACACCGGACCATCTATACATAAACCTGACCATCTATATTCACACCTGACCGTCTACATTCACACCTGACCATCCATATTCACACCTGACCATCTATACTCACACCTGACCATCTATACTCACACCTGACCATCTATACTCACACCTGACCATCTATATTCACACCTGACCATCCATATTCACACCTGACCATCTATACTCACACCTGACCATCTATATTCACACCTGACCATCCATATTCACACTGGACCATCTATACTCACACCTGACCATCTATATTCACACCGGACCATCTATATTCACACCTGACCATCAATACTCACACCTGACCATCTATACTCACACCTGACAATCTATACTCACACTTGACCATCTATCCTCACCCCTGACCATCTATATTCACATCTGACCATCTATACTCACACCTGACCATCTATATTCACACCAGACCATCTATATTCACACCTGACTATCTATACTCACACCTGACCATCTATATTTAATCCTGACCATCTATACTCACACCTGACAATCTATACTCACACCTGACCATCTATATTCACACCTGTCCATCTATACTCACACCGCACCATCTATACATAAACCTGACCATCTATATTCACACCTGACCATCTATATTCACACCTGACCATCTATACTCACCCCTGACCATCTATATTCACACCCGACCATCTGCACTCACACCTGACCATCTATATTCACACCTGACCATCTACACTCACACCTGACCATCTATATTCACACCTGACCATCTATATTCACACCTGACCACCTATACTCACACCTGACCATCTATATTCACACCTGACCATCTATATTCGCACCTGACCATCTATATTCACACCTGACCATCTATCCTCACACCTGACCATCTATACACACAACCGACCATCTATACTCATCCCTGACCATCTATATTCACACCTGACCATCTGCACTCACACCTGACCATCTATATTCACACCTGACCGTCTACACTCACACCTGACCATCTATATTCACACCTGACCATCTATATTCACACCTGACCACCTATACTCACACCTGACCATCTATATTCACACCTGACCATCTATACTCACACCTGACCATCTATACTCACACCTGACTATCTATACTCACACCTGACCATCTATATTCACTCCTGACCATCAATACTCACACCTGACCATCTATACTCACACCTGACCATCTATATTCACACCGGACCATCTATACTCACACCGGACCATGTATACTCACACCTGACTATCTATATTCACTCCTGACCATCTATACTCACATCTGACCATCTATATGCACACCTGACCATCTATACTCACACCTGACCATCTATATTCACTCCTGACCATCAATACTCACACCTGACCATCTATACTCACACCTGACCATCTATATTCACACCTGGCCATCTATATTCACACCTGACCATCTATACTCACACCTGACCATCTATACTCACACCTGACCATCTATACACACACCTGACAATCTATACTCACCCCTGACCATCTAGATTCACATCTGACCATCTATACTCACACCTGACCATCTATATTCACACCAGACCATCTATATTCACACCTGACTATCTATACTCACACCTGACCATCTATACTCACACCTGACCATCTATATTCACTCCTGACCATCTATACCCACACCTCACCATCTATACTCACACCTGACCATCTATATTCACACCAGACCATCTATATTCACAGCTGGCCATCTATACTCACACCTGACCATTTATACTCACACCTGACCATCTATTCTCACACTGGACCATCTATACTCACTCCTGACCATCTATACTCACACCTGACCATCTATTCTCACACTGGACCATCTATATTCCCACCTGACCATCTATACTCACACCTGACCATCCGTATTCCCACCTGACCATCTATACTCACACCTGACCATCTATATACACACCTGACCATCTATATTCACTCCTGACCATCCATATTCACTCCTGACCATCTATACTCACACCGGACCATGTATACTCACACCTGACCATCTATATTCAATCCTGACCATCTATACTCACATCTGACCATGTATACTCACACCTGACCATCTATATTCAATCCTGACCATCTATACTCACATCTGACCATCTATATTCACACCTGACCGTCTATACTCACACGTGACCATCTATATTCACCCCTGACCATCTATATTCACACCTGACCATCTATATTCACACCGGACCATCTATATTCACACCTGACCATCTATACTCAGTCCTGACCATCTATATTCACACCTGACCATCTATACTCACACCTGACCATCTATACTCACACCTGACCATCTATACACACACCTGACCATCTATACTCACCCGTGACCATCTGGATTCACATCTGACCATCTATACTCACACCTGACCATCTATATTCACACCTGACCATCCATATTCACACCTGACCATCTATACTCACACCTGACCATCTATACTCACACCTGACCATCTATACTCACCGGTGACCATCTAGATTCACACCTGAGCATCTATACTCACACCTGACCATCTATACTCACACCTGACCATCTATATTCACACCTGACCATCCATATTCACACCTGACCATCTATACTCACACCTGACCATCTATATTCACACCTGACCATCCATATTCACACTGGACCATCTATACTCACACCTGACCATCTATATTCACACCCGGCCATCAATACTCACACCTGACCATCTATACACACACCTGAAAATCTATAATCACCCCTGACCATCTAGATTCACATCTGACCATCTATACTCACATCTGACCATCTATATGCACACCAGACATCTATATTCACACCTGACCATCTATACTCACACCTGACCATCTATACTCACACCTGACCATCTATTCTCACACTGGACCATCTATACTCACACCTGACCATCTATACTCACACCTGACCATCCGTATTCCCACCTGACCATCTATATGCACACCTGACCATCTATACTCACTCCTGACCATCTATACTCATACCTGACCATCTATACTCACACCTGACCATCTATATTCACATCTGACCATCTATATTCACTCCTGACCATCTATACTCACACCTGACCATCTATATTCACACCTGACCATCTATACTCACACCTGACCATCTATATTCACCCCTGACCATCTATATTCACACCGGACCATCTATATTCACACCTGACCATCTATACTGAGTCCTGACCATCTATATTCACTCCTGACCATCTATACTCACACCTGACCATCTTTACTCACACCTGACCATCTATACACACACCTGACCATCTATACTCACCCCTGACCATCTAGATTCACATCTGACCGTCTATACTCACACCTGACCATCTATATTCACACCAGACCATCTATATTCACACCTGTCCATCTATACTCACACCTGACCATCTATCCTCACACCTGACCATCTATATTCACTCCTGACCATCTATACCCACACCTGACCATCTATACTCACACCTGACCATCTATATTCACACCTGACCATCTATACTCACACCTGACCATGTATACTCACACCTGACCATCTATATTCACACCTGACCATCTATACCCACACCTGACCATCATATTCACACCTGACCATCTATACTCACACCTGACCATCTATATTCACACCTGACCATCTATGTTCACACCTGACCATCTATATTCACACCTGACCATCTATATTCACGCCTGACCATCTATATTCACACCTGACCCTCTATATTCACACCTGACCATCTATACTCACACCTGACCATCTATACTCACACCTGACAATCTATACTCACACCTGACCATCTATACTCGCACCTGACCATCTATACTCACATCTGTCCATCTATATTCACACCTGACCATCTATACTCACACCTGACCATCTATATTCACATCTGACCATCTATACTCACACCTGACCATCTATATTCATGCCTGACCATCTATATTCACACCTGACCATCTATATTCACACCTGACCATCTATACTCACACCTGACCATCCATACTCACACCTGACCATCTATACTCACACCTGACCATCTATACTCACACCTGACCATCTATATTCACACCTGACCATCTATACTCACACCGGACCATCTATACATAAACCTGACCATCTATATTCACACCTGACCGTCTACATTCATACCTGACCATCTATATTCACACCTGACCATCTATACTCACACCTGACCATCTATATTCACGCCTGACCATCTATATTCACACCTGACCACCTATACTCACACCTGACCATCTATACTCACACCTGACCATCTATACACACAACCGACCATCTATACTCACCGCTGACCATCTATATTCACACCTGACCATCTACACTCACACCTGACCATCTATATTCACACCTGACCATCTATATTCACACCTGACCACCTATACTCACACCTGACCATCTATGTTCACACCTGACCATCTATATTCACACCTGACCATCTATACTCACACCTGACCATCTATACTCACACCTGACCATCTATATTCACTCCTGACCATCAATACTCACACCTGACCATCTATACTCACACCTGACCATCTATATTCACACCTGACCATCTATATTCACACCTGATCATCTATACTCACATCTGACCATTTATATTCACACCTGACCATCTATACTGACACCTGACCATCTATACTCACACCTGACCATCAATACTCACACCTGACCATCTATACTCACACCTGACCATCTATACTCACACCTGACCATCTATACTCACACCTGACCATCTATACTCACACTGGACCATCTATACTCACACCCGACCATCTATATTCACACCCGACCATCAATACTCACACCTGACCATCTATACTCACACCTGACCATCTATATTCACACCTGACCATCTATACTCACACCAGACCATCTATACTCACATCTGACCATTTATATTCACACCTGACCATCTATACTGACACCTGACCATCTATACTCACACCTGACCATCAATACTCACACCTGACCATCTATACTCACACCTGACCATCTATACTCACACCTGACCATCTATACTCACACCTGACCATCTATACTCACACTGGACCATCTATACTCACACCCGACCATCTATATTCACACCCGACCATCAATACTCACACCTGACCATCTATACTCACACCTGACCATCTATACTCACACCTGACCATCTATACTCACACCTGACCATCTATACTCACACCTGACCATCTATACTCACACCTGACCATCAATACTCACACCTGACCATCTATATTCACACCTGACCATCTATACTCACACCTGACCATCTATATTCACACCTGACCATCTATATTCACACCTGACCATCTATACTCACACCTGACCATCTATATTCACACCTGACCATCTATATTCACACCTGTCCATCACTACTCACACCTGACCATCTATACTCACACCTGACCATCTATACTCACACCTGACCATCTATATTCACTCCTGACCATCTATACCCACACCTGACCATCTATACTCACACCTGACCATCTATATTCACACCAGACCATCTATATTCACAGCTGGCCATCTATACTCACACCTGACCATTTATACTCACACCTGACCATCTATTCTCACACTGGACCATCTATACTCACTCCTGACCATCTATACTCACACCTGACCATCTATTCTCACACTGGACCATCTATATTCCCACCTGACCATCTATACTCACACCTGACCATCCGTATTCCCACCTGACCATCTATACTCACACCTGACCATCTATATACACACCTGACCATCTATATTCACTCCTGACCATCCATATTCACTCCTGACCATCTATACTCACACCTGACCATGTATACTCACACCTGACCATCTATATTCAATCCTGACCATCTATACTCACATCTGACCATGTATACTCACACCTGACCATCTATATTCAATCCTGACCATCTATACTCACATCTGACCATCTATATTCACACCTGACCGTCTATACTCACACCTGACCATCTATATTCACCCCTGACCATCTATATTCACACCTGACCATCTATATTCACACCGGACCATCTATATTCACACCTGACCATCTATACTCAGTCCTGACCATCTATATTCACACCTGACCATCTATACTCACACCTGACCATCTATACTCACACCTGACCATCTATACACACACCTGACCATCTATACTCACCCGTGACCATCTGGATTCACATCTGACCATCTATACTCACACCTGACCATCTATATTCACACCTGACCATCCATATTCACACCTGACCATCTAAACTCACACCTGACCATCTATACTCACACCTGACCATCTATACTCACCCGTGACCATCTAGATTCACACCTGAGCATCTATACTCACACCTGACCATCTATACTCACACCTGACCATCTATATTCACACCTGACCATCCATATTCACACCTGACCATCTATACTCACACCTGACCATCTATATTCACACCTGACCATCCATATTCACACTGGACCATCTATACTCACACCTGACCATCTATATTCACACCCGGCCATCAATACTCACACCTGACCATCTATACACACACCTGACAATCTATAATCACCCCTGACCATCTAGATTCACATCTGACCATCTATATGCACACCAGACATCTATATTCACACCTGACCATCTATACTCACACCTGACCATCTATACTCACACCTGACCATCTATTCTCACACTGGACCATCTATACTCACACCTGACCATCTATACTCACACCTGACCATCCGTATTCCCACCTGACCATCTATATTCACACCTGACCATCTATACTCACTCCTGACCATCTATACTCATACCTGACCATCTATACTCACAACTGACCATCTATATTCACATCTGACCATCTATATTCACTCCTGACCATCTATACTCACACCTGACCATCTATATTCACACCTGACCATCTATACTCACACCTGACCATCTATATTCACCCCTGACCATCTATATTCACACCGGACCATCTATATTCACACCTGACCATCTATACTGAGTCCTGACCATCTATATTCACTCCTGACCATCTATACTCGCACCTGACCATCTTTACTCACACCTGACCATCTATACACACACCTGACCATCTATACTCACCCCTGACCATCTAGATTCACATCTGACCGTCTATACTCACACCTGACCATCTATATTCACACCAGACCATCTATATTCACACCTGTCCATCTATACTCACACCTGACCATCTATCCTCACACCTGACCATCTATATTCACTCCTGACCATCTATACCCACACCTGACCATCTATACTCACACCTGACCATCTATATTCACACCTGACCATCTATACTCACACCTGACCATGTATACTCACACCTGACCATCTATATTCACACCTGACAATCTATACCCACACCTGACCATCATATTCACACCTGACCATCTATACTCACACCTGACCATCTATATTCACACCTGACCATCTATGTTCACACCTGACCATCTATATTCACACCTGACCATCTATATTCACGCCTGACCATCTATATTCACACCTGACCCTCTATATTCACACCTGACCATCTATACTCACACCTGACCATCTATACTCACACCTGACAATCTATACTCACACCTGACCATCTATACTCGCACCTGACCATCTATACTCACATCTGTCCATCTATATTCACACCTGACCATCTATACTCACACCTGACCATCTATATTCACATCTGACCATCTATACTCACACCTGACCATCTATATTCACACCTGACCATCTATATTCATGCCTGACCATCTATATTCACACCTGACCATCTATATTCACACCTGACCATCTATACTCACACCTGACCATCCATACTCACACCTGACCATCTATACTCACACCTGACCATCTATACTCACACCTGACCATCTATATTCACACCTGACCATCTATACTCACACCGGACCATCTATACATAAACCTGACCATCTATATTCACACCTGACCGTCTACATTCATACCTGACCATCTATATTCACACCTGACCATCTATACTCACACCTGACCATCTATATTCACGCCTGACCATCTATATTCACACCTGACCACCTATACTCACACCTGACCATCTATACTCACACCTGACCATCTATACACACAACCGACCATCTATACTCACCGCTGACCATCTATATTCACACCTGACCATCTACACTCACACCTGACCATCTATATTCACACCTGACCATCTATATTCACACCTGACCACCTATACTCACACCTGACCATCTATGTTCACACCTGACCATCTATATTCACACCTGACCATCTATACTCACACCTGACCATCTATACTCACACCTGACCATCTATATTCACTCCTGACCATCAATACTCACACCTGACCATCTATACTCACACCTGACCATCTATATTCACACCTGACCATCTATACTCACACCTGACCATATATACTCACACCTGACCATCTATATTCACACCTGACCATCTATACTCACATCTGACCATTTATATTCACACCTGACCATCTATACTGACACCTGACCATCTATACACACACCTGACCATCAATACTCACACCTGACCATCTATACTCACACCTGACCATCTATACTCACACCTGACCATCTATACTCACACCTGACCATCTATACTCACACTGGACCATCTATACTCACACCCGACCATCTATATTCACACCCGACCATCAATACTCACACCTGACCATCTATACTCACACCTGACCATCTATACTCACACCTGACCATCTATACTCACACCTGACCATCTATACTCACACCTGACCATCTATACTCACACCTGACCATCAATACTCACACCTGACCATCTATATTCACACCTGACCATCTATACTCACACCTGACCATCTATATTCACACCTGACCATCTATATTCACACCTGTCCATCACTACTCACACCTGACCATCTATACTCACACCTGACCATCTATACTCACACCTGACCATCCATATTCACTCCTGACCATCTATACTCACACCTGACCATCTATATTCACTCCTCAACATCTGTACTCACACCTGACCATCTATACTCACACCTGACCATCTATATTCACATCTGACCATCTATATTCACGCCTGACCATCTATATTCACATCTGACCATCTATATTCACGCCTGACCATCTATATTCACACCTGACCATCTATATTCACACCTGACCATCTATACTCACACCTGACCATCTATATTCACACCTGACCATCTATATTCACGCCTGACCATCTATATTCACACCTGACCCTCTATATTCATACCTGACCATCTATACTCACACCTGACCATCTATACACACACCTGACAATCTATACTCACACCTGACCATCTACACTCACACCTGACCATCTATATTCACACCTGACCATCTATATTCACACCTGACCACCTATACTCACACCTGACCATCTATATTCACACCTGACCATCTATATTCACATCTGAGCATCTATACTCACACCTGACCATCTATATTCACACCTGACCATCTATATTCACGCCTGACCATCTATATTCACACCTGACCATCTATATTCACACCTGACCATCTATATTCACACCTGCCCATCTATACTCACACCTGACCATCTATACTCACGCCTGATCATCTATACTCACACCTGACCATCTATACTCACACCTGACCATCGATACTCACGCCTGACCATCTATACTCACACCTGACCATCTATATTCAATCCTGACCATCTATACTCACACCTGACAATCTATACTCACACCTGACCATCTATATTCACACCTGACCATCTATACTCACACCGGACCATCTATACATAAACCTGACCATCTATATTCACACCTGACCGTCTACATTCACACCTGACCATCCATATTCACACCTGACCATCTATACTCACACCTGACCATCTATACTCACACCTGACCATCTATACTCACACCTGACCATCTATATTCACACCTGACCATCCATATTCACACCTGACCATCTATACTCACACCTGACCATCTATATTCACACCTGACCATCCATATTCACACTGGACCATCTATACTCACACCTGACCATCTATATTCACACCGGACCATCTATATTCACACCTGACCATCAATACTCACACCTGACCATCTATACTCACACCTGACAATCTATACTCACACTTGACCATCTATCCTCACCCCTGACCATCTATATTCACATCTGACCATCTATACTCACACCTGACCATCTATATTCACACCAGACCATCTATATTCACACCTGACTATCTATACTCACACCTGACCATCTATATTTAATCCTGACCATCTATACTCACACCTGACAATCTATACTCACACCTGACCATCTATATTCACACCTGTCCATCTATACTCACACCGCACCATCTATACATAAACCTGACCATCTATATTCACACCTGACCATCTATATTCACACCTGACCATCTATACTCACCCCTGACCATCTATATTCACACCCGACCATCTGCACTCACACCTGACCATCTATATTCACACCTGACCATCTACACTCACACCTGACCATCTATATTCACACCTGACCATCTATATTCACACCTGACCACCTATACTCACACCTGACCATCTATATTCACACCTGACCATCTATATTCGCACCTGACCATCTATATTCACACCTGACCATCTATCCTCACACCTGACCATCTATACACACAACCGACCATCTATACTCATCCCTGACCATCTATATTCACACCTGACCATCTGCACTCACACCTGACCATCTATATTCACACCTGACCGTCTACACTCACACCTGACCATCTATATTCACACCTGACCATCTATATTCACACCTGACCACCTATACGCACACCTGACCATCTATATTCACACCTGACCATCTATACTCACACCTGACCATCTATACTCACACCTGACTATCTATACTCACACCTGACCATCTATATTCACTCCTGACCATCAATACTCACACCTGACCATCTATACTCACACCTGACCATCTATATTCACACCGGACCATCTATACTCACACCGGACCATGTATACTCACACCTGACTATCTATATTCACTCCTGACCATCTATACTCACATCTGACCATCTATATTCACACCTGACCATCTATACTCACACCTGACCATCTATATTCACTCCTGACCATCAATACTCACACCTGACCATCTATACTCACACCTGACCATCTATATTCACACCTGACCATCTATATTCACACCTGACCATCTATACTCACACCTGACCATCTATACTCACACCTGACCATCTATACACACACCTGACAATCTATACTCACCCCTGACCATCTAGATTCACATCTGACCATCTATACTCACACCTGACCATCTATATTCACACCAGACCATCTATATTCACACCTGACTATCTATACTCACACCTGACCATCTATACTCACACCTGACCATCTATATTCACTCCTGACCATCTATACCCACACCTGACCATCTATACTCACACCTGACCATCTATATTCACACCAGACCATCTATATTCACAGCTGGCCATCTATACTCACACCTGACCATTTATACTCACACCTGACCATCTATTCTCACACTGGACCATCTATACTCACTCCTGACCATCTAAACTCACACCTGACCATCTATTCTCACACTGGACCATCTATATTCCCACCTGACCATCTATACTCACACCTGACCATCCGTATTCCCACCTGACCATCTATACTCACACCTGACCATCTATATACACACCTGACCATCTATATTCACTCCTGACCATCCATATTCACTCCTGACCATCTATACTCACACCTGACCATGTATACTCACACCTGACCATCTATATTCAATCCTGACCATCTATACTCACATCTGACCATGTATACTCACACCTGACCATCTATATTCAATCCTGACCATCTATACTCACATCTGACCATCTATATTCACACCTGACCGTCTATACTCACACCTGACCATCTATATTCACCCCTGACCATCTATATTCACACCTGACCATCTATATTCACACCGGACCATCTATATTCACACCTGACCATCTATACTCAGTCCTGACCATCTATATTCACACCTGACCATCTATACTCACACCTGACCATCTATACTCACACCTGACCATCTATACACACACCTGACCATCTATACTCACCCGTGACCATCTGGATTCACATCTGACCATCTATACTCACACCTGACCATCTATATTCACACCTGACCATCCATATTCACACCTGACCATCTATACTCACACCTGACCATCTATACTCACACCTGACCATCTATACTCACCCGTGACCATCTAGATTCACACCTGAGCATCTATACTCACACCTGACCATCTATACTCACACCTGACCATCTATATTCACACCTGACCATCCATATTCACACCTGACCATCTATACTCACACCTGACCATCTATATTCACACCTGACCATCCATATTCACACTGGACCATCTATACTCACACCTGACCATCTATATTCACACCCGGCCATCAATACTCACACCTGACCATCTATACACACACCTGACAATCTATAATCACCCCTGACCATCTTGATTCACATCTGACCATCTATACTCACATCTGACCATCTATATGCACACCAGACATCTATATTCACACCTGACCATCTATACTCACACCTGACCATCTATACTCACACCTGACCATCTATTCTCACACTGGACCATCTATACTCACACCTGACCATCTATACTCACACCTGACCATCCGTATTCCCACCTGACAATCTATATTCACACCTGACCATCTATACTCACTCCTGACCATCTATACTCATACCTGACCATCTATACTCACACCTGACCATCTATATTCACATCTGACCATCTATATTCACTCCTGACCATCTATACTCACACCTGACCATCTATATTCACACCTGACCATCTATACTCACACCTGACCATCTATATTCACCCCTGACCATCTATATTCACACCGGACCATCTATATTCACACCTGACCATCTATACTGAGTCCTGACCATCTATATTCACTCCTGACCATCTATACTCACACCTGACCATCTTTACTCACACCTGACCATCTATACACACACCTGACCATCTATACTCACCCCTGACCATCTAGATTCACATCTGACCGTCTATACTCACACCTGACCATCTATATTCACACCAGACCATCTATATTCACACCTGTCCATCTATACTCACACCTGACCATCTATCCTCACACCTGACCATCTATATTCACTCCTGACCATCTATACCCACACCTGACCATCTATACTCACACCTGACCATCTATATTCACACCTGACCATCTATACTCACACCTGACCATGTATACTCACACCTGACCATCTATATTCACACCTGACCATCTATACCCAAACCTGACCATCATATTCACACCTGACCATCTATACTCACACCTGACCATCTATATTCACACCTGACCATCTATGTTCACACCTGACCATCTATATTCACACCTGACCATCTATATTCACGCCTGACCATCTATATTCACACCTGACCCTCTATATTCACACCTGACCATCTATACTCACACCTGACCATCTATACTCACACCTGACAATCTATACTCACACCTGACCATCTATACTCGCACCTGACCATCTATACTCACATCTGTCCATCTATATTCACACCTGACCATCTATACTCACACCTGACCATCTATATTCACATCTGACCATCTATACTCACACCTGACCATCTATATTCACACCTGACCATCTATATTCATGCCTGACCATCTATATTCACACCTGACCATCTATATTCACACCTGACCATCTATACTCACACCTGACCATCCATACTCACACCTGACCATCTATACTCACACCTGACCATCTATACTCACACCTGACCATCTATATTCACACCTGACCATCTATACTCACACCGGACCATCTATACATAAACCTGACCATCTATATTCACACCTGACCGTCTACATTCATACCTGACCATCTATATTCACACCTGACCATCTATACTCACACCTGACCATCTATATTCACGCCTGACCATCTATATTCACACCTGACCACCTATACTCACACCTGACCATCTATACTCACACCTGACCATCTATACACACAACCGACCATCTATACTCACCGCTGACCATCTATATTCACACCTGACCATCTACACTCACACCTGACCATCTATATTCACACCTGACCATCTATATTCACACCTGACCACCTATACTCACACCTGACCATCTATGTTCACACCTGACCATCTATATTCACACCTGACCATCTATACTCACACCTGACCATCTATACTCACACCTGACCATCTATATTCACTCCTGACCATCAATACTCACACCTGACCATCTATACTCACACCTGACCATCTATATTCACACCTGACCATCTATACTCACACCTGACCATATATACTCACACCTGACCATCTATATTCACACCTGACCATCTATACTCACATCTGACCATTTATATTCACACCTGACCATCTATACTCACATCTGACCAACTATATTCACACCTGACCATCTATATTCACACCTGACCATCTATATTCTCACCTGACCATCTATACTCACACCTGACCATCTATACTCACACCTGACCATCTATACTCACACCTGACCATCTATACACACACCTGACAATCTATACTCACCACTGACCATCTAGATTCACATCTGACCATCTATACTCACACCTGACCATCTGTATTCACACCAGACCATCTATATTCACACCTGAACATCTATACTCACACCTGACCATCTATACTCAGACCTGACCATCTATATTCATTCCTGACCATCTATATCCACACCTGACCATCTATAATCACACCTGACCATCTATATTCACACCTGACCATCTATACTCACACCTGACCATCTATACTCACTCCTGACCATCTAGATTCACATCTGACCATCTATACTCACACCTGACCATCTATATTCACACCAGACCATCTATATTCACACCTGGCCATCTATACTCACACCTGACCATCTATACTCACACCTGACCATCTATTCTCACACTGGACCATCTATACTCACTCCTGACCATCTATACTCACACCTGACCATCTATATCACGTGCTCACTGTGTATTCACTCCTGACCATATATATTCACACCTGACCATCTATACTCACTCCTGACCATCTATACTCACACCTGACCATCTATACTCACTCCTGACCATCTATATAAACTCCTGACCATCAATACTCACACCTGACCATCTATACACACACCTGACCATCTATATTCACACCTGACCATCTATACTCACACCTGACCATGTATACTCACACCTGACAATCTATATTCACTCCTGACCATCTATACTCACATCTGACCATCTATATTCACACCTGACCATCTATACTCACACCTGACCATCTATATTCACCCCTGACCATCTATATTCACAATTGACCATCTATATCCACACCGGACCATCTATATTCACACCTGACCATCTATAATCAGTCCTGACCATCTATATTCACACCTGACCATCTATACTCACACCTGACCATCTATACTCACACCTGACCATCTATACTCACAACCTGACCATCTATACTCACGCCTGACCATCTATACTCTTCCCCCTGACCATCTATACTCACACCTGACCATCGATACTCACACCTGACCATCTATACTCACACCTGACCGTCTATACTCACACTGGACCATCTATACTCACACCTGACCATCTATACTCAAACCTGACCATCAATACTCACACCTGACCATCTATACTCACACCTGACCATCTATACTCACACCTGACCATCTATACTCACACTGGACTATCTATACTCACACCTGACCATCTATACTCACTCCTGACCATCTATATTCACACCTGACCATCTATATTCACACCTGACCATCTATACTCACACCTGACCATCTATACACACACCTGACAATCTATACTCACCCCTGACCATCTAGATTCACATCTGACCATCTATACTCACACCTGACCATCTATATTCACACCAGACCATCTATGTTCACACCTGACTATCTATACTCACACCTGACCATCTATACTCACACCTGACCATCTATATTCACTCCTGACCATCTATACCCACACCTGACCATCTATACTCACACCTGACCATCTATATTCACACCAGACCATCTATATTCACAGCTGGCCATCTAAACTCACACCTGACCATCTATACTCACACCTGACCATCTATACTCACACCTGACCATCTATATTCACTCCTGACCATCTATACCCACACCTGACCATCTATACTCACACCTGACCATCTATTCTCACACTGGACCATCTATACTCACTCCTGACCATCTATACTCACACCTGACCATCTATTCTCACACTGGACCATCTATATTCCCACCTGACCATCTATACTCACACCTGACCATCCGTATTCCCACCTGACCATCTATACTCACACCTGACCATCTATATACACACCTGACCATCTATATTCACTCCTGACCATCCATATTCACTCCTGACCATCTATACTCACACCTGACCATGTATACTCACACCTGACCATCTATATTCACACCTGACCATCTATATTCAATCCTGACCATCTATACTCACATCTGACCATGTATACTCACACCTGACCATCTATATTCAATCCTGACCATCTATACTCACATCTGACCATCTATATTCACTCCTGACCATCCATATTCACTCCTGACCATCTATACTCACACCTGACCATCTATATTCAATCCTGACCATCTATACTCACATCTGACCATGTATACTCACACCTGACCATCTATATTCAATCCTGACCATCTATACTCACATCTGACCATCTATATTCACACCTGACCGTCTATACTCACACCTGACCATCTATATTCACCCCTGACCATCTATATTCACACCTGACCATCTATATTCACACCGGACCATCTATATTCACACCTGACCATCTATACTCAGTCCTGACCATCTATATTCACACCTGACCATCTATACTCACACCTGACCATCTATACTCACACCTGACCATCTATACACACACCTGACCATCTATACTCACCCGTGACCATCTGGATTCACATCTGACCATCTATACTCACACCTGACCATCTATATTCACACCTGACCATCCATATTCACACCTGACCATCTATACTCACACCTGACCATCTATACTCACACCTGACCATCTATATTCACACCTGACCATGCATATTCACACCTGACCATCTATACTCACACCTGACCATCTATATTCACACCTGACCATCCATATTCACACTGGACCATCTATACTCACACCTGACCATCTATATTCACACCCGACCATCAATACTCACACCTGACCATCTATACACACACCTGACAATCTATACTCACCCCTGACCATCTAGATTCACATCTGACCATCTATACTCACATCTGACCATCTATATGCACACCAGACATCTATATTCACACCTGACCATCTATACTCACACCTGACCATCTATACTCACACCTGACCATCTATTCTCACACTGGACCATCTATACTCACACCTGACCATCTATACTCACACCTGACCATCTATATTCACATCTGACCATCTATATTCACGCCTGACCATCTATATTCACATCTGACCATCTATATTCACGCCTGACCATCTATATTCACACCTGACCATCTATACTCACACCTGACCATCTATATTCACATCTGACCATCTATATTCACGCCTGACCATCTATATTCACATCTGACCATCTATATTCACGCCTGACCATCTATATTCACACCTGACCATCTATATTCACACCTGACCATCTATACTCACACCTGACCATCTATATTCACACCTGACCATCTATATTCACGCCTGACCATCTATATTCACACCTGACCCTCTATATTCATACCTGACCATCTATACTCACACCTGACCATCTATACACACACCTGACAATCTATACTCACACCTGACCATCTACACTCACACCTGACCATCTATATTCACACCTGACCATCTATATTCACACCTGACCACCTATACTCACACCTGACCATCTATATTCACACCTGACCATCTATATTCACATCTGAGCATCTATACTCACACCTGACCATCTATATTCACACCTGACCATCTATATTCACGCCTGACCATCTATATTCACACCTGACCATCTATATTCACACCTGACCATCTATATTCACACCTGCCCATCTATACTCACACCTGACCATCTATACTCACGCCTGATCATCTATACTCACACCTGACCATCTATACTCACACCTGACCATCGATACTCACGCCTGACCATCTATACTCACACCTGACCATCTATATTCAATCCTGACCATCTATACTCACACCTGACAATCTATACTCACACCTGACCATCTATATTCACACCTGACCATCTATACTCACACCGGACCATCTATACATAAACCTGACCATCTATATTCACACCTGACCGTCTACATTCACACCTGACCATCCATATTCACACCTGACCATCTATACTCACACCTGACCATCTATACTCACACCTGACCATCTATACTCACACCTGACCATCTATATTCACACCTGACCATCCATATTCACACCTGACCATCTATACTCACACCTGACCATCTATATTCACACCTGACCATCCATATTCACACTGGACCATCTATACTCACACCTGACCATCTATATTCACACCGGACCATCTATATTCACACCTGACCATCAATACTCACACCTGACCATCTATACTCACACCTGACAATCTATACTCACACTTGACCATCTATCCTCACCCCTGACCATCTATATTCACATCTGACCATCTATACTCACACCTGACCATCTATATTCACACCAGACCATCTATATTCACACCTGACTATCTATACTCACACCTGACCATCTATATTTAATCCTGACCATCTATACTCACACCTGACAATCTATACTCACACCTGACCATCTATATTCACACCTGTCCATCTATACTCACACCGCACCATCTATACATAAACCTGACCATCTATATTCACACCTGACCATCTATATTCACACCTGACCATCTATACTCACCCCTGACCATCTATATTCACACCCGACCATCTGCACTCACACCTGACCATCTATATTCACACCTGACCATCTACACTCACACCTGACCATCTATATTCACACCTGACCATCTATATTCACACCTGACCACCTATACTCACACCTGACCATCTATATTCACACCTGACCATCTATATTCGCACCTGACCATCTATATTCACACCTGACCATCTATCCTCACACCTGACCATCTATACACACAACCGACCATCTATACTCATCCCTGACCATCTATATTCACACCTGACCATCTGCACTCACACCTGACCATCTATATTCACACCTGACCGTCTACACTCACACCTGACCATCTATATTCACACCTGACCATCTATATTCACACCTGACCACCTATACGCACACCTGACCATCTATATTCACACCTGACCATCTATACTCACACCTGACCATCTATACTCACACCTGACTATCTATACTCACACCTGACCATCTATATTCACTCCTGACCATCAATACTCACACCTGACCATCTATACTCACACCTGACCATCTATATTCACACCGGACCATCTATACTCACACCGGACCATGTATACTCACACCTGACTATCTATATTCACTCCTGACCATCTATACTCACATCTGACCATCTATATTCACACCTGACCATCTATACTCACACCTGACCATCTATATTCACTCCTGACCATCAATACTCACACCTGACCATCTATACTCACACCTGACCATCTATATTCACACCTGACCATCTATATTCACACCTGACCATCTATACTCACACCTGACCATCTATACTCACACCTGACCATCTATACACACACCTGACAATCTATACTCACCCCTGACCATCTAGATTCACATCTGACCATCTATACTCACACCTGACCATCTATATTCACACCAGACCATCTATATTCACACCTGACTATCTATACTCACACCTGACCATCTATACTCACACCTGACCATCTATATTCACTCCTGACCATCTATACCCACACCTGACCATCTATACTCACACCTGACCATCTATATTCACACCAGACCATCTATATTCACAGCTGGCCATCTATACTCACACCTGACCATTTATACTCACACCTGACCATCTATTCTCACACTGGACCATCTATACTCACTCCTGACCATCTAAACTCACACCTGACCATCTATTCTCACACTGGACCATCTATATTCCCACCTGACCATCTATACTCACACCTGACCATCCGTATTCCCACCTGACCATCTATACTCACACCTGACCATCTATATACACACCTGACCATCTATATTCACTCCTGACCATCCATATTCACTCCTGACCATCTATACTCACACCTGACCATGTATACTCACACCTGACCATCTATATTCAATCCTGACCATCTATACTCACATCTGACCATGTATACTCACACCTGACCATCTATATTCAATCCTGACCATCTATACTCACATCTGACCATCTATATTCACACCTGACCGTCTATACTCACACCTGACCATCTATATTCACCCCTGACCATCTATATTCACACCTGACCATCTATATTCACACCGGACCATCTATATTCACACCTGACCATCTATACTCAGTCCTGACCATCTATATTCACACCTGACCATCTATACTCACACCTGACCATCTATACTCACACCTGACCATCTATACACACACCTGACCATCTATACTCACCCGTGACCATCTGGATTCACATCTGACCATCTATACTCACACCTGACCATCTATATTCACACCTGACCATCCATATTCACACCTGACCATCTATACTCACACCTGACCATCTATACTCACACCTGACCATCTATACTCACCCGTGACCATCTAGATTCACACCTGAGCATCTATACTCACACCTGACCATCTATACTCACACCTGACCATCTATATTCACACCTGACCATCCATATTCACACCTGACCATCTATACTCACACCTGACCATCTATATTCACACCTGACCATCCATATTCACACTGGACCATCTATACTCACACCTGACCATCTATATTCACACCCGGCCATCAATACTCACACCTGACCATCTATACACACACCTGACAATCTATAATCACCCCTGACCATCTTGATTCACATCTGACCATCTATACTCACATCTGACCATCTATATGCACACCAGACATCTATATTCACACCTGACCATCTATACTCACACCTGACCATCTATACTCACACCTGACCATCTATTCTCACACTGGACCATCTATACTCACACCTGACCATCTATACTCACACCTGACCATCCGTATTCCCACCTGACAATCTATATTTACACCTGACCATCTATACTCACTCCTGACCATCTATACTCATACCTGACCATCTATACTCACACCTGACCATCTATATTCACATCTGACCATCTATATTCACTCCTGACCATCTATACTCACACCTGACCATCTATATTCACACCTGACCATCTATACTCACACCTGACCATCTATATTCACCCCTGACCATCTATATTCACACCGGACCATCTATATTCACACCTGACCATCTATACTGAGTCCTGACCATCTATATTCACTCCTGACCATCTATACTCACACCTGACCATCTTTACTCACACCTGACCATCTATACACACACCTGACCATCTATACTCACCCCTGACCATCTAGATTCACATCTGACCGTCTATACTCACACCTGACCATCTATATTCACACCAGACCATCTATATTCACACCTGTCCATCTATACTCACACCTGACCATCTATCCTCACACCTGACCATCTATATTCACTCCTGACCATCTATACCCACACCTGACCATCTATACTCACACCTGACCATCTATATTCACACCTGACCATCTATACTCACACCTGACCATGTATACTCACACCTGACCATCTATATTCACACCTGACCATCTATACCCAAACCTGACCATCATATTCACACCTGACCATCTATACTCACACCTGACCATCTATATTCACACCTGACCATCTATGTTCACACCTGACCATCTATATTCACACCTGACCATCTATATTCACGCCTGACCATCTATATTCACACCTGACCCTCTATATTCACACCTGACCATCTATACTCACACCTGACCATCTATACTCACACCTGACAATCTATACTCACACCTGACCATCTATACTCGCACCTGACCATCTATACTCACATCTGTCCATCTATATTCACACCTGACCATCTATACTCACACCTGACCATCTATATTCACATCTGACCATCTATACTCACACGTGACCATCTATATTCACACCTGACCATCTATATTCATGCCTGACCATCTATATTCACACCTGACCATCTATATTCACACCTGACCATCTATACTCACACCTGACCATCCATACTCACACCTGACCATCTATACTCACACCTGACCATCTATACTCACACCTGACCATCTATATTCACACCTGACCATCTATACTCACACCGGACCATCTATACATAAACCTGACCATCTATATTCACACCTGACCGTCTACATTCATACCTGACCATCTATATTCACACCTGACCATCTATACTCACACCTGACCATCTATATTCACGCCTGACCATCTATATTCACACCTGACCACCTATACTCACACCTGACCATCTATACTCACACCTGACCATCTATACACACAACCGACCATCTATACTCACCGCTGACCATCTATATTCACACCTGACCATCTACACTCACACCTGACCATCTATATTCACACCTGACCATCTATATTCACACCTGACCACCTATACTCACACCTGACCATCTATGTTCACACCTGACCATCTATATTCACACCTGACCATCTATACTCACACCTGACCATCTATACTCACACCTGACCATCTATATTCACTCCTGACCATCAATACTCACACCTGACCATCTATACTCACACCTGACCATCTATATTCACACCTGACCATCTATACTCACACCTGACCATATATACTCACACCTGACCATCTATATTCACACCTGACCATCTATACTCACATCTGACCATTTATATTCACACCTGACCATCTATATTCACACCTGACCATCTATATTCTCACCTGACCATCTATACTCACACCTGACCATCTATACTCACACCTGACCATCTATACTCACACCTGACCATCTATACACACACCTGACAATCTATACTCACCACTGACCATCTAGATTCACATCTGACCATCTATACTCACACCTGACCATCTGTATTCACACCAGACCATCTATATTCACACCTGAACATCTATACTCACACCTGACCATCTATACTCAGACCTGACCATCTATATTCATTCCTGACCATCTATATCCACACCTGACCATCTATAATCACACCTGACCATCTATATTCACACCTGACCATCTATACTCACACCTGACCATCTATACTCACTCCTGACCATCTAGATTCACATCTGACCATCTATACTCACACCTGACCATCTATATTCACACCAGACCATCTATATTCACACCTGGCCATCTATACTCACACCTGACCATCTATACTCACACCTGACCATCTATTCTCACACTGGACCATCTATACTCACTCCTGACCATCTATACTCACACCTGACCATCTATATTCCCACCTGACCATCTATATTCACTCCTGACCATATATATTCACACCTGACCATCTATACTCACTCCTGACCATCTATACTCACACCTGACCATCTATACTCACTCCTGACCATCTATATAAACTCCTGACCATCAATACTCACACCTGACCATCTATACTCACACCTGACCATCTATATTCACACCTGACCATCTATACTCACACCTGACCATGTATACTCACACCTGACAATCTATATTCACTCCTGACCATCTATACTCACATCTGACCATCTATATTCACACCTGACCATCTATACTCACACCTGACCATCTATATTCACCCCTGACCATCTATATTCACAACTGACCATCTATATCCACACCGGACCATCTATATTCACACCTGACCATCTATAATCAGTCCTGACCATCTATATTCACACCTGACCATCTATACTCACACCTGACCATCTATATTCACACCTGACCATCTATACTCACACCTGACCATCTATACTCACGCCTGACCATCTATACTCTTCACCTGACCATCTATACTCACACCTGACCATCGATACTCACACCTGACCATCTATACTCACACCTGACCGTCTATACTCACACTGGACCATCTATACTCACACCTGACCATCTATACTCAAACCTGACCATCAATACTCACACCTGACCATCTATACTCACACCTGACCATCTATACTCACACCTGACCATCTATACTCACACTGGACTATCTATACTCACACCTGACCATCTATACTCACTCCTGACCATCTATATTCACACCTGACCATCTATATTCACACCTGACCATCTATACTCACACCTGACCATCTATACACACACCTGACAATCTATACTCACCCCTGACCATCTAGATTCACATCTGACCATCTATACTCACACCTGACCATCTATATTCACACCAGACCATCTATGTTCACACCTGACTATCTATACTCACACCTGACCATCTATACTCACACCTGACCATCTATATTCACTCCTGACCATCTATACCCACACCTGACCATCTATACTCACACCTGACCATCTATATTCACACCAGACCATCTATATTCACAGCTGGCCATCTAAACTCACACCTGACCATCTATACTCACACCTGACCATCTATACTCACACCTGACCATCTATATTCACTCCTGACCATCTATACCCACACCTGACCATCTATACTCACACCTGACCATCTATTCTCACACTGGACCATCTATACTCACTCCTGACCATCTATACTCACACCTGACCATCTATTCTCACACTGGACCATCTATATTCCCACCTGACCATCTATACTCACACCTGACCATCCGTATTCCCACCTGACCATCTATACTCACACCTGACCATCTATATACACACCTGACCATCTATATTCACTCCTGACCATCCATATTCACTCCTGACCATCTATACTCACACCTGACCATGTATACTCACACCTGACCATCTATATTCACACCTGACCATCTATATTCAATCCTGACCATCTATACTCACATCTGACCATGTATACTCACACCTGACCATCTATATTCAATCCTGACCATCTATACTCACATCTGACCATCTATATTCACTCCTGACCATCCATATTCACTCCTGACCATCTATACTCACACCTGACCATCTATATTCAATCCTGACCATCTATACTCACATCTGACCATGTATACTCACACCTGACCATCTATATTCAATCCTGACCATCTATACTCACATCTGACCATCTATATTCACACCTGACCGTCTATACTCACACCTGACCATCTATATTCACCCCTGACCATCTATATTCACACCTGACCATCTATATTCACACCGGACCATCTATATTCACACCTGACCATCTATACTCAGTCCTGACCATCTATATTCACACCTGACCATCTATACTCACACCTGACCATCTATACTCACACCTGACCATCTATACACACACCTGACCATCTATACTCACCCGTGACCATCTGGATTCACATCTGACCATCTATACTCACACCTGACCATCTATATTCACACCTGACCATCCATATTCACACCTGACCATCTATACTCACACCTGACCATCTATACTCACACCTGACCATCTATATTCACACCTGACCATGCATATTCACACCTGACCATCTATACTCACACCTGACCATCTATATTCACACCTGACCATCCATATTCACACTGGACCATCTATACTCACACCTGACCATCTATATTCACACCCGACCATCAATACTCACACCTGACCATCTATACACACACCTGACAATCTATACTCACCCCTGACCATCTAGATTCACATCTGACCATCTATACTCACATCTGACCATCTATATGCACACCAGACATCTATATTCACACCTGACCATCTATACTCACACCTGACCATCTATACTCACACCTGACCATCTATTCTCACACTGGACCATCTATACTCACACCTGACCATCTATACTCACACCTGACCATCCGTATTCCCACCTGACCATCTATATTCACACCTGACCATCTATACTCACTCCTGACCATCTATACTCACACCTGACCATCTATACTCACACCTGACCATCTATATTCACACCTGACCATCTATACTCACACCTGACCATATATACTCACACCTGACCATCTATATTCACACCTGACCATCTATACTCACATCTGACCATTTATATTCACACCTGACCATCTATACTCACATCTGACCAACTATATTCACACCTGACCATCTATATTCACACCTGACCATCTATATTCTCACCTGACCATCTATACTCACACCTGACCATCTATACTCACACCTGACCATCTATACTCACACCTGACCATCTATACACACACCTGACAATCTATACTCACCACTGACCATCTAGATTCACATCTGACCATCTATACTCACACCTGACCATCTGTATTCACACCAGACCATCTATATTCACACCTGAACATCTATACTCACACCTGACCATCTATACTCAGACCTGACCATCTATATTCATTCCTGACCATCTATATCCACACCTGACCATCTATAATCACACCTGACCATCATTATTCACACCTGACCATCTATACTCACACCTGACCATCTATACTCACTCCTGACCATCTAGATTCACATCTGACCATCTATACTCACACCTGACCATCTATATTCACACCAGACCATCTATATTCACACCTGGCCATCTATACTCACACCTGACCATCTATACTCACACCTGACCATCTATTCTCACACTGGACCATCTATACTCACTCCTGACCATCTATACTCACACCTGACCATCTATATTCCCACCTGACCATCTATATTCACTCCTGACCATATATATTCACACCTGACCATCTATACTCACTCCTGACCATCTATACTCACACCTGACCATCTATACTCACTCCTGACCATCTATATAAACTCCTGACCATCAATACTCACACCTGACCATCTATACTCACACCTGACCATCTATATTCACACCTGACCATCTATACTCACACCTGACCATGTATACTCACACCTGACAATCTATATTCACTCCTGACCATCTATACTCACATCTGACCATCTATATTCACACCTGACCATCTATACTCACACCTGACCATCTATATTCACCCCTGACCATCTATATTCACAATTGACCATCTATATCCACACCGGACCATCTATATTCACACCTGACCATCTATAATCAGTCCTGACCATCTATATTCACACCTGACCATCTATACTCACACCTGACCATCTATACTCACACCTGACCATCTATACTCACACCTGACCATCTATACTCACGCCTGACCATCTATACTCACACCTGACAATCTATACTCACACCTGACCATCGATACTCACACCTGACCATCTATACTCACACCTGACCGTCTATACTCACACTGGACCATCTATACTCACACCTGACCATCTATACTCAAACCTGACCATCAATACTCACACCTGACCATCTATACTCACACCTGACCATCTATACTCACACCTGACCATCTATACTCACACTGGACTATCTATACTCACACCTGACCATCTATACTCACTCCTGACCATCTATATTCACACCTGACCATCTATATTCACACCTGACCATCTATACTCACACCTGACCATCTATACACACACCTGACAATCTATACTCACCCCTGACCATCTAGATTCACATCTGACCATCTATACTCACACCTGACCATCTATATTCACACCAGACCATCTATGTTCACACCTGACTATCTATACTCACACCTGACCATCTATACTCACACCTGACCATCTATATTCACTCCTGACCATCTATACCCACACCTGACCATCTATACTCACACCTGACCATCTATATTCACACCAGACCATCTATATTCACAGCTGGCCATCTAAACTCACACCTGACCATCTATACTCACACCTGACCATCTATACTCACACCTGACCATCTATATTCACTCCTGACCATCTATACCCACACCTGACCATCTATACTCACACCTGACCATCTATTCTCACACTGGACCATCTATACTCACTCCTGACCATCTATACTCACACCTGACCATCTATTCTCACACTGGACCATCTATATTCCCACCTGACCATCTATACTCACACCTGACCATCCGTATTCCCACCTGACCATCTATACTCACACCTGACCATCTATATACACACCTGACCATCTATATTCACTCCTGACCATCCATATTCACTCCTGACCATCTATACTCACACCTGACCATGTATACTCACACCTGACCATCTATATTCACACCTGACCATCTATATTCAATCCTGACCATCTATACTCACATCTGACCATGTATACTCACACCTGACCATCTATATTCAATCCTGACCATCTATACTCACATCTGACCATCTATATTCACTCCTGACCATCCATATTCACTCCTGACCATCTATACTCACACCTGACCATCTATATTCAATCCTGACCATCTATACTCACATCTGACCATGTATACTCACACCTGACCATCTATATTCAATCCTGACCATCTATACTCACATCTGACCATCTATATTCACACCTGACCGTCTATACTCACACCTGACCATCTATATTCACCCCTGACCATCTATATTCACACCTGACCATCTATATTCACACCGGACCATCTATATTCACACCTGACCATCTATACTCAGTCCTGACCATCTATATTCACACCTGACCATCTATACTCACACCTGACCGTCTATACTCACACCTGACCATCTATACACACACCTGACCATCTATACTCACCCGTGACCATCTGGATTCACATCTGACCATCTATACTCACACCTGACCATCTATATTCACACCTGACCATCCATATTCACACCTGACCATCTATACTCACACCTGACCATCTATACTCACACCTGACCATCTATATTCACACCTGACCATGCATATTCACACCTGACCATCTATACTCACACCTGACCATCTATATTCACACCTGACCATCCATATTCACACTGGACCATCTATACTCACACCTGACCATCTATATTCACACCCGACCATCAATACTCACACCTGACCATCTATACACACACCTGACAATCTATACTCACCCCTGACCATCTAGATTCACATCTGACCATCTATACTCACATCTGACCATCTATATGCACACCAGACATCTATATTCACACCTGACCATCTATACTCACACCTGACCATCTATACTCACACCTGACCATCTATTCTCACACTGGACCATCTATACTCACACCTGACCATCTATACTCACACCTGACCATCCGTATTCCCACCTGACCATCTATATTCACACCTGACCATCTATACTCACTCCTGACCATCTATACTCACACCTGACCATCTATACTCACACCTGACCATCTATATTCACATCTGACCATCTATATTCACTCCTGACCATCTATACTCACACCTGACCATCTATATTCACACCTGACCATCTATACTCACCCCTGACCATCTAGATTCACATCTGACCGTCTATACTCACACCTGACCATCTATATTCACACCAGACCATCTATATTCACACCTGTCCATCTATACTCACACCTGACCATCTATCCTCACACCTGACCATCTATATTCACTCCTGACCATCTATACCCACACCTGACCATCTATACTCACACCTGACCATCTATATTCACACCTGACCATCTATACTCACACCTGACCATGTATACTCACACCTGACCATCTATATTCACACCTGACCATCTATACCCACACCTGACCATCTATATTCACACCTGACCATCTATACTCACACCTGACCATCTATATTCACACCTGACCATCTACACTCACACCTGACCATCTGTACTCACACTGGACTATCTATACTCACACCTGACCATCTATACTCAAACCTGACCATCAATACTCACACCTGACCATCTATATTCACACCTGACCATCTATACTCACACCTGACCATCTATACTCACACTGGACTATCTATACTCACACCTGACCATCTATACTCACACCTGACCATCTACACTCACACCTGACCATCTGTACTCACACTGGACTATCTATACTCACACCTGACCATCTATACTCACTCCTAACCATCTATATTCACACCTGACCATCTATATTCACACCTGACCATCTATACTCACACTTGACCATCTATCCTCACACCTGACTATCTATACTCACACCTGACCATCTATCCTCACCCCTGACGATCTATATTCACATCTGACCATCTATACTCACACTGGACTATCTATACTCACACCTGACCATCTATACTCACACCTGACCATCTATATTCACACCAGACCATCTATATTCACACCTGACCATCTATACTCACACCTGACCATCTATACTCACTCCTGACCATCTAGATTCACATCTGACCATCTATACTCACACCTGACCATCTATATTCACACCAGACCATTTATATTCACACCTGGCCATCTATACTCACACCTGACCATCTATACTCACACCTGACCATCTATATTCATTCCTGACCATCTATTCTCACACTGGACCATCTATACTCACTCCTGACCATCTATACTCACACCTGACCATCTATATTCCCACCTGACAATCTATATTCACTCCTGACCATATATATTCACACCTGACCATCTATACTCACTCCTGACCATCTATACTCACACCTGACCATCTATACTCACTCCTGACCATCTATATAAACTCCTGACCATCAATACTCACACCTGACCATCTATACTCACACCTGACCATCTATATTCACACCTGACCATCTATACTCACACCTGACCATGTATACTCACACCTGACAATCTATATTCACTCCTGACCATCTATACTCACATCTGACCATCTATATTCACACCTGACCATCTATACTCGCATCTGACCATCTATATTCACCCCTGACCATCTATATTCACAATTGACCATCTATATCCACACCGGACCATCTATATTCACACCTCACCATCTATAATCAGTCCTGACCACCTATATTCACACCTGACCATCTATACTCACACCTGACCATCTATACTCACACCTGACCATCTATACTCACACCTGACCATCTATACTCACGCCTGACCATCTATACTCACACCTGACCATCTATACTCACATCTGACCATCGATACTCACACCTGACCATCTATACTCACACCTGACCGTCTATACTCACACTGGACCATCTATACTCACACCTGACCATCTATACTCAAACCTGACCATCAATACTCACACCTGACCATCTATACTCACCCCTGACCATCTAGATTCACATCTGACCATCTATACTCACACCTGACCATCTATATTCACACCAGACCATCTATATTCACACCTGACTATCTATACTCACACCTGACCATCTATACTCACACCTGACCATCTATATTCACTCCTGACCATCTATACCCACACCTGACCATCTATACTCACACCTGACCATCTATATTCACACCAGACCATCTATATTCACAGCTGGCCATCTATACTCACACCTGACCATCTATACTCACACCTGACCATCTATACTCACACCTGACCATCTATATTCACTCCTGACCATCTATACTCACACCTGACCATCTATTCTCACACTGGACCATCTATACTCACTCCTGACCATCTATACTCACACCTGACCATCTATTCTCACACTGGACCATCTATATTCCCACCTGACCATCTATACTCACACCTGACCATCCGTATTCCCACCTGACCATCTATACTCACACCTGACCATCTATATACACACCTGACCATCTATATTCACTCCTGACCATCCATATTCACTCCTGACCATCTATACTCACACCTGACCATGTATACTCTCACCTGACCATCTATATTCACACCTGACCATCTATATTCAATCCTGACCATCTATACTCACATCTGACCATGTATACTCACACCTGACCATCTATATTCAATCCTGACCATCTATACTCACATCTGACCATCTATATTCACTCAAGACCATCCATATTCACTCCTGACCATCTATACTCAACACCTGACCATCTATATTCAATCCTGACCATCTATACTCACATCTGACCATGTATACTCACACCTGACCATCTATATTCAATCCTGACCATCTATACTCACATCTGACCATCTATATTCACACCTGACCGTCTATACTCACACCTGACCATCTATATTCACCCCTGACCATCTATATTCACACCTGACCATCTATATTCACACCGGACCATCTATATTCACACCTGACCATCTATACTCAGTCCTGACCATCTATATTCACACCTGACCATCTATACTCACACCTGACCATCTATACTCACACCTGACCATCTATACACACACCTGACCATCTATACTCACCCGTGACCATCTGGATTCACATCTGACCATCTATACTCACACCTGACCATCTATATTCACACCTGACCATCCATATTCACACCTGACCATCTATACTCACACATGACCATCTATACTCACACCTGACCATCTATATTCACACCTGACCATGCATATTCACACCTGACCATCTATACTCACACCTGACCATCTATATTCACACCTGACCATCCATATTCACACTGGACCATCTATACTCACACCTGACCATCGATATTCACACCCGACCATCAATACTCACACCTGACCATCTATACACACACCTGACAATCTATACTCACCCCTGACCATCTAGATTCACATCTGACCATCTATACTCACATCTGACCATCTATATGCACACCAGACATCTATATTCACACCTGACCATCTATACTCACACCTGACCATCTATACTCACACCTGACCATCTATTCTCACACTGGACCATCTATACTCACACCTGACCATCTATACTCACACCTGACCATCCTTATTCCCACCTGACCATCTATATTCACACCTGACCATCTATACTCACTCCTGACCATCTATGCTCACACCTGACCATCTATACTCACACCTGACCATCTATATTCACATCTGACCATCTATATTCACTCCTGACCATCTATACTCACACCTGACCATCTATATTCACACCTGACCATCTATACTCACACCTGACCATCTATATTCACCCCTGACCATCTATATTCACACCGGACCATCTATATTCACACCTGACCATCTATACTGAGTCCTGACCATCTATATTCACTCCTGACCATCTATACTCACACCTGACCATCTTTACTCACACCTGACCATCTATACACACACCTGACCATCTATACTCACCCCTGACCATCTAGATTCACATCTGACCGTCTATACTCACACCTGACCATCTATATTCACACCAGACCATCTATATTCACACCTGTCCATCTATACTCACACCTGACCATCTATCCTCACACCTGACCATCTATATTCACTCCTGACCATCTATACCCACACCTGACCATCTATACTCACACCTGACCATCTATATTCACACCTGACCATCTATACTCACACCTGACCATGTATACTCACACCTGACCATCTATATTCACACCTGACCATCTATACCCACACCTGACCATCTATATTCACACCTGACCATCTATACTCACACCTGACCATCTATATTCACACCTGACCATCTACACTCACACCTGACCATCTGTACTCACACTGGACTATCTATACTCACACCTGACCATCTATACTCAAACCTGACCATCAATACTCACACCTGACCATCTATATTCACACCTGACCATCTATACTCACACCTGACCATCTATACTCACACTGGACTATCTATACTCACACCTGACCATCTATACTCACACCTGACCATCTACACTCACACCTGACCATCTGTACTCACACTGGACTATCTATACTCACACCTGACCATCTATACTCACTCCTAACCATCTATATTCACACCTGACCATCTATATTCACACCTGACCATCTATACTCACACTTGACCATCTATCCTCACACCTGACTATCTATACTCACACCTGACCATCTATCCTCACCCCTGACGATCTATATTCACATCTGACCATCTATACTCACACTGGACTATCTATACTCACACCTGACCATCTATACTCACACCTGACCATCTATATTCACACCAGACCATCTATATTCACACCTGACCATCTATACTCACACCTGACCATCTATACTCACTCCTGACCATCTAGATTCACATCTGACCATCTATACTCACACCTGACCATCTATATTCACACCAGACCATTTATATTCACACCTGGCCATCTATACTCACACCTGACCATCTATACTCACACCTGACCATCTATATTCATTCCTGACCATCTATTCTCACACTGGACCATCTATACTCACTCCTGACCATCTATACTCACACCTGACCATCTATATTCCCACCTGACAATCTATATTCACTCCTGACCATATATATTCACACCTGACCATCTATACTCACTCCTGACCATCTATACTCACACCTGACCATCTATACTCACTCCTGACCATCTATATAAACTCCTGACCATCAATACTCACACCTGACCATCTATACTCACACCTGACCATCTATATTCACACCTGACCATCTATACTCACACCTGACCATGTATACTCACACCTGACAATCTATATTCACTCCTGACCATCTATACTCACATCTGACCATCTATATTCACACCTGACCATCTATACTCACACCTGACCATCTATATTCACCCCTGACCATCTATATTCACAATTGACCATCTATATCCACACCGGACCATCTATATTCACACCTCACCATCTATAATCAGTCCTGACCATCTATATTCACACCTGACCATCTATACTCACACCTGACCATCTATACTCACACCTGACCATCTATACTCACACCTGACCATCTATACTCACGCCTGACCATCTATACTCACACCTGACCATCTATACTCACACCTGACCATCGATACTCACACCTGACCATCTATACTCACACCTGACCGTCTATACTCACACTGGACCATCTATACTCACACCTGACCATCTATACTCAAACCTGACCATCAATACTCACACCTGACCATCTATACTCACCCCTGACCATCTAGATTCACATCTGACCATCTATACTCACACCTGACCATCTATATTCACACCAGACCATCTATATTCACACCTGACTATCTATACTCACACCTGACCATCTATACTCACACCTGACCATCTATATTCACTCCTGACCATCTATACCCACACCTGACCATCTATACTCACACCTGACCATCTATATTCACACCAGACCATCTATATTCACAGCTGGCCATCTATACTCACACCTGACCATCTATACTCACACCTGACCATCTATACTCACACCTGACCATCTATATTCACTCCTGACCATCTATACTCACACCTGACCATCTATTCTCACACTGGACCATCTATACTCACTCCTGACCATCTATACTCACACCTGACCATCTATTCTCACACTGGACCATCTATATTCCCACCTGACCATCTATACTCACACCTGACCATCCGTATTCCCACCTGACCATCTATACTCACACCTGACCATCTATATACACACCTGACCATCTATATTCACTCCTGACCATCCATATTCACTCCTGACCATCTATACTCACACCTGACCATGTATACTCTCACCTGACCATCTATATTCACACCTGACCATCTATATTCAATCCTGACCATCTATACTCACATCTGACCATGTATACTCACACCTGACCATCTATATTCAATCCTGACCATCTATACTCACATCTGACCATCTATATTCACTCAAGACCATCCATATTCACTCCTGACCATCTATACTCAACACCTGACCATCTATATTCAATCCTGACCATCTATACTCACATCTGACCATGTATACTCACACCTGACCATCTATATTCAATCCTGACCATCTATACTCACATCTGACCATCTATATTCACACCTGACCGTCTATACTCACACCTGACCATCTATATTCACCCCTGACCATCTATATTCACACCTGACCATCTATATTCACACCTGACCATCTATACTCAGTCCTGACCATCTATATTCACACCTGACCATCTATACTCACACCTGACCATCTATACTCACACCTGACCATCTATACACACACCTGACCATCTATACTCACCCGTGACCATCTGGATTCACATCTGACCATCTATACTCACACCTGACCATCTATATTCACACCTGACCATCCATATTCACATCTGACCATCTATACTCACACATGACCATCTATACTCACACCTGACCATCTATATTCACACCTGACCATGCATATTCACACCTGACCATCTATACTCACACCTGACCATCTATATTCACACCTGACCATCCATATTCACACTGGACCATCTATACTCACACCTGACCATCGATATTCACACCCGACCATCAATACTCACACCTGACCATCTATACACACACCTGACAATCTATACTCACCCCTGACCATCTAGATTCACATCTGACCATCTATACTCACATCTGACCATCTATATGCACACCAGACATCTATATTCACACCTGACCATCTATACTCACACCTGACCATCTATACTCACACCTGACCATCTATTCTCACACTGGACCATCTATACTCACACCTGACCATCTATACTCACACCTGACCATCCTTATTCCCACCTGACCATCTATATTCACACCTGACCATCTATACTCACTCCTGACCATCTATGCTCACACCTGACCATCTATACTCACACCTGACCATCTATATTCACATCTGACCATCTATATTCACTCCTGACCATCTATACTCACACCTGACCATCTATATTCACACCTGACCATCTATACTCACACCTGACCATCTATATTCACCCCTGACCATCTATATTCACACCGGACCATCTATATTCACACCTGACCATCTATACTGAGTCCTGACCATCTATATTCACTCCTGACCATCTATACTCACACCTGACCATCTTTACTCACACCTGACCATCTATACACACACCTGACCATCTATACTCACCCCTGACCATCTAGATTCACATCTGACCGTCTATACTCACACCTGACCATCTATATTCACACCAGACCATCTATATTCACACCTGTCCATCTATACTCACACCTGACCATCTATCCTCACACCTGACCATCTATATTCACTCCTGACCATCTATACCCACACCTGACCATCTATACTCACACCTGACCATCTATATTCACACCTGACCATCTATACTCACACCTGACCATGTATACTCACACCTGACCATCTATATTCACACCTGACCATCTATACCCACACCTGACCATCTATATTCACACCTGACCATCTATACTCACACCTGACCATCTATATTCACGCCTGACCATCTATATTCACACCTGACCCTCTATATTCACACCTGACCATCTATACTCACACCTGACCATCTATACTCACACCTGACAATCTATACTCACACCTGACCATCTATACTCGCACCTGACCATCTATACTCACATCTGTCCATCTATAATCACACCTGACCACCTATACTCACACCTGACCATCTATATTCACATCTGACCATCTATACTCACACCTGACCGTCTATATTCACACCTGACCATCTATATTCATGCCTGACCATCTATATTCACACCTGACCATCTATATTCACACCTGACCATCTATACTCACACCTGACCATCCATACTCACACCTGACCATCTATACTCACACCTGACCATCTATACTCACACCTGACCATCTATATTCACACCTGACCATCTATACTCACACCGGACCATCTATACATAAACCTGACCATCTATATTCACACCTGACCGTCTACATTCATACCTGACCATCTATATTCACACCTGACCATCTATACTCACACCTGACCATCTATATTCACGCCTGACCATCTATATTCACACCTGACCACCTATACTCACACCTGACCATCTATACTCACACCTGACCATCTATACACACAACCGACCATCTATACTCACCGCTGACCATCTATATTCACACCTGACCATCTACACTCACACCTGACCATCTATATTCACACCTGACCATCTATATTCACACCTGACCACCTATACTCACACCTGACCATCTATGTTCACACCTGACCATCTATGTTCACACCTGACCATCTATACTCACACCTGACCATCTATACTCACACCTGACCATCTATATTCACTCCTGACCATCAATACTCACACCTGACCATCTATACTCACACCTGACCATCTATATTCACACCTGACCATCTATACTCACACCTGACCATATATACTCACACCTGACCATCTATATTCACACCTGACCATCTATACTCACATCTGACCATTTATATTCACACCTGACCATCTATACTCACATCTGACCAACTATATTCACACCTGACCATCTATATTCACACCTGACCATCTATATTCTCACCTGACCATCTATACTCACACCTGACCATCTATACTCACACCTGACCATCTATACTCACACCTGACCATCTATACACACACCTGACAATCTATACTCACCACTGACCATCTAGATTCACATCTGACCATCTATACTCACACCTGACCATCTATACTCACACCTGACCATCTATATTCACACCTGACCATCTATACTCACACCGGACCATCTATACATAAACCTGACCATCTATATTCACACCTGACCGTCTACATTCATACCTGACCATCTATATTCACACCTGACCATCTATACTCACACCTGACCATCTATATTCACGCCTGACCATCTATATTCACACCTGACCACCTATACTCACACCTGACCATGTATACACACAACCGACCATCTATACTCACCGCTGACCATCTATATTCACACCTGACCATCTACACTCACACCTGACCATCTATATTCACACCTGACCATCTATATTCACACCTGACCACCTATACTCACACCTGACCATCTATGTTCACACCTGACCATCTATATTCACACCTGACCATCTATACTCACTCCTGACCATCTATACTCACACCTGACCATCTATATTCACACCTGACCATCTATACTCACACCTGACCATATATACTCACACCTGACCATCTATATTCACACCTGACCATCTATATTCACACCTGACCATCTATATTCTCACCTGACCATCTATACTCACACCTGACCATCTATACTCACACCTGACCATCTATACTCACACCTGACCATCTATACACACACCTGACAATCTATACTCACCACTGACCATCTAGATTCACATCTGACCATCTATACTCACACCTGACCATCTGTATTCACACCAGACCATCTATATTCACACCAGAACATCTATACTCACACCTGACCATCTATACTCACACCTGACCATCTATATTCATTCCTGACCATCTATATCCACACCTGACCATCTATAATCACACCTGACCATCTATACTCACACCTGACCATCTATACTCACTCCTGACCATCTAGATTCACATCTGACCATCTATACTCACACCTGACCATCTATATTCACACCAGACCATCTATATTCACACCTGGCCATCTATACTCACACCTGACCATCTATACTCACACCTGACCATCTATTCTCACACTGGATCATCTATACTCACTCCTGACCATCTATACTCACACCTGACCATCTATATTCCCACCTGACCACCTATATTCACTCCTGACCATATATATTCACACTTGACCATCTATACTCACTCCTGACCATCTATACTCACACCTGACCATCTATACTCACTCCTGACCATCTATATAAACTCCTGACCATCAATACTCACACCTGACCATCTATACTCACACCTGACCATCTATATTCACACCTGACCATCTATACTCACACCTGACCATGTATACTCACGCCTGACAATCTATATTCACTCCTGACCATCTATACTCACATCTGACCATCTATATTCACACCTGACCATCTATACTCACACCTGACCATCTATATTCACCCCTGACCATCTATATTCACAATTGACCATCTATATCCACACCGGACCATCTATATTCACACCTGACCATCTATAATCAGTCCTGACCATCTATATTCACACCTGACCATCTATACTCACACCTGACCATCTATACTCACACCTGACCATCTATACTCACACCTGACCATCTATACTCACGCCTGACCATCTATACTCACACCTGACCATCTATACTCACACCTGACCATCGATACTCACACCTGACCATCTATACTCACACCTGACCGTCTATACTCACACTGGACCATCTATACTCACACCTGACCATCTATACTCAAACCTGACCATCAATACTCACAACTGACCATCTATACTCACACCTGACCATCTATACTCACACCTGACCATCTATACTCACACTGGACTATCTATACTCACACCTGACCATCTATACTCACTCCTGACCATCTATATTCACACCTGACCATCTATATTCACACCTGACCATCTATACTCACACCTGACCATCTATACACACACCTGACAATCTATACTCACCCCTGACCATCTAGATTCACATCTGACCATCTATACTCACATCTGACCATCTATATTCACACCAGACCATCTATATTCACACCTGACTATCTATACTCACACCTGACCATCTATACTCACACCTGACCATCTATATTCGCTCCTGACCATCTATACCCACACCTGACCATCTATACTCACACCTGACCATCTATACTCACACCTGACCATCTATACTCACACCTGACCATCTATTCTCACACTGGACCATCTATACTCACTCCTGACCATCTATACTCACACCTGACCATCTATTCTCACACTGGACCATCTATATTCCCACCTGACCATCTATACTCACACCTGACCATCCGTATTCCCACCTGACCATCTATACTCACACCTGACCATCTATATACACACCTGACCATCTATATTCACTCCTGACCATCTATACGCACACCTGACCATCTTTACTCACACCTGACCATCTATACACACACCTGACCATCTATACTCACCCCTGACCATCTAGATTCACATCTGACCGTCTATACTCACACCTGACCATCTATATTCACACCAGACCATCTATATTCACACCTCTCCATCTATACTCACACCTGACCATCTATCCTCACACCTGACCATCTATATTCACTCCTGACCATCTATACCCACACCTGACCATCTATACTCACACCTGACCATCTATATTCACACCTGACCATCTATACTCACACCTGACCATGTATACTCACACCTGACCATCTATATTCACACCTGACCATCTATACCCACACCTGACCATCTATATTCACACCTGACCATCTATACTCACACCTGACCATCTATATTCACACCTGACCATCTATGTTCACACCTGACCATCTATATTCACACCTGACCATCTATATTCACGCCTGACCATCTATATTCACACCTGACCCTCTATATTCACACCTGACCATCTATACTCACACCTGACCATCTATACTCACACCTGACAATCTATACTCACACCTGACCATCTATACTCGCACCTGACCATCTATACTCACATCTGTCCATCTATATTCACACCTGACCATCTATACTCACACCTGACCATCTATATTCACATCTGACCATCTATACTCACATCTGACCGTCTATATTCACACCTGACCATCTATATTCATGCCTGACCATCTATATTCACACCTGACCATCTATATTCACACCTGACCATCTATACTCACACCTGACCATCCATACTCACACCTGACCATCTATACTCACACCTGACCATCTATACTCACACCTGACCATCTATATTCACACCTGACCATCTATACTCACACCGGACCATCTATACATAAACCTGACCATCTATATTCACACCTGACCGTCTACATTCATACCTGACCATCTATATTCACACCTGACCATCTATACTCACACCTGACCATCTATATTCACGCCTGACCATCTATATTCACACCTGACCACCTATACTCACACCTGACCATCTATACTCACACCTGACCATCTATACACACAACCGACCATCTATACTCACCGCTGACCATCTATATTCACACCTGACCATCTACACTCACACCTGACCATCTATATTCACACCTGACCATCTATATTCACACCTGACCACCTATACTCACACCTGACCATCTATGTTCACACCTGACCATCTATATTCACACCTGACCATCTATACTCACACCTGACCATCTATACTCACACCTGACCATCTATATTCACTCCTGACCATCAATACTCACACCTGACCATCTATACTCACACCTGACCATCTATATTCACACCTGACCATCTATACTCACACCTGACCATATATACTCACACCTGACCATCTATATTCACACCTGACCATCTATACTCACATCTGACCATTTATATTCACACCTGACCATCTATACTCACATCTGACCAACTATATTCACACCTGACCATCTATATTCACACCTGACCATCTATATTCTCACCTGACCATCTATACTCACACCTGACCATCTATACTCACACCTGACCATCTATACTCACACCTGACCATCTATACACACACCTGACAATCTATACTCACCACTGACCATCTAGATTCACATCTGACCATCTATACTCACACCTGACCATCTATACTCACACCTGACCATCTATATTCACACCTGACCATCTATACTCACACCGCACCATCTATACATAAACCTGACCATCTATATTCACACCTGACCGTCTACATTCATACCTGACCATCTATATTCACACCTGACCATCTATACTCACACCTGACCATCTATATTCACGCCTGACCATCTATATTCACACCTGACCACCTATACTCACACCTGACCATGTATACACACAACCGACCATCTATACTCACCGCTGACCATCTATATTCACACCTGACCATCTACACTCACACCTGACCATCTATATTCACACCTGACCATCTATATTCACACCTGACCACCTATACTCACACCTGACCATCTATGTTCACACCTGACCATCTATATTCACACCTGACCATCTATACTCACTCCTGACCATCTATACTCACACCTGACCATCTATATTCACTCCTGACCATCAATACTCACACCTGACCATCTATACTCACACCTGACCATCTATATTCACACCTGACCATCTATACTCACACCTGACCATATATACTCACACCTGACCATCTATATTCCCACCTGACCACCTATATTCACTCCTGACCATATATATTCACACTTGACCATCTATACTCACTCCTGACCATCTATACTCACACCTGACCATCTATACTCACTTCTGACCATCTATATAAACTCCTGACCATCAATACTCACACCTGACCATCTATACTCACACCTGACCATCTATATTCACACCTGACCGTCTATACTCACACCTGACCATGTATACTCACGCCTGACAATCTATATTCACTCCTGACCATCTATACTCACATCTGACCATCTATATTCACACCTGACCATCTATACTCACACCTGACCATCTATATTCACCCCTGACCATCTATATTCACAATTGACCATCTATATCCACACCGGACCATCTATATTCACACCTGACCATCTATAATCAGTCCTGACCATCTATATTCACACCTGACCATCTATACTCACACCTGACCATCTATACTCACACCTGACCATCTATACTCACACCTGACCATCTATACTCACGCCTGACCATCTATACTCACACCTGACCATCTATACTCACACCTGACCATCGATACTCACACCTGACCATCTATACTCACACCTGACCGTCTATACTCACACTGGACCATCTATACTCACACCTGACCATCTATACTCAAACCTGACCATCAATACTCACACCTGACCATCTATACTCACACCTGACCATCTATACTCACACCTGACCATCTATACTCACACTGGACTATCTATACTCACACCTGACCATCTATACTCACTCCTGACCATCTATATTCACACCTGACCATCTATATTCACACCTGACCATCTATACTCACACCTGACCATCTATACACACACCTGACAATCTATACTCACCCCTGACCATCTAGATTCACATCTGACCATCTATACTCACATCTGACCATCTATATTCACACCAGACCATCTATATTCACACCTGACTATCTATACACACACCTGACCATCTATACTCACACCTGACCATCTATATTCGCTCCTGACCATCTATACCCACACCTGACCATCTATACTCACACCTGACCATCTATATTCACACCAGACCATCTATATTCACAGCTGGCCATCTATACTCACACCTGACCATCTATACTCACACCTGACCATCTATTCTCACACTGGACCATCTATACTCACTCCTAACCATCTATACTCACACCTGACCATCTATTCTCACACTGGACCATCCATATTCCCACCTGACCATCTATACTCACACCTGACCATCCGTATTCCCACCTGACCATCTATACTCACACCTGACCATCTATATACACACCTGACCATCTATATTCACTCCTGACCATCTATACGCACACCTGACCATCATTACTCACACCTGACCATCTATACACACACCTGACCATCTATACTCACCCCTGACCATCTAGATTCACATCTGACCGTCTATACTCACACCTGACCATCTATATTCACACCAGACCATCTATATTCACACCTGTCCATCTATACTCACACCTGACCATCTATCCTCACACCTGACCATCTATATTCACTCCTGACCATCTATACCCACACCTGACCATCTATACTCACACCTGACCATCTATATTCACACCTGACCATCTATACTCACACCTGACCATGTATACTCACACCTGACCATCTATATTCACACCTGACCATCTATACCCACACCTGACCATCTATATTCACACCTGACCATCTATACTCACACCTGACCATCTATATTCACACCTGACCATTTATGTTCACACCTGACCATCTATATTCACACCTGACCATCTATATTCACGCCTGACCATCTATATTCACACCTGACCCTCTATATTCACACCTGACCATCTATACTCACACCTGACCATCTATACTCACACCTGACAATCTATACTCACACCTGACCATCTATACTCGCACCTGACCATCTATACTCACATCTGTCCATCTATATTCACACCTGACCATCTATACTCACACCTGACCATCTATATTCACATCTGACCATCTATACTCACATCTGACCGTCTATATTCACACCTGACCATCTATATTCATGCCTGACCATCTATATTCACACCTGACCATCTATATTCACACCTGACCATCTATACTCACACCTGACCATCCATACTCACACCTGACCATCTATACTCACACCTGACCATCTATACTCACACCTGACCATCTATATTCACACCTGACCATCTATACTCACACCAGACCATCTATATTCACACCTGACCATCTATATTCACACCTGACCGTCTACATTCATACCTGACCATCTATATTCACACCTGACCATCTATACTCACACCTGACCATCTATATTCACGCCTGACCATCTATATTCACACCTGACCACCTATACTCACACCTGACCATCTATACTCACACCTGACCATCTATACACACAACCGACCATCTATACTCACCGCTGACCATCTATATTCACACCTGACCATCTACACTCACACCTGACCATCTATATTCACACCTGACCATCTATATTCACACCTGACCACCTATACTCACACCTGACCATCTATGTTCACACCTGACCATCTATATTCACACCTGACCATCTATACTCACACCTGACCATCTATACTCACACCTGACCATCTATATTCACTCCTGACCATCAATACTCACACCTGACCATCTATACTCACACCTGACCATCTATATTCACACCTGACCATCTATACTCACACCTGACCATATATACTCACACCTGACCATCTATATTCACACCTGACCATCTATACTCACATCTGACCATTTATATTCACACCTGACCATCTATACTCACATCTGACCAACTATATTCACACCTGACCATCTATATTCACACCTGACCATCTATATTCTCACCTGACCATCTATACTCACACCTGACCATCTATACTCACACCTGACCATCTATACTCACACCTGACCATCTATACACACACCTGACAATCTATACTCACCACTGACCATCTAGATTCACATCTGACCATCTATACTCACACCTGACCATCTATACTCACACCTGACCATCTATATTCACACCTGACCATCTATACTCACACCGCACCATCTATACATAAACCTGACCATCTATATTCACACCTGACCGTCTACATTCATACCTGACCATCTATATTCACACCTGACCATCTATACTCACACCTGACCATCTATATTCACGCCTGACCATCTATATTCACACCTGACCACCTATACTCACACCTGACCATGTATACACACAACCGACCATCTATACTCACCGCTGACCATCTATATTCACACCTGACCATCTACACTCACACCTGACCATCTATATTCACACCTGACCATCTATATTCACACCTGACCACCTATACTCACACCTGACCATCTATGTTCACACCTGACCATCTATATTCACACCTGACCATCTATACTCACTCCTGACCATCTATACTCACACCTGACCATCTATATTCACTCCTGACCATCAATACTCACACCTGACCATCTATACTCACACCTGACCATCTATATTCACACCTGACCATCTATACTCACACCTGACCATATATACTCACACCTGACCATCTATATTCACACCTGACCATCTTTACTCACATCTGACCATTTATATTCACACCTGACCATCTATACTCACATCTGACCAACTATATTCACACCTGACCATCTATATTCACACCTGACCATCTATATTCTCACCTGACCATCTATACTCACACCTGACCATCTATACTCACACCTGACCATCTATACTCACACCTGACCATCTATACACACACCTGACAATCTATACTCACCACTGACCATCTAGATTCACATCTGACCATCTATACTCACACCTGACCATCTGTATTCACACCAGACCATCTATATTCACACCTGAACATCTATACTCACACCTGACCATCTATACTCACACCTGACCATCTATATTCATTCCTGACCATCTATATCCACACCTGACCATCTATAATCACACCTGATCATCTATATTCACACCTGACCATCTATACTCACACCTGACCATCTATACTCACTCCTGACCATCTAGATTCACATCTGACCATCTATACTCACACCTGACCATCTATATTCACACCAGACCATCTATATTCACACCTGGCCATCTATACTCACACCTGACCATCTATACTCACACCTGACCATCTATTCTCACACTGGACCATCTATACTCACTCCTGACCATCTATACTCACACCTGACCATCTATATTCCCACCTGACCACCTATATTCACTCCTGACCATATATATTCACACCTGACCATCTATACTCACTCCTGACCATCTATACTCACACCTGACCATCTATACTCACTCCTGACCATCTATATAAACTCCTGACCATCAATACTCACACCTGACCATCTATACTCACACCTGACCATCTATATTCACACCTGACCATCTATACTCACACCTGACCATGTATACTCACTTCTGACCATCTATATTCACACCTGACCATCTATACTCACACTTGACCATCTATATTCACCCCTGACCATCTATATTCACAATTGACCATCTATATCCACACCGGACCATCTATATTCACACCTGACCATCTATAATCAGTCCTGACCATCTATATTCACACCTGACCATCTATACTCACACCTGACCATCTATACTCACACCTGACCATCTATACTCACACCTGACCATCTATACTCACGCCTGACCATCTATACTCACACCTGACCATCTATACTCACACCTGACCATCGATACTCACACCTGACCATCTATACTCACACCTGACCGTCTATACTCACACTGGACCATCTATACTCACACCTGACCATCTATACTCAAACCTGACCATCAATACTCACACCTGACCATCTATACTCACACCTGACCATCTATACTCACACCTGACCATCTATACTCACACTGGACTATCTATACTCACACCTGACCATCTATACTCACTCCTGACCATCTATATTCACACCTGACCATCTATATTCACACCTGACCATCTATACTCACCCCTGACCATCTAGATTCACATCTGACCATCTATACTCACATCTGACCATCTATATTCACACCAGACCATCTATATTCACACCTGACTATCTATACTCACACCTGACCATCTATACTCACACCTGACCATCTATATTCACTCCTGACCATCTATACCCACACCTGACCATCTATACTCACACCTGACCATCTATATTCACACCAGACCATCTATATTCACAGCTGGCCATCTATACTCACACCTGACCATCTATACTCACACCTGACCATCTATTCTCACACTGGACCATCTATACTCACTCCTGACCATCTATACTCACACCTGACCATCTATTCTCACACTGGACCATCTATATTCCCACCTGACCATCTATACTCACACCTGACCATCCGTATTCCCACCTGACCATCTATACTCACACCTGACCATCTATATACACACCTGACCATCTATATTCACTCCTGACCATCCATATTCACTCCTGACCATCTATACTCACACCTGACCATGTATACTCACACCTGACCATCTATATTCACACCTGACCATCTATATTCATCCTGACCATCTATACTCACATCTGACCATGTATACTCACACCTGACCATCTATATTCAATCCTGACCATCTATACTCACATCTGACCATCTATATTCACTCCTGACCATCCATATTCACTCCTGACCATCTATACTCACACCTGACCATCTATATTCAATCCTGACCATCTATACTCAGATCTGACCATGTATACTCACACCTGACCATCTATATTCAATCCTGACCATCTATACTCACATCTGACCATCTATATTCACACCTGACCGTCTATACTCACACCTGACCATCTATATTCACCCCTGACCATCTATATTCACACGTGACCATCTATATTCACACCGGACCATCTATATTCACACCTGACCATCTATACTCAGTCCTGACCATCTATATTCACACCTGACCATCTATACTCACACCTGACCATCTATACTCACACCTGACCATCTATACACACACCTGACCATCTATACTCACCCGTGACCATCTGGATTCACATCTGACCATCTATACTCACACCTGACCATCTATATTCACACCTGACCATCCATATTCACACCTGACCATCTATACTCACACCTGACCATCTATACTCACACCTGAACATCTATATTCACACCTGACCATCCATATTCACACCTGACCATCTATACTCACACCTGACCATCTATATTCACACCTGACCATCCATATTCACACTGGACCATCTATACTCACACCTGACCATCTATATTCACACCCGACCATCAATACTCACACCTGACCATCTATACAACACCTGACAATCTATACTCACCCCTGACCATCTAGATTCACATCTGACCATCTATACTCACATCTGACCATCTATATGCACACCAGACATCTATATTCACACCTGACCATCTATACTCACACCTGACCATCTATACTCACACCTGACCATCTATTCTCACACTGGACCATCTATATTCCCTCCTGACCATCTATACTCACACCTGACCATCCGTATTCCCACCTGACCATCTATACTCACACCTGACCATCTATATACACACCTGACCATCTATATTCACTCCTGACCATCCATATTCACTCCTGACCATCTATACTCACACCTGACCATGTATACTCACACCTGACCATCTATATTCACACCTGACCATCTATATTCATCCTGACCATCTATACTCACATCTGACCATGTATACTCACACCTGACCATCTATATTCAATCCTGACCATCTATACTCACATCTGACCATCTATATTCACTCCTGACCATCCATATTCACTCCTGACCATCTATACTCACACCTGACCATCTATATTCAATCCTGACCATCTATACTCAGATCTGACCATGTATACTCACACCTGACCATCTATATTCAATCCTGACCATCTATACTCACATCTGACCATCTATATTCACACCTGACCGTCTATACTCACACCTGACCATCTATATTCACCCCTGACCATCTATATTCACACCTGACCATCTATATTCACACCGGACCATCTATATTCACACCTGACCATCTATACTCAGTCCTGACCATCTATATTCACACCTGACCATCTATACTCACACCTGACCATCTATACTCACACCTGACCATCTATACACACACCTGACCATCTATACTCACCCGTGACCATCTGGATTCACATCTGACCATCTATACTCACACCTGACCATCTATATTCACACCTGACCATCCATATTCACACCTGACCATCTATACTCACACCTGACCATCTATACTCACACCTGACCATCTATATTCACACCTGACCATCCATATTCACACCTGACCATCTATACTCACACCTGACCATCTATATTCACACCTGACCATCCATATTCACACTGGACCATCTATACTCACACCTGACCATCTATATTCACACCCGACCATCATTACTCACACCTGACCATCTATACACACACCTGACAATCTATACTCACCCCTGACCATCTAGATTCACATCTGACCATCTATACTCACATCTGACCATCTATATGCACACCAGACATCTATATTCACACCTGACCATCTATACTCACACCTGACCATCTATACTCACACCTGACCATCTATTCTCACACTGGACCATCTATACTCACACCTGACCATCTATACTCACACCTGACCATCCGTATTCCACCTGACCATCTATATTGACACCTGACCATCTATACTCACTCCTGACCATCTATACTCACACCTGACCATCTATACTCACACCTGACCATCTATATTCACATCTGACCATCTATATTCACTCCTGACCATCTATACTCTCACCTGACCATCTATATTCACACCTGACCATCTATACTCACACCTGACCATCTATATTCACCCTGACCATCTATATTCACACCGGACCATCTATATTCATACCTGACCATCTGTACTGAATCCTGACCATCTATATTCACTCCTGACCATCTATACTCACACCTGACCATCTTTACTCACACCTGACCATCTATACACACCCCTGACCATCTATACTCACCCTGACCATCTAGATTCACATCTGACCGTCTATACTCACACCTGACCATCTATATTCACACCAGACCATCTATATTCACACCTGTCCATCTATACTCACACCTGACCGTCTATCCTCACACCTGACCATCTATATTCACTCCTGACCATCTATACCCACACCTGACCATCTATACTCACACCTGACCATCTATATTCACACTGACCATCTATACTCACACCTGACCATGTATACTCACACCTGACCATCTATATTCACACCTGACCATCTATACCCACAACTGACCATCTATATTCACACCTGACCATCTATACTCACACCTGACCATCTATATTCACACCTGACCATCTATGTTCACACCTGACCATCTATATTCACACCTGACCATCTATATTCACGCCTGACCATCTATATTCACACCTGACCCTCTATATTCACACCTGACCATCTATACTCACACCTGACCATCTATACTCACACCTGACAATCTATACTCACACCTGACCATCTATACTCGCACCTGACCATCTATACTCACATCTGTCCATCTATATTCACACCTGACCATCTATACTCACACCTGACCATCTATATTCACATCTGACCATCTATACTCACACCTGACAATCTATACACACACCTGACCATCTATACTCGCACCTGACCATCTATACTCACATCTGTCCATCTATATTCACACCTGACCATCTATACTCACACCTGACCATCTATATTCACATCTGACCATCTATACTCACACCTGACCATCTATATTCACACCTGACCATCTATATTCATGCTGACCATCTATATTCACACCTGACCATCTATATTCACACCTGACCATCTATACTCACACCTGACCATCCATACTCACACCTGACCATCTATACTCACACCTGACCATCTATACTCACAGCTGACCATCTATATTCACACCTGACCATCTATACTCACACCGGACCATCTATATTCACACCTGACCATCTATACTCACACTGGACCATCTGTACATAAACCTGACCATCTATATTCACACCTGACCGTCTACATTCATACCTGACCATCTATATTCACACCTGACCATCTATACTCACACCTGACCATCTATATTCACGCCTGACCATCTATATTCACACCTGACCACCTATACTCACACCTGACCATCTATACACACAACCGACCATCTATACTCACCGCTGACCATCTATATTCACACCTGACCATCTACACTCACACCTGACCATCTATATTCACACCTGACCATCTATATTCACACCTGACCACCTATACTCACACCTGACCATCTATGTTCACACCTGACCATCTATATTCACACCTGACCATCTATACTCACACCTGACATCTATACTCACACCTGACCATCTATATTCACTCCTGACCATCAATACTCACACCTGACCATCTATACTCACACCTGACCATCTATATTCACACCTGACCATCTATACTCACACCTGACCATATATACTCACACCTGACCATCTATATTCACACCTGACCATCTATACTCACATCTGACCATATATATTCACACCTGACCATCTATACTCACATCTGACCAACTATATTCACACCTGACCATCTATATTCACACCTGACCATCTATATTCTCACCTGACCATCTATACTCACACCTGACCATCTATACTCACACCTGACCATCTATACTCACACCTGACCATCTATACACACACCTGACAATCTATACTCACCACTGACCATCTAGATTCACATCTGACCATCTATACTCACACCTGACCATCTATATTCACACCAGACCATCTATATTCACACCTGAACATCTATACTCACACCTGACCATCTATACTCACACCTGACCATCTATATTCATTCCTGACCATCTATACCCACACCTGACCATCTATAATCACACCTGACCATCTATATTCACACCTGACCATCTATACTCACACCTGACCATCTATACGCACTCCTGACCATCTAGACTCACATCTGACCATCTATACTCACACCTCACCATCTATATTCACACCAGACCATCTATATTCACACCTGGCCATCTATACTCACACCTGACCATCTATACTCACACCTGACCATCTATTCTCACACTGGACCATCTATACTCACTCCTGACCATCTATACTCACACCTGACCATCTATATTCCCACCTGACCATCTATATTCACTCCTGACCATATATATTCACACCTGACCATCTATACTCACTCCTGACCATCTATACTCACACCTGACCATCTATACTCACTCCTGACCATCTATATAAACTCCTGACCATCAATACTCACACCTGACCATCTATACTCACACCTGACCATCTATATTCACACCTCACCATCTATACTCACACCTGACCATGTATACTCACACCTGACAATCTATATTCACTCCTGACCATCTATACTCACATCTGACCATCTATATTCACACCTGACCATCTATACTCACACCTGACCATCTATATTCACCCCTGACCATCTATATTCACAATTGACCATCTATATCCACACCGGACCATCGATATTCACACCTGACCATCTATAATCAGTCCTGACCATCTATATTCACACCTGACCATCTATACTCACACCTGACCATCTATACTCACACCTGACCATCTATACTCACACCTGACCATCTATACTCACGCCTGACCATCTATACTCACACCTGACCATCTATACTCACACCTGACCATCGATACTCACACCTGACCATATATACTCACACCTGACCGTCTATACTCACACTGGACCATCTATACTCACACCTGACCATCTATACTCAAACCTGACCATCAATACTCACACCTGACCATCTATACTCACACCTGACCATCTAAACTCACACCTGACCATCTATACTCACACTGGACTATCTATACTCACACCTGACCATCTATACTCACTCCTGACCATCTATATTCACACCTGACCATCTATATTCACACCTGACCATCTATGTTCACACCAGACCATCTATATTCACGCCTGACCATCTATACTCACACCTGACCATCTATACTCACACCTGACCATCCATATTCACTGCTGACCATCTATACTCACACCTGACCATCTATACTCACACCTGACCATCTATATTCACTCCTGACCATCTATACTCACACCTGACAATCTATACTCACACCTGACCATCTATATTCACGCCTGACCATCTATACTCACACCGGACCATCTATACATAAACCTGACCATCTGTATTCACACCTGACCGTCTACATTCACACCTGACCATCTATATTCACACCTGACCATCTATACTCACACCTGACCATATATACTCACACCTGACCATCTATATTCACACCTGACCATCTATACTCACACCTGACCATCTATACTCACATCTGACCATTTATATTCACAGCTGACCATCTATACTCACACCTGACCATCTATATTCACACCTGACCATCTATATTCACACCTGACCATCTATACTCACACCTGACCATCTATACACACACCTGACAATCTATTCTCTCCCCTGACCATCTAGATTCACATCTGACCATCTATACTCACACCTGACCATCTATATTCACACCAGACCATCTATATTCACACCTGACCATCTATACTCACAGCTGACCATCTATACTCACACCTGACCATCTATATTCATTCCTGACCATCTATACCCACACCTGACCATCTATAATCACACCTGACCATCTATATTCACACCTGACCATCTATACTCACACCTGACCATCTATATTCACTCCTGACCATCTAGATTCACATCTGACCATCTATACTCACACCTGACCATCTAGATTCACACCAGACCATCTATATTCACACCTGACCATCTATACTCACACCTGACCTTCTATACTCACACCTGACCATCTATTCTCTCACTGGACCATCTATACTCACTCCTGACCATCTATACTCACACCTGACCATCTATATTCCCACCTGACCATCTATATTCACTCCTGACCATATATATTCACACCTGACCATCTATACTCACTCCTGACCATCTATATTCACACCTGACCATCTATACTCACACCTGACCATCTATACTCACACCAGACCATCTATATTCACACCTGTCCATCTATACTCACACCTGACCATCTATCCTCACACCTGACCATCTATATTCACTCCTGACCATCTATACCCACACCTGACCATCTATACTCACACCTGACCATCTATATTCACACCTGACCATCTATACTCACACCTGACCATGTATACTCACACCTGACCATCTATATTCACACCTGACCATCTATACTCACACCTGACCATCTATATTCACACCTGACCATCTATACTCACACCTGACCATCTATATTCACACCTGACCATCTATATTCACACCTGACCATCTATATTCACACCTGACCATCTATATTCACGCCTGACCATCTATATTCACACCTGACCCTCTATATTCACACCTGACCATCTATACTCACACCTGACCATCTATACTCACACCTGACAATCTATACTCACACCTGACCATCTATACTCGCACCTGACCATCTATACTCACATCTGTCCATCTATATTCACACCTGACCATCTATACTCACACCTGACCATCTATATTCACATCTGACCATCTATACTCACACCTGACCATCTATATTCACACCTGACCATCTATATTCATGCCTGACCATCTATATTCACACCTGACCATTTATATTCACACCTGACCATCTATACTCACACCTGACCATCCATACTCACACCTGACCATCTATACTCACACCTGACCATCTATACTCACACCTGACCATCTATATTCACACCTGACCATCTATACTCACACCGGACCATCTATACATAAACCTGACCATCTATATTCACACCTGACCGTCTACATTCACACCTGACCATCTATATTCACACCTGACCGTCTATACTCACACCTGACCATCTATATTCACGCCTGACCATCTATATTCACACCTGACCACCTATACTCACACCTGACAATCTATACTCACACCTGACCATCTATACACACAACCGACCATCTATACTCACCGCTGACCATCTATATTCACACCTGACCATCTACACTCACACCTGACCATCTATATTCACACCTGACCATCTATATTCACACCTGACCATCTACACTCACACCTGACCATCTATATTCACACCTGACCATCTATATTCACACCTGACCACCTATACTCACACCTGACCATCTATGTTCACACCTGACCATCTATATTCACACCTGACCATCTATACTCACACCTGACCATCTATACTCACACCTGACCATCTATATTCACTCCTGACCATCAATACTCACACCTGACCATCTATACTCACACCTGACCATCTATATTCACACCTGACCATCTATACTCACACCTGACCATATATACTCACACCTGACCATCTATATTCACACCTGACCATCTATACTCACATCTGACCATATATATTCACACCTGACCATCTATACTCACATCTGACCAACTATATTCACACCTGACCATCTATATTCACACCTGACCATCTATATTCTCACCTGACCATCTATACTCACACCTGACCATCTATACTCACACCTGACCATCTATACTCACACCTGACCATCTATACACACACCTGACAATCTATACTCACCACTGACCATCTAGATTCACATCTGACCATCTATACTCACACCTGACCATCTATATTCACACCAGACCATCTATATTCACACCTGAACATCTATACTCACACCTGACCATCTATACTCACACCTGACCATCTATATTCATTCCTGACCATCTATACCCACACCTGACCATCTATAATCACACCTGACCATCTATATTCACACCTGACCATCTATACTCACACCTGACCATCTATACGCACTCCTGACCATCTAGACTCACATCTGACCATCTATACTCACACCTGACCATCTATATTCACACCAGACCATCTATATTCACACCTGGCCATCTATACTCACACCTGACCATCTATACTCACACCTGACCATCTATTCTCACACTGGACCATCTATACTCACTCCTGACCATCTATACTCACACCTGACCATCTATATTCCCACCTGACCATCTATATTCACTCCTGACCATATATATTCACACCTGACCATCTATACTCACTCCTGACCATCTATACTCACACCTGACCATCTATACTCACTCCTGACCATCTATATAAACTCCTGACCATCAATACTCACACCTGACCATCTATACTCACACCTGACCATCTATATTCACACCTCACCATCTATACTCACACCTGACCATGTATACTCACACCTGACAATCTATATTCACTCCTGACCATCTATACTCACATCTGACCATCTATATTCACACCTGACCATCTATACTCACACCTGACCATCTATATTCACCCCTGACCATCTATATTCACAATTGACCATCTATATCCACACCGGACCATCGATATTCACACCTGACCATCTATAATCAGTCCTGACCATCTATATTCACACCTGACCATCTATACTCACACCTGACCATCTATACTCACACCTGACCATCTATACTCACACCTGACCATCTATACTCACGCCTGACCATCTATACTCACACCTGACCATCTATACTCACACCTGACCATCGATACTCACACCTGACCATCTATACTCACACCTGACCGTCTATACTCACACTGGACCATCTATACTCACACCTGACCATCTATACTCAAACCTGACCATCAATACTCACACCTGACCATCTATACTCACACCTGACCATCTATACTCACACCTGACCATCTATACTCACACTGGACTATCTATACTCACACCTGACCATCTATACTCACTCCTGACCATCTATATTCACACCTGACCATCTATATTCACACCTGACCATCTATGTTCACACCAGACCATCTATATTCACGCCTGACCATCTATACTCACACCTGACCATCTATACTCACACCTGACCATCCATATTCACTGCTGACCATCTATACTCACACCTGACCATCTATACTCACACCTGACCATCTATATTCACTCCTGACCATCTATATTCACATCTGACCATCTATATTCACGCCTGACCATCTATATTCACACCTGACCATCTATATTCACACCTGACCATCTATACTCACACCTGACCATCTATATTCACACCTGACCATCTATATTCACGCCTGACCATCTATATTCACACCTGACCCTCTATATTCATACCTGACCATCTATACTCACACCTGACCATCTATACACACACCTGACAATCTATACTCACACCTGACCATCTACACTCACACCTGACCATCTATATTCACACCTGACCATCTATATTCACACCTGACCACCTATACTCACACCTGACCATCTATATTCACACCTGACCATCTATATTCACATCTGAGCATCTATACTCACACCTGACCATCTATATTCACACCTGACCATCTATATTCACGCCTGACCATCTATATTCACACCTGACCATCTATATTCACACCTGACCATCTATATTCACACCTGCCCATCTATACTCACACCTGACCATCTATACTCACGCCTGATCATCTATACTCACACCTGACCATCTATACTCACACCTGACCATCGATACTCACGCCTGACCATCTATACTCACACCTGACCATCTATATTCAATCCTGACCATCTATACTCACACCTGACAATCTATACTCACACCTGACCATCTATATTCACACCTGACCATCTATACTCACACCGGACCATCTATACATAAACCTGACCATCTATATTCACACCTGACCGTCTACATTCACACCTGACCATCCATATTCACACCTGACCATCTATACTCACACCTGACCATCTATACTCACACCTGACCATCTATACTCACACCTGACCATCTATATTCACACCTGACCATCCATATTCACACCTGACCATCTATACTCACACCTGACCATCTATATTCACACCTGACCATCCATATTCACACTGGACCATCTATACTCACACCTGACCATCTATATTCACACCGGACCATCTATATTCACACCTGACCATCAATACTCACACCTGACCATCTATACTCACACCTGACAATCTATACTCACACTTGACCATCTATCCTCACCCCTGACCATCTATATTCACATCTGACCATCTATACTCACACCTGACCATCTATATTCACACCAGACCATCTATATTCACACCTGACTATCTATACTCACACCTGACCATCTATATTTAATCCTGACCATCTATACTCACACCTGACAATCTATACTCACACCTGACCATCTATATTCACACCTGTCCATCTATACTCACACCGCACCATCTATACATAAACCTGACCATCTATATTCACACCTGACCATCTATATTCACACCTGACCATCTATACTCACCCCTGACCATCTATATTCACACCCGACCATCTGCACTCACACCTGACCATCTATATTCACACCTGACCATCTACACTCACACCTGACCATCTATATTCACACCTGACCATCTATATTCACACCTGACCACCTATACTCACACCTGACCATCTATATTCACACCTGACCATCTATATTCGCACCTGACCATCTATATTCACACCTGACCATCTATCCTCACACCTGACCATCTATACACACAACCGACCATCTATACTCATCCCTGACCATCTATATTCACACCTGACCATCTGCACTCACACCTGACCATCTATATTCACACCTGACCGTCTACACTCACACCTGACCATCTATATTCACACCTGACCATCTATATTCACACCTGACCACCTATACGCACACCTGACCATCTATATTCACACCTGACCATCTATACTCACACCTGACCATCTATACTCACACCTGACTATCTATACTCACACCTGACCATCTATATTCACTCCTGACCATCAATACTCACACCTGACCATCTATACTCACACCTGACCATCTATATTCACACCGGACCATCTATACTCACACCGGACCATGTATACTCACACCTGACTATCTATATTCACTCCTGACCATCTATACTCACATCTGACCATCTATATTCACACCTGACCATCTATACTCACACCTGACCATCTATATTCACTCCTGACCATCAATACTCACACCTGACCATCTATACTCACACCTGACCATCTATATTCACACCTGACCATCTATATTCACACCTGACCATCTATACTCACACCTGACCATCTATACTCACACCTGACCATCTATACACACACCTGACAATCTATACTCACCCCTGACCATCTAGATTCACATCTGACCATCTATACTCACACCTGACCATCTATATTCACACCAGACCATCTATATTCACACCTGACTATCTATACTCACACCTGACCATCTATACTCACACCTGACCATCTATATTCACTCCTGACCATCTATACCCACACCTGACCATCTATACTCACACCTGACCATCTATATTCACACCAGACCATCTATATTCACAGCTGGCCATCTATACTCACACCTGACCATTTATACTCACACCTGACCATCTATTCTCACACTGGACCATCTATACTCACTCCTGACCATCTAAACTCACACCTGACCATCTATTCTCACACTGGACCATCTATATTCCCACCTGACCATCTATACTCACACCTGACCATCCGTATTCCCACCTGACCATCTATACTCACACCTGACCATCTATATACACACCTGACCATCTATATTCACTCCTGACCATCCATATTCACTCCTGACCATCTATACTCACACCTGACCATGTATACTCACACCTGACCATCTATATTCAATCCTGACCATCTATACTCACATCTGACCATGTATACTCACACCTGACCATCTATATTCAATCCTGACCATCTATACTCACATCTGACCATCTATATTCACACCTGACCGTCTATACTCACACCTGACCATCTATATTCACCCCTGACCATCTATATTCACACCTGACCATCTATATTCACACCGGACCATCTATATTCACACCTGACCATCTATATTCACACCTGACCATCTATACTCACACCTGACCATCTATACTCACATCTGACCATTTATATTCACAGCTGACCATCTATACTCACACCTGACCATCTATATTCACACCTGACCATCTATATTCACACCTGACCATCTATACTCACACCTGACCATCTATACACACACCTGACAATCTATTCTCTCCCCTGACCATCTAGATTCACATCTGACCATCTATACTCACACCTGACCATCTATATTCACACCAGACCATCTATATTCACACCTAGAACATAGAACATAGAACATTACAGCGCAGAACAGGCCCTTCGGCCCACGATGTTGCGCCGACCAGTTACAAAACAATGACCCACTAGCCTAAACCAATCCCTTTTCATCCATAAACCTATCCACAGATCTTTTAAACGCCCCCAAACTAGGTGCATTTACAACTGCAGCTGGCAGGGCATTCCAGTCCCTCACCACCCTCTGGGTAAAGAACCTACCCCTGACCATCTATACTCACAGCTGACCATCTATACTCACACCTGACCATCTATATTCATTCCTGACCATCTATACCCACACCTGACCATCTATAATCACACCTGACCATCTATATTCACACCTGACCATCTATACTCACACCTGACCATCTATATTCACTCCTGACCATCTAGATTCACATCTGACCATCTATACTCACACCTGACCATCTAGATTCACACCAGACCATCTATATTCACACCTGACCATCTATACTCACACCTGACCTTCTATACTCACACCTGACCATCTATTCTCTCACTGGACCATCTATACTCACTCCTGACCATCTATACTCACACCTGACCATCTATATTCCCACCTGACCATCTATATTCACTCCTGACCATATATATTCACACCTGACCATCTATACTCACTCCTGACCATCTATATTCACACCTGACCATCTATACTCACACCTGACCATCTATACTCACACCAGACCATCTATATTCACACCTGTCCATCTATACTCACACCTGACCATCTATCCTCACACCTGACCATCTATATTCACTCCTGACCATCTATACCCACACCTGACCATCTATACTCACACCTGACCATCTATATTCACACCTGACCATCTATACTCACACCTGACCATGTATACTCACACCTGACCATCTATATTCACACCTGACCATCTATACTCACACCTGACCATCTATATTCACACCTGACCATCTATACTCACACCTGACCATCTATATTCACACCTGACCATCTATATTCACACCTGACCATCTATATTCACACCTGACCATCTATATTCACGCCTGACCATCTATATTCACACCTGACCCTCTATATTCACACCTGACCATCTATACTCACACCTGACCATCTATACTCACACCTGACAATCTACACTCACACCTGACCATCTATACTCGCACCTGACCATCTATACTCACATCTGTCCATCTATATTCACACCTGACCATCTATACTCACACCTGACCATCTATATTCACATCTGACCATCTATACTCACACCTGACCATCTATATTCACACCTGACCATCTATATTCATGCCTGACCATCTATATTCACACCTGACCATCTATATTCACACCTGACCATCTATACTCACACCTGACCATCCATACTCACACCTGACCATCTATACTCACACCTGACCATCTATACTCACACCTGACCATCTATATTCACACCTGACCATCTATACTCACACCGGACCATCTATACATAAACCTGACCATCTATATTCACACCTGACCGTCTACATTCACACCTGACCATCTATATTCACACCTGACCGTCTATACTCACACCTGACCATCTATATTCACGCCTGACCATCTATATTCACACCTGACCACCTATACTCACACCTGACCATCTATACTCACACCTGACCATCTATACACACAACCGACCATCTATACTCACCGCTGACCATCTATATTCACACCTGACCATCTACACTCACACCTGACCATCTATATTCACACCTGACCATCTATATTCACACCTGACCACCTATACTCACACCTGACCATCTATGTTCACACCTGACCATCTATATTCACACCTGACCATCTATACTCACACCTGACCATCTATACTCACACCTGACCATCTATATTCACTCCTGACCATCAATACTCACACCTGACCATCTATACTCACACCTGACCATCTGTATTCACACCTGACCATCTATACTCACACCTGACCATATATACTCACACCTGACCATCTATATTCACACCTGACCATCTATACTCACATCTGACCATTTATATTCACACCTGACCATCTATACTCACATCTGACCAACTATATTCACACCTGACCATCTATATTCACATCTGACCATCTATATTCTCACCTGACCATCTATACTCACACCTGACCATCTATACTCACACCTGACCATCTATACTCACACCTGACCATCTATACACACACCTGACAATCTATACTCACCACTGACCATCCCGATTCACATCTGACCATCTATACTCACACCTGACCATCTATATTCACACCAGACCATCTATATTCACACCTGACCATCTATACTCACACCTGACCATCTATACTTACACCTGACCATCTATATTCATTCCTGACCATCTATACCCACACCTGACCATCTATAATCACACCTGACCATCTATATTCACACCTGACCATCTATACTCACACCTGACCATCTATACTCACTCCTGACCATCTAGATTCACATCTGACCATCTATACTCACACCTGACCATCTATATTCACACCAGACCATCTATATTCACACCTGGCCATCTATACTCACACCTGACCATCTATACTCACACCTGACCATCTATTCTCACACTGGACCATCTATACTCGCTCCTGACCATCTATACTCACACCTGACCATCTATATTCCCACCTGACCATCTATATTCACTCCTGACCATATATATTCACACCTGACCATCTATATTCACTCCTGACCATCTATACTCACACCTGACCATCTATACTCACTCCTGACCATCTATATAAACTCCTGACCATCAATACTCACATCTGACCATCTATACTCACACCTGACCATCTATATTCACACCTGACCATCTATACTCACACCTGACCATGTATACTCACACCTGACAATCTATATTCACTCCTGACCATCTATACTCACATCTGAACATCTATATTCACACCTGACCATCTATACTCACACCTGACCATCTATATTCACCCCTGACCATCTATATTCACAATTGACCATCTATATCCACACCGGACCATCTATATTCACACCTGACCATCTATAATCAGTCCTGACCATCTATATTCACACCTGACCATCTATACTCACACCTGACCATCTATACTCACACCTGACCATCTATACTCACACCTAACCATCTATACTCACGCCTGACCATCTATACTCACACCTGACCATCTATACTCACACCTGACCATCGATACTCACACCTGACCATCTATACTCACACCTGACCGTCTATACTCAGACTGGACCATCTATACTCACACCTGACCATCTATGCTCAAACCTGACCATCAATACTCACACCTGACCATCTATACTCACACCTGACCATCTATACTCACACCTGACCATCTATACTCACACTGGACTATCTATACTCACACCTGACCATCTATACTCACTCCTGACCATCTATATTCACACCTGACCATCTATATTCACACCTGACCATCTATACTCACACTTGACCATCTATCCTCACACCTGACTATCTATACTCACACCTGACCATCTATCCTCACCCCTGACCATCTATATTCACATCTGTCCATCTATACTCACACCTGACCATCTATATTCACACCAGACCATCTATATTCACGCCTGACCATCTATACTCACACCTGACCATCTATACTCACACCTGACCATCCATATTCACTGCTGACCATCTATACTCACACCTGACCATCTATACTCACACCTGACCATCTATATTCACTCCTGACCATCTATAGTCACACCTGACAATCTATACTCACACCTGACCATCTATATTCACACCTGACCATCTATACTCACACCGGACCATCTATACATAAACCTGACCATCTGTATTCACACCTGACCGTCTACATTCACACCTGACCATCTATATTCACACCTGACCATCTATACTCACACCTGACCATATATACTCACACCTGACCATCTATATTCACACCTGACCATCTATACTCACACCTGACCATCTATACTCACATCTGACCATTTATATTCACAGCTGACCATCTATACTCACACCTGACCATCTATATTCACACCTGACCATCTATATTCATGCCTGACCATCTATATTCACACCTGACCATCTATATTCACACCTGACCATCTATACTCACACCTGACCATCCATACTCACACCTGACCATCTATACTCACACCTGACCATCTATACTCACACCTGACCATCTATATTCACACCTGACCATCTATACTCACACCGGACCATCTATACATAAACCTGACCATCTATATTCACACCTGACCGTCTACATTCACACCTGACCATCTATATTCACACCTGACCGTCTATACTCACACCTGACCATCTATATTCACGCCTGACCATCTATATTCACACCTGACCACCTATACTCACACCTGACCATCTATATTCACACCTGACCACCTATACTCACACCTGACAATCTATGTTCACACCTGACCATCTATATTCACACCTGACCATCTATACTCACACCTGACCATCTATACTCACACCTGACCATCTATATTCACTCCTGACCATCAATACTCACACCTGACCATCTATACTCACACCTGACCATCTACATTCACACCTGACCATCTATACTCACACCTGACCATATGTACTCACACCTGACCATCTATATTCACACCTGACCATCTATACTCACATCTGACCATTTATATTCACACCTGACCATCAATACTCACATCTGACCAACTATATTCACACCTGACCATCTATATTCACACCTGACCATCTATATTCTCACCTGACCATCTATACTCACACCTGACCATCTATACTCACACCTGACCATCTATACACACACCTGACAATCTATACTCACCACTGACCATCCCGATTCACATCTGACCATCTATACTCACACCTGACCATCTATATTCACACCAGACCATCTATATTCACACCTGACCATCTATACTCACACCTGACCATCTATACTTACACCTGACCATCTATATTCATTCCTGACCATCTATACCCACACCTGACCATCTATAATCACACCTGACCATCTATATTCACACCTGACCATCTATACTCACACCTGACCATCTATACTCACTCCTGACCATCTAGATTCACATCTGACCATCTATACTCACACCTGACCATCTATATTCACACCAGACCATCTATATTCATACCTGGCCATCTATACTCACACCTGACCATCTATACTCACACCTGACCATCTATTCTCACACTGGACCATCTATACTCACTCCTGACCATCTATACTCACACCTGACCATCTATATTCCCACCTGACCATCTATATTCACTCCTGACCATATATATTCACACCTGACCATCTATATTCCCACCTGACCATCTATATTCACTCCTGACCATATATATTCACACCTGACCATCTATACTCACTCCTGACCATCTATACTCACACCTGACCATCTATACTCACTCCTGACCATCTATATAAACTCCTGAACATCAATACTCACACCTGACCATCTATACTCACACCTGACCATCTATATTCACACCTGACCATCTATACTCACACCTGACCATGTATACTCACACCTGACAATCTATATTCACTCCTGACCATCTATACTCACATCTGAACATCTATATTCACACCTGACCATCTATACTCACACCTGACCATCTATATTTACCCCTGACCATCTATATTCACAATTGACCATCTATATCCACACCGGACCATCTATATTCACACCTGACCATCTATAATCAGTCCTGACCATCTATATTCACACCTGACCATCTATACTCACACCTGACCATCTATACTCACACCTGACCATCTATACTCACACCTAACCATCTATACTCACGCCTGACCATCTATACTCACACCTGACCATCTATACTCACACCTGACCATCGATACTCACACCTGACCATCTATACTCACACCTGACCGTCTATACTCACACTGGACCATCTATACTCACACCTGACCATCTATACTCAAACCTGACCATCAATACTCACACCTGACCATCTATACTCACACCTGACCATCTATACTCACACCTGACCATCTATACTCACACTGGACTATCTATACTCACACCTGACCATCTATACTCACTCCTGACCATCTATATTCACACCTGACCATCTATATTCACACCTGACCATCTATACTCACACTTGACCATCTATCCTCACACCTGACTATCTATACTCACACCTGACCATCTATCCTCACCCCTGACCATCTATATTCACATCTGTCCATCTATACTCACACCTGACCATCTATATTCACACCAGACCATCTATATTCACGCCTGACCATCTATACTCACACCTGACCATCTATACTCACACCTGACCATCCATATTCACTGCTGACCATCTATACTCACACCTGACCATCTATACTCACACCTGACCATCTATATTCACTCCTGACCATCTATACTCACACCTGACAATCTATACTCACACCTGACCATCTATATTCACACCTGACCATCTATACTCACACCGGACCATCTATACATAAACCTGACCATCTGTATTCACACCTGACCGTCTACATTCACACCTGACCATCTATATTCACACCTGACCATCTATACTCACACCTGACCATATATACTCACACCTGACCATCTATATTCACACCTGACCATCTATACTCACACCTGACCATCTATACTCACATCTGACCATTTATATTCACAGCTGACCATCTATACTCACACCTGACCATCTATATTCACACCTGACCATCTATATTCACACCTGACCATCTATACACACACCTGACCATCTATACACACACCTGACAATCTATTCTCTCCCCTGACCATCTAGATTCACATCTGACCATCTATACTCACACCTGACCATCTATATTCACACCAGACCATCTATATTCACACCTGACCATCTATACTCACACCTGACCATCTATACTCACACCTGACCATCTATATTCATTCCTGACCATCTATACCCACACCTGACCATCTATAATCACACCTGACCATCTATATTCACACCTGACCATCTATACTCACACCTGACCATCTATACTCACTACTGACCATCTAGATTCACATCTGACCATCTATACTCACACCTATCCATCTAGATTCACACCAGACCATCTATATTCACACCTGGCCATCTATACTCACACCTGACCATCTATACTCACACCTGACCATCTATTCTCACACTGGACCATCTATACTCACTCCTGACCATCTATACTCACACCTGACCATCTATATTCCCACCTGACCATCTATATAAACTCCTGACCATCAATACTCACACCTGACCATCTATACTCACACCTGACCATCTATATTCACATCTGACCATTTATATTCACACCTGACCATCTATACTCACACCTGACCATCTATATTCACACCTGACCATCTATACTCACACCTGACCATCTATACTCACACCTGATCATATATATTCACACCTGGCCATCTATACTCACTCCTGACCATCTATACTCACACCTGACCATCTATACTCACACCTGACCATCTATATAAACTCCTGACCATCAATACTCACACCTGACCATCTATACTCACACCTGACCATCTATATTCACATCTGACCATTTATATTCACACCTGACCATCTATACTCACACCTGACCATCTATATTCACACCTGACCATCTATATTCTCACCTGACCATCTATACTCACACCTGACCATCTATACTCGCACCTGACCATCTATACTCACACCTGACCATGTATACACACACCTGACAATCTATTCTCACCCCTGACCATCTAGATTCACATCTGACCATCTATACTCACACCTGACCATCTATATTCACACCAGACCATCTATATTCACACCTGACCATCTATACTCACAGCTGACCATCTATACTCACACCTGACCATCTATATTCATTCCTGACCATCTATACCCACACCTGACCATCTATAATCACACCTGACCATCTATATTCACACCTGACCATCTATACTCACACCTGACCATCTATACTCACTCCTGACCATCTAGATTCACATCTGGCCATCTATACTCACACCTGACCATCTAGATTCACACCAGACCATCTATATTCACACCTGGCCATCTATACTCACACCTGACCATCTATACTCACACCTGACCATCTATTCTCACACTGGACCATCTATACTCACTCTTGACCATCTATACTCACACCTGACCATCTATATTCCCACCTGACCATCTATATTCACTCCTGACCATATATATTCACACCTGACCATCTATACTCACTCCTGACCATCTATATTCACACCTGACCATCTATACTCACACCTGACCACCTATACTCACACCAGACCATCTATATTCACACCTGTCCATCTATACTCACACCTGACCATCTATCCTCACACCTGACCATCTATATTCACTCCTGACCATCTATACCCACACCTGACCATCTATACTCACACCTGACCATCTATATTCACACCTGACCATCTATACTCACACCTGACCATGTATACTCACACCTGACCATCTATATTCACACCTGACCATCTATACTCACACCTGACCATCTATATTCACACCTGACCATCTATACTCACACCTGACCATCTATATTCACACCTGACCATCTATATTCACACCTGACCATCTATATTCACACCTGACCATCTATATTCACGCCTGACCATCTATATTCACACCTGACCCTCTATATTCACACCTGACCATCTATACTCACACCTGACCATCTATACTCACACCTGACAATCTATACTCACACCTGACCATCTATACTCGCAACTGACCATCTATACTCACATCTGTCCATCTATATTCACACCGGACCATCTATACTCACACCTGACCATCTATATTCACATCTGACCATCTATACTCACACCTGACCATCTATATTCACACCTGACCATCTATATTCATGCCTGACCATCTATATTCGCACCTGACCATCTATATTCACACCTGACCTTCTATACTCACACCTGACCATCCATACTCACACCTGACCATCTATACTCACACCTGACCATCTATACTCACACCTGACCATCTATATTCACACCTGACCATCTATACTCACACCGGACCATCTATACATAAACCTGACCATCTATATTCACACCTGACCGTCTACATTCACACCTGACCATCTATATTCACACCTGACCGTCTATACTCACACCTGACCATCTATATTCACGCCTGACCATCTATATTCACACCTGACCACCTATACTCACACCTGACCATCTATACTCACACCTGACCATCTATACACACAACCGACCATCTATACTCACCGCTGACCATCTATATTCACACCTGACCATCTACACTCACATCTGACCATCTATATTCATACCTGACCATCTATATTCACACCTGACCACCTATACTCACACCTGACCATCTATGTTCACACCTGACCATCTATATTCACACCTGACCATCTATACTCACACCTGACCATATATACTCACACCTGACCATCTATATTCACACCTGACCATCTATACTCACACCTGACCATCTATACTCACACCTGACCATCTATATTCACACCTGACCGTCTATACTCACACCTGACCATCTATATTCACGCCTGACCATCTATATTCACACCTGACCACCTATACTCACACCTGACCATCTATACTCACACCTGACCATCTATACACACAACCGACCATCTATACTCACCGCTGACCATCTATATTCACACCTGACCATCTACACTCACACCTGACCATCTATATTCATACCTGACCATCTATATTCACACCTGACCACCTATACTCACACCTGACCATCTATGTTCACACCTGACCATCTATATTCACACCTGACCATCTATACTCACACCTGACCATATATACTCACACCTGACCATCTATATTCACACCTGACCATCTATACTCACATCTGACCATTTATATTCACACCTGACCATCTATACTCACATCTGACCAACTATATTCACACCTGACCATCTATATTCACACCTGACCATCTATATTCTCACCTGACCATCTATACTCACACCTGACCATCTATACTCACACCTGACCATCTATACACACACCTGACAATCTATACTCACCACTGACCATCCCGATTCACATCTGACCATCTATACTCACACCTGACCATCTATATTCACACCAGACCATCTATATTCACACCTGACCATCTATACTCACACCTGACCATCTATACTTACACCTGACCATCAATATTCATTCCTGACCATCTATACCCACACCTGACCATCTATAATCACACCTGACCATCTATATTCACACCTGACCATCTATACTCACACCTGACCATCTATACTCACTCCTGACCATCTAGATTCACATCTCACCATCTATACTCACACCTGACCATCTATATTCACACCAGACCATCTATATTCACACCTGGCCATCTATACTCACACCTGACCATCTATACTCACACCTGACCATCTATTCTCACACTGGACCATCTATACTCACTCCTGACCATCTATACTCACACCTGACCATCTATATTCCCACCTGACCATCTATATTCACTCCTGACCATATATATTCACACCTGACCATCTATACTCACTCCTGACCATCTATACTCACACCTGACCATCTATACTCACTCCTGACCATCTATATAAACTCCTGACCATCAATACTCACACCTGACCATCTATACTCACACCTGACCATCTATATTCACACCTGACCATCTATACTCACACCTGACCATGTATACTCACACCTGACAATCTATATTCACTCCTGACCATCTATACTCACATCTGAACATCTATATTCACACCTGACCATCTATACTCACACCTGACCATCTATATTCACCCCTGACCATCTATATTCACAATTGACCATCTATATCCACACCGGACCATCTATATTCACACCTGACCATCTATAATCAGTCCTGACCATCTATATTCACACCTGACCATCTATACTCACACCTGACCATCTATACTCACACCTGACCATCTATACTCACACCTAACCATCTATACTCACGCCTGACCATCTATACTCACACCTGACCATCTATACTCACACCTGACCATCGATACTCACACCTGACCATCTATACTCACACCTGACCGTCTATACTCACACTGGACCATCTATACTCACACCTGACCATCTATACTCAAACCTGACCATCAATACTCACACCTGACCATCTATACTCACACCTGACCATCTATACTCACACCTGACCATCTATACTCACACTGGACTATCTATACTCACTCCTGACCATCTATACTCACTCCTGACCATCTATATTCACACCTGACCATCTATATTCACACCTGACCATCTATACTCACACTTGACCATCTATCCTCACACCTGACTATCTATACTCACACCTGACCATCTATCCTCACCCCTGACCATCTATATTCACATCTGTCCATCTATACTCACACCTGACCATCTATATTCACAACAGACCATCTATATTCACGCCTGACCATCTATACTCACACCTGACCATCTATACTCACACCTGACCATCCATATTCACTGCTGACCATCTATACTCACACCTGACCATCTATACTCACACCTGACCATCTATATTCACTCCTGACCATCTATACTCACACCTGACAATCTATACTCACAACTGACCATCTATATTCACACCTGACCATCTATACTCACACCGGACCATCTATACATAAACCTGACCATCTGTATTCACACCTGACCGTCGACATTCACACCTGACCATCTATATTCACACCTGACCATCTATACTCACACCTGACCATATATACTCACACCTGACCATCTATATTCACACCTGACCATCTATACTCACACCTGACCATCTATACTCACATCTGACCATTTATATTCACAGCTGACCATCTATTCTCACACCTGACCATCTATATTCACACCTGACCATCTATATTCACACCTGACCATCTATACTCACACCTGACCATCTATACACACACCTGACAATCTATTCTCTCCCCTGACCATCTAGATTCACATCTGACCATCTATACTCACACCTGACCATCTATATTCACACCAGACCATCTATATTCACACCTGACCATCTATACTCACACCTGACCATCTATACTCACACCTGACCATCTATATTCATTCCTGACCATCTATACCCACACCTGACCATCTATAATCACACCTGACCATCTATACTCACTACTGACCATCTAGATTCACATCTGACCATCTATACTCACACCTATCCATCTAGATTCACACCAGACCATCTATATTCACACCTGGCCATCTATACTCACACCTGACCATCTATACTCACACCTGACCATCTATTCTCACACTTGACCATCTATACTCACTCCTGACCATCTATACTCACACCTGACCATCTATATTCCCACCTGACCATCTATATAAACTCCTGACCATCAATACTCACACCTGACCATCTATACTCACACCTGACCATCTATATTCACATCTGACCATTTATATTCACACCTGACCATCTATACTCACACCTGACCATCTATATTCACACCTGACCATCTATACTCACACCTGACCATCTATACTCACACCTGATCATATATATTCACACCTGACCATCTATACTCACTCCTGACCATCTATACTCACACCTGACCATCTATACTCACACCTGACCATCTATATAAACTCCTGACCATCAATACTCACACCTGACCATCTATACTCACACCTGACCATCTATATTCACATCAGACTATTTATATTCACACCTGACCATCTATACTCACACCTGACCATCTATATTCTCACCTGACCATCTATACTCACACCTGACCATCTATACTCGCACCTGACCATCTATACTCACACCTGACCATCTATACACACACCTGACAATCTATACTCACACCTGACCATCTATATTCACACCTGACCATCTATACTCACACCGGACCATCTATACATAAACCTGACCATCTGTATTCACACCTGACCGTCTACATTCACACCTGACCATCCATATTCACTGCTGACCATCTATACTCACACCTGACCATCTATACTCACACCTGACCATCTATATTCACTCCTGACCATCTATACTCACACCTGACAATCTATACTCACACCTGACCATCTATATTCACACCTGACCATCTATACTCACACCGGACCATCTATACATAAACCTGACCATCTGTATTCACACCTGACCGTCTACATTCACACCTGACCATCTATATTCACACCTGACCATCTATACTCTCACCTGACCATATATACTCACACCTGACCATCTATATTCACACCTGACCATCTATACTCACACCTGACCATCTATACTCACACCTGATCATATATATTCACACCTGACCATCTATACTCACTCCTGACCATCTATACTCACACCTGACCATCTATACTCACACCTGACCATCTATATAAACTCCTGACCATCTATATTCTCACCTGACCATCTATACTCACACCTGACCATCTATACTCACACCTGACCATCTATACTCACTCCTGACCATCTAGATTCACATCTCACCATCTATACTCACACCTGACCATCTATATTCACACCAGACCATCTATATTCACACCTGGCCATCTATACTCACACCTGACCATCTATACTCACACCTGACCATCTATTCTCACACTGGACCATCTATACTCACTCCTGACCATCTATACTCACACCTGACCATCTATATTCCCACCTGACCATCTATATTCACTCCTGACCATATATATTCACACCTGACCATCTATACTCACTCCTGACCATCTATACTCACACCTGACCATCTATACTCACTCCTGACCATCTATATAAACTCCTGACCATCAATACTCACACCTGACCATCTATACTCACACCTGACCATCTATATTCACACCTGACCATCTATACTCACACCTGACCATGTATACTCACACCTGACAATCTATATTCACTCCTGACCATCTATACTCACATCTGAACATCTATATTCACACCTGACCATCTATACTCACACCTGACCATCTATATTCACCCCTGACCATCTATATTCACAATTGACCATCTATATCCACACCGGACCATCTATATTCACACCTGACCATCTATAATCAGTCCTGACCATCTATATTCACACCTGACCATCTATACTCACACCTGACCATCTATACTCACACCTGACCATCTATACTCACACCTAACCATCTATACTCACGCCTGACCATCTATACTCACACCTGACCATCTATACTCACACCTGACCATCGATACTCACACCTGACCATCTATACTCACACCTGACCGTCTATACTCACACTGGACCATCTATACTCACACCTGACCATCTATACTCAAACCTGACCATCAATACTCACACCTGACCATCTATACTCACACCTGACCATCTATACTCACACCTGACCATCTAAACTCACACTGGACTATCTATACTCACACCTGACCATCTATACTCACTCCTGACCATCTATATTCACACCTGACCATCTATATTCACACCTGACCATCTATACTCACACTTGACCATCTATCCTCACACCTGACTATCTATACTCACACCTGACCATCTATCCTCACCCCTGACCATCTATATTCACATCTGTCCATCTATACTCACACCTGACCATCTATATTCACAACAGACCATCTATATTCACGCCTGACCATCTATACTCACACCTGACCATCTATACTCACACCTGACCATCCATATTCACTGCTGACCATCTATACTCACACCTGACCATCTATACTCACACCTGACCATCTATATTCACTCCTGACCATCTATAATCACACCTGACAATCTATACTCACACCTGACCATCTATATTCACACCTGACCATCTATACTCACACCGGACCATCTATACATAAACCTGACCATCTGTATTCACACCTGACCGTCTACATTCACACCTGACCATCTATATTCACACCTGACCATCTATACTCACACCTGACCATATATACTCACACCTGACCATCTATATTCACACCTGACCATCTATACTCACACCTGACCATCTATACTCACATCTGACCATTTATATTCACATCTGACCATCTATACTCACACCTGACCATCTATATTCACACCTGACCATCTATATTCACACCTGACCATCTATACTCACACCTGACCATCTATACACACACCTGACAATCTGTTCTCTCCCCTGACCATCTAGATTCACATCTGACCATCTATACTCACACCTGACCATCTATATTCACACCAGACCATCTATATTCACACCTGACCATCTATAATCACACCTGACCATCTATACTCACACCTGATCATATATATTCACACCTGACCATCTATACTCACTCCTGACCATCTATACTCACACCTGACCATCTATACTCACACCTGACCATCTATATAAACTCCTGACCATCAATACTCACACCTGACCATCTATACTCACACCTGACCATCTATATTCACATCAGACTATTTATATTCACACCTGACCATCTATACTCACACCTGACCATCTATATTCACACCTGACCATCTATATTCTCACCTGACCATCTATACTCACACCTGACCATCTATACTCGCACCTGACCATCTATACTCACACCTGACCATCTATACACACACCTGACAATCTATACTCACACCTGACCATCTATATTCACACCTGACCATCTATACTCACACCGGACCATCTATACATAAACCTGACCATCTGTATTCACACCTGACCGTCTACATTCACACCTGACCATCCATATTCACTGCTGACCATCTATACTCACACCTGACCATCTATACTCACACCTGACCATCTATATTCACTCCTGACCATCTATACTCACACCTGACAATCTATACTCACACCTGACCATCTATATTCACACCTGACCATCTATACTCACACCGGACCATCTATACATAAACCTGACCATCTGTATTCACACCTGACCGTCTACATTCACACCTGACCATCTATATTCACACCTGACCATCTATACTCTCACCTGACCATATATACTCACACCTGACCATCTATATTCACACCTGACCATCTATACTCACACCTGACCATCTATACTCACACCTGATCATATATATTCACACCTGACCATCTATACTCACTCCTGACCATCTATACTCACACCTGACCATCTATACTCACACCTGACCATCTATATAAACTCCTGACCATCTATATTCTCACCTGACCATCTATACTCACACCTGACCATCTATACTCACACCTGACCATCTATACTCACTCCTGACCATCTAGATTCACATCTCACCATCTATACTCACACCTGACCATCTATATTCACACCAGACCATCTATATTCACACCTGGCCATCTATACTCACACCTGACCATCTATACTCACACCTGACCATCTATTCTCACACTGGACCATCTATACTCACTCCTGACCATCTATACTCACACCTGACCATCTATATTCCCACCTGACCATCTATATTCACTCCTGACCATATATATTCACACCTGACCATCTATACTCACTCCTGACCATCTATACTCACACCTGACCATCTATACTCACTCCTGACCATCTATATAAACTCCTGACCATCAATACTCACACCTGACCATCTATACTCACACCTGACCATCTATATTCACACCTGACCATCTATACTCACACCTGACCATGTATACTCACACCTGACAATCTATATTCACTCCTGACCATCTATACTCACATCTGAACATCTATATTCACACCTGACCATCTATACTCACACCTGACCATCTATATTCACCCCTGACCATCTATATTCACAATTGACCATCTATATCCACACCGGACCATCTATATTCACACCTGACCATCTATAATCAGTCCTGACCATCTATATTCACACCTGACCATCTATACTCACACCTGACCATCTATACTCACACCTGACCATCTATACTCACACCTAACCATCTATACTCACGCCTGACCATCTATACTCACACCTGACCATCTATACTCACACCTGACCATCGATACTCACACCTGACCATCTATACTCACACCTGACCGTCTATACTCACACTGGACCATCTATACTCACACCTGACCATCTATACTCAAACCTGACCATCAATACTCACACCTGACCATCTATACTCACACCTGACCATCTATACTCACACCTGACCATCTAAACTCACACTGGACTATCTATACTCACACCTGACCATCTATACTCACTCCTGACCATCTATATTCACACCTGACCATCTATATTCACACCTGACCATCTATACTCACACTTGACCATCTATCCTCACACCTGACTATCTATACTCACACCTGACCATCTATCCTCACCCCTGACCATCTATATTCACATCTGTCCATCTATACTCACACCTGACCATCTATATTCACAACAGACCATCTATATTCACGCCTGACCATCTATACTCACACCTGACCATCTATACTCACACCTGACCATCCATATTCACTGCTGACCATCTATACTCACACCTGACCATCTATACTCACACCTGACCATCTATATTCACTCCTGACCATCTATAATCACACCTGACAATCTATACTCACACCTGACCATCTATATTCACACCTGACCATCTATACTCACACCGGACCATCTATACATAAACCTGACCATCTGTATTCACACCTGACCGTCTACATTCACACCTGACCATCTATATTCACACCTGACCATCTATACTCACACCTGACCATATATACTCACACCTGACCATCTATATTCACACCTGACCATCTATACTCACACCTGACCATCTATACTCACATCTGACCATTTATATTCACAGCTGACCATCTATACTCACACCTGACCATCTATATTCACACCTGACCATCTATATTCACACCTGACCATCTATACTCACACCTGACCATCTATACACACACCTGACAATCTGTTCTCTCCCCTGACCATCTAGATTCACATCTGACCATCTATACTCACACCTGACCATCTATATTCACACCAGACCATCTATATTCACACCTGACCATCTATACTCACACCTGACCATCTATACTCACACCTGACCATCTATATTCATTCCTGACCATCTATACCCACACCTGACCATCTATAATCACACCTGACCATCTATACTCACTACTGACCATCTAGATTCACATCTGACCATCTATACTCACACCTATCCATCTAGATTCACACCAGACCATCTATATTCACACCTGGCCATCTATACTCACACCTGACCATCTATACTCACACCTGACCATCTATTCTCACACTGGACCATCTATACTCACTCCTGACCATCTATACTCACACCTGACCATCTATATTCCCACCTGACCATCTATATAAACTCCTGACCATCAATACTCACACCTGACCATCTATACTCACACCTGACCATCTATATTCACATCTGACCATTTATATTCACACCTGACCATCTATACTCACACCTGACCATCTATATTCACACCTGACCATCTATACTCACACCTGACCATCTATACTCACACCTGATCATATATATTCACACCTGACCATCTATACTCACTCCTGACCATCTATACTCACACCTGACCATCTATACTCACACCTGACCATCTATATAAACTCCTGACCATCAATACTCACACCTGACCATCTATACTCACACCTGACCATCTATATTCACACCTGACCATTTATATTCACACCTGACCATCTATACTCACACCTGACCATCTATATTCACACCTGACCATCTATATTCTCACCTGACCATCTATACTCACACCTGACCATCTATACTCGCACCTGACCATCTATACTCACACCTGACCATCTATACACACACCTGAGAATCTATTCTCACCCCTGACCATCTAGATTCACATCTGACCATCTATACTCACACCTGACCATCTATATTCACACCAGACCATCTATATTCACACCTGACCATCTATACTCACACCTGACCATCTATACTCACACCTGACCATCTATATTCATTCTTGACCATCTATACCCACACCTGACCATCTATAATCACACCTGACCATCTATATTCACACCTGACCATCTATACTCACACCTGACCATCTATACTCACTCCTGACCATCTAGATTCACATCTGACCATCTATACTCACACCTGACCATCTATATTCACACCAGACCATCTATATTCACACCTGGCCATCTATACTCACACCTGACCATCTATACTCACACCTGACCATCTATTCTCACACTGGACCATCTATACTCACTCCTGACCATCTATACTCACACCTGACCATCTATATTCCCACCTGACCATCTATATTCACTCCTGACCATATATATTCACACCTGACAATCTATACTCACTCCTGACCATCTATACTCACACCTGACCATCTATACTCACACCTGACCATCTATATAAACTCCTGACCATCAATACTCACACCTGACCATCTATACTCACACCTGACCATCTATATTCACACCTGACCATCTATACTCACACCTGACCATGTATACTCACACCTGACCATCTATATTCACTCCTGACCATCTATACTCACACCTGACCATCTGTACTCACACCTGACCATCTATATTCACCCCTGACCATCTGTATTCACACCTGACCATCTATATCCACACCGGACCATCTATATTCACACCTGACCATCTATAATCAGTCCTGACCATCTATATTCACACCTGACCATCTATACTCTCACCTGACCATCCATACTCACACCTGACCATCTATACATACACCTGACCATCTTTACTCACCCTTGACCATCTAGATTCACATCAGACCATCTATACTCACACCTGACCATCTATATTCACACCTGACCATCTATATTCACACCTGACCATCTATACTCACACCTGACCATGTATACTCACACCTGACCATCCATATTCACTCCTGACCATCTATATTCACACCTGACCATCTATACTCACACCTGACCATCAATATTCACACCTGACCATCTATATTCTCGCCTGACCATCTATATTCACACCTGACCATCTATATTCACACCTGACCATCTATACTCACACCTGACAATCTATACTCACATCAGACCATCTATATTCACACCTGACCATCTATACTCACATCTGACCATCTATACTCAAACCTGACCATCTATATTCACACCTGACCATCGATACTCACACCTGACCATCTATACTCACACCTGACCACCTATACTCACACCTGACCGTCTATACTCACACTGGAACATCTATACTCACACCTGACCATCTATACTCAAACCGGACCATCAATACTCACACCTGACCATCTATACTCACACCTGACCATCTATACTCACACTGGACTATCTATACTCACACCTGACTATCTATACTCACACCTGACCATCTATCCTCACGCCTGACCATCTATATTCACATCTGACCATCTATACTCACACCTGACCATCTATATTCACACCAGACCATCTATATTCACGCCTGACCATCTATACTCACACCTGACCATCTATACTCACACCTGACCATCCATATTCACTGCTGACCATCTATACTGACACCTGACCATCTATACTCACACCTGACCATCTATATTCACTCCTGACCATCTATACTCACACCTGACAATCTATACTCACACCTGACCATCTATATTCACACCTGACCATCTATACTCACACCGGACAATCTATACATAAACCTGACCATCTATATTCACACCTGACCGTCTACATTCACACCTGACCATCTATGTTTACACCTGACCATCTATATTCACACCTGACCATCTATATTCACACCTGACCATCTATATTCACACCTGACCACCTATACTCACACCTGACCATCTATACTCACACCTGACCATCTATGTTCACACCTGACCATCTATACTCACACCTGACCATCTATACTCACACCTGACCATCTATGTTCACACCTGACCATCTATACTCACACCTGACCATCTATACTCACACCTGACCATCTATACTCACACCTGACCATCTATATTCACACCTGACCATCTAAATTCACACCTGACCATCTATATTCACAACTGACCATCTATACTAACACCTGACCATCTATATTCACACCCGACCATCTATACTCACACCGAACCATCTATACATAAACCTGACCATCTATATTCACACCTGACCGTCTACATTCACACCTGACCATCTATATTCACACCTGACCATCTATATTCACACCTGACCATCTATACTCACACCTGAGCATCTATATTCACACCCGACCATCTATACTCACACTGGACCATCTATACTCACACTGGACCATCTATACTCACACCTGACCATCTATATTCACACCTGACCATCTATATTCCCACCTGACCATCTATATTTACTCCTGACCATCTATATTCACACCTGACCATCTATACTCACTCCTGACCATCTATACTCACCCCTGACCATCTATATTCACATCTGACCATCTATACTCACACCTGACCATCCGTATTCACACCTGACCATCTATATTCAGCCCTGACCGTCTATATTCACACCTGACCATCTACATTCACACCCGACCATCTATATTCACACCTGACCATCTATACTCACTCCTGACCATCTATATTCACAACTGAACATCTATATTCACACCTGACCATCTATACACACACATATGACCATCTATACTCACACCTGACCATCTATACTCCCACCTGACCATCTATACACACACATGACCATCTATACTCACACCTGACCATCTATACTCACATCAGACCATCTATATTCACACCTGACCATCTATACACACACATGACCATCTATACTCACACCTGACCATCTATACTCACATCAAACCATCTATATTCCCACCTGACCATCTATACACACACATGAACATCTATACTCACTCCTGACCATCTATACTCACACCTGGCCATCTATACTCACATCGACCATCTATGTTCCCACCTGACCATCTATATTCACACCTGACCATCTATACTCACACCTGACCATCTATACTCACACCTGACCATCTATACTCACATCAGACCATCTATATTCACACCTGACCGTCTATACTCACACCTGACCATCTATACTCACACCTGACCATCTATACTGACACCTGACCATCTATATCACACCTGACCATCGATACTCACACCTGACCATCTATACTCACACCTGACCATCTATACTCACACCTGACCATCTATACTCACACCTGACCATCTATACTCACACCTGACCATCTATACTCACACCTGACCATCTATATCACACCTGACCATCGATACTCACACCTGACCATCTATACTCACACCTGACCATCTATACTCACACCTGACCATCTATACTCACACCTGACCATCTATACTCACACCTGACCTTCTATACTCACACTGGACCATCTATACTCACACCTGACCATCTATACTCAAACCTGACCATCAATACTCACACCTGACCATCTATATTCACACCTGACCATCTATACTCACACCTGACCATCTATACTCACACTGGACTATCTATACTCACACCTGACCATCTATACTCACACCTGACCATCTACACTCACACCTGACCATCTATACTCACACTGGACTATCTATACTCACACCTGACCATCTATACTCACTCCTAACCATCTATATTCACACCTGACCATCTATATTCACACCTGACCATCTATACTCACACTTGACCATCTATCCTCACACCTGACTATCTATACTCACACCTGACCATCTATCCTCACCCCTGACGATCTATATTCACATCTGACCATCTATACTCACACTGGACTATCTATACTCACACCTGACCATCTATACTCACACCTGACCATCTATATTCACACCAGACCATCTATATTCACACCTGACCATCTATACTCACACCTGACCATCTATACTCACACCTGACCATCCATATTCACTGCTGACCATCTATACTCACACCTCACCATCTATACTCACACCTGACCATCTATATTCACTCCTGACCGTCTATACTCACACCTGACAATCTATAATCACACCTGACCATCTATATTCACACCTGACCATCTATACTCACACCGGACCATCTATACATAAAGCTGACCATCTATATTCACACCTGACCGTCTACATTCACACCTGACCATCTATATTCACACCTGACCATCTATACTCACACCTGACCATCTATATTCACGCCTGACCATCTATATTCACACCTGACCATCTATACTCACACCTGACCATCTATACTCACACCTGACCATCTATACACACAACCGACCATCTATACTCACCCCTGACCATCTATATTCACATCTGACCATCTATACTCACACCTGACCATCTATACTCACACCTGACCATCTATATAAACTCCTGACCATCAATACTCACACCTGACCATCTATACTCACACCTGACCATCTATATTCACACCTGACCATCTATACTCACACCTGACCATGTATACTCAAACCTGACCATCTATATTCACTCCTGACCATCTATACTCACATCTGACCATCTATATTCACACCTGACCATCTATACTCACACCTGACCATCTATATTCACCCCTGACCATCTGTATTCACACCTGACCATCTATATCCACACCGGACCATCTATATTCACACCTGACCATCTATAATCAGTCCTGACCATCTATATTCACACCTGACCATCTATACTCTCACCTGACCATCCATACTCACACCTGACCATCTATACATACACCTGACCATCTATACTCACCCTTGACCATCTAGATTCACATCAGACCATCTATACTCACACCTGACCATGTATATTCACACCTGACCATCTATATTCACACCTGACCATCTATACTCACACCTGACCATGTATACTCACACCTGACCATCCATATTCACTCCTGACCATCTATATTCACACCTGACCATCTATACTCACACCTGACCATCAATATTCACACCTGACCATCTATATTCTCGCCTGACCATCTATATTCACACCTGACCATCTATATTCACACCTGACCATCTATACTCACACCTGACAATCTATACTCACATCAGACCATCTATATTCACACCTGACCATCTATACTCACATCTGACCATCTATACTCAAACCTGACCATCTATATTCACACCTGACCATCGATACTCACACCTGACCATCTATACTCACACCTGACCACCTATACTCACACCTGACCGTCTATACTCACACTGGAACATCTATACTCACACCTGACCATCTATACTCAAACCGGACCATCAATACTCACACCTGACCATCTATACTCACACCTGACCATCTATACTCACACTGGACTATCTATACTCACACCTGACTATCTATACTCACACCTGACCATCTATCCTCACGCCTGACCATCTATATTCACATCTGACCATCTATACTCACACCTGACCATCTATATTCACACCAGACCATCTATATTCACGCCTGACCATCTATACTCACACCTGACCATCTATACTCACACCTGACCATCCATATTCACTGCTGACCATCTATACTGACACCTGACCATCTATACTCACACCTGACCATCTATATTCACTCCTGACCATCTATACTCACACCTGACAATCTATACTCACACCTGACCATCTATATTCACACCTGACCATCTATACTCACACCGGACCATCTATACATAAACCTGACCATCTATATTCACACCTGACCGTCTACATTCACACCTGACCATCTATATTTACACCTGACCATCTATATTCACACCTGACCATCTATACTCACACCGAACCATCTATACATAAACCTGACCATCTATATTCACACCTGACCGTCTACATTCACACCTGACCATCTATATTCACACCTGACCATCTATATTCACACCTGACCCTCTATATTCACACCTGACCACCTATACTCACACCTGACCATCTATACTCACACCTGACCATCTATGTTCACACCTGACCATCTATACTCACACCTGACCATCTATACTCACACCTGACCATCTATGTTCACACCTGACCATCTATACTCACACCTGACCATCTATACTCACACCTGACCATCTATACTCACACCTGACCATCTATATTCACACCTGACCATCTAAATTCACACCTGACTATCTATATTCACAACTGACCATCTATACTCACACCTGACCATCTAAATTCACACCTGACCATCAATATTCACACCTGACCATCTAAATTCACACCTGACCATCTATATTCACACCTGACCATCTATACTCACAACTGACCATCTATATTCACACCTGACCATCTAAATTCACACCTGACCATCTATATTCACAACTGACCATCTATACTCACACCTGACCATCTATACTCACACCTGACCATCTATACTCACACCTGACCATCTATATTCACACCCGACCATCTATACTCACACTGGACCATCTATACTCACACTGGACCATCTATATTCACACCTGACCATCTATATTCCCACCTGACCATCTATATTTACTCCTGACCATCTATATTCACACCTGACCATCTATACTCACTCCTGACCATCTATACTCACCCCTGACCATCTATATTCACATCTGACCATCTATACTCACACCTGACCATCCGTATTCACACCTGACCATCTATATTCAGCCCTGACCGTCTATATTCACACCTGACCATCTACATTCACACCCGACCATCTATATTCACACCTGACCATCTATACTCACTCCTGACCATCTATATTCACAACTGAACATCTATATTCACACCTGACCATCTATACACACACATGACCATCTATACTCACACCTGACCATCTATACTCCCACCTGACCATCTATACACACACATGACCATCTATACTCACACATGACCATCTATACTCACATCAGACCATCTATATTCACACCTGACCATCTATACACACACATGGCCATCTATACTCACACCTGACCATCTATACTCACATCAGACCATCTATATTCCTACCTGACCATCTATACACACACATCACCATCTATACTCACTCCTGACCATCTATACTAACACCTGACCATCTATACTCACATCAGACCATCTACATTCCCACCTGACCATCTATATTCACACCTGACCATCTATACTCACACCTGACCATCTATACTCACACCTGACCATCTATACTCACATCAGACCATCTATATTCACACCTGACCGTCTATACTCACACCTGACCATCTATACTCACACCTGACCATCTATACTCACACCTGACCATCTATATCACACCTGACCATCGATACTCACACCTGACCATCTATACTCACACCTGACCATCTATACTCACACCTGACCATCTATACTCACACCTGACCATCTATACTCACACCTGACCATCTATACTCACACCTGACCATCTATATCACACCGGACTATCGATACTCACACCTGACCATCTATACTCACACCTGACCATCTATACTCACACCTGACCATCTATACTCACACCTGACCATCTATACTCACACCTGACCATCTATACTCACACTGGACCATCTATACTCTCACCTGACCATCTATACTCAAACCTGACCATCAATACTCACACCTGACCATCTATATTCACACCTGACCATCTATACTCACACCTGACCATCTATACTCACACTGGACTATCTATACTCACACCTGACCATCTATACTCACACCTGACCATCTATACTCACACCTGACCATCTATACTCACACTGGACTATCTATACTCACACCTGACCATCTATACTCACTCCTGACCATCTATATTCACACCTGACCATCTATATTCACACCTGACCATGTATACTCACACTTGACCATCTATCCTCACACCTGACTATCTATACTCACACCTGACCATCTATCCTCACCCCTGGCGATCTATATTCACATCTGACCATCTATACTCACACTGGACTATCTATACTCACACCTGACCATCTATACTCACACCTGACCATCTATATTCACACCAGACCATCTATATTCACACCTGACCATCTATACTCACACCTGACCATCTATACTCACACCTGACCATCCATATTCACTGCTGACCATCTATACTCACACCTCACCATCTATACTCACACCTGACCATCTATATTCACTCCTGACCGTCTATACTCACACCTGACAATCTATAATCACACCTGACCATCTAAATTCACACCTGACCATCAATATTCACACCTGACCATCTAAATTCACACCTGACCATCTATATTCACACCTGACCATCTATACTCACACCTGACCATCTATATTCACACCTGACCATCTAAATTCACACCTGACCATCTATATTCACAACTGACCATCTATACTCACACCTCACCATCTATACTCACACCTGACCATCTATACTCACACCTGACCATCTATATTCACACCCGACCATCTATACTCACACTGGACCATCTATACTCACACTGGACCATCTATACTCACACCTGACCATCTATATTCACACCTGACCATCTATATTCCCACCTGACCATCTATATTTACTCCTGACCATCTATATTCACACCTGACCATCTATACTCACTCCTGACCATCTATACTCACCCCTGACCATCTATATTCACATCTGACCATCTATACTCACACCTGACCATCCGTATTCACACCTGACCATCTATATTCAGCCCTGACCGTCTATATTCACACCTGACCATCTACATTCACACCCGACCATCTATATTCACACCTGACCATCTATACTCACTCCTGACCATCTATATTCACAACTGAACATCTATATTCACACCTGACCATCTATACACACACATGACCATCTATACTCACACCTGACCATCTATACTCCCACCTGACCATCTATACACACACATGACCATCTATACTCACACCTGACCATCTATACTCACATCAGACCATCTATATTCACACCTGACCATCTATACACACACATGACCATCTATACTCACACCTGACCATCTATACTCACATCAAACCATCTATATTCCCACCTGACCATCTATACACACACATGACCATCTATACTCACTCCTGACCATCTATACTCACACCTGACCATCTATACTCACATCAGACCATCTATATTCCCACCTGACCATCTATATTCGCACCTGACCATCTATACTCACACCTGACCATCTATACTCACACCTGACCATCTATACTCACATCAGACCATCTATATTCACACCTGACCGTCTATACTCACACCTGACCATCTATACTCACACCTGACCATCTATACTGACACCTGACCATGTATATCACACCTGACCATCGATACTCACACCTGACCATCTATACTCACACCTGACCATCTATACTCACACCTGACCATCTATATTCACACCTGACCATCTATATTCTCACCTGACCATCTATACTCACACCTGACCATCTATACTCGCACCTGACCATCTATACTCACACCTGACCATCTATACACACACCTGACAATCTATTCTCACCCCTGACCATCTAGATTCACATCTGACCATCTATACTCACACCTGACCATCTATATTCACACCAGACCATCTATATTCACACCTGACCATCTATACTCACACCTGACCATCTATACTCACACCTGACCATCTATATTCATTCCTGACCATCTATACCCACACCTGACCATCTATAATCACACCTGACCATCTATATTCACACCTGACCATCTATACTCACACCTGACCATCTATACTCACTCCTGACCATCTAGATTCACATCTGACCATCTATACTCACACCTGACCATCTATATTCACACCAGACCATCTATATTCACACCTGGCCATCTATACTCACACCTGACCATCTATACTCACACCTGACCATCTATTCTCACACTGGACCATCTATACTCACTCCTGACCATCTATACTCACACCTGACCATCTATATTCCCACCTGACCATCTATATTCACTCCTGACCATATATATTCACACCTGACAATCTATACTCACTCCTGACCATCTATACTCACACCTGACCATCTATACTCACACCTGACCATCTATATAAACTCCTGACCATCAATACTCACACCTGACCATCTATACTCACACCTGACCATCTATATTCACACCTGACCATCTATACTCACACCTGACCATGTATACTCACACCTGACCATCTATACTCACTCCTGACCATCTATACTCACATCTGACCATCTATATTCACACCTGACCATCTATACTCACACCTGACCATCTATATTCACCCCTGACCATCTGTATTCACACCTGACCATCTATATCCACACCGGACCATCTATATTCACACCTGACCATCTATAATCAGTCCTGACCATCTATATTCACACCTGACCATCTATACTCTCACCTGACCATCCATACTCACACCTGACCATCTATACATACACCTGACCATCTATACTCACCCTTGACCATCTAGATTCAGATCAGACCATCTATACTCACACCTGACCATCTATATTCACACCTGACCATCTATATTCACACCTGACCATCTATACTCACACCTGACCATGTATACTCACACCTGACCATCTATATTCACTCCTGACCATCTATATTCACACCTGACCATCTATACTCACACCTGACCATCAATATTCACACCTGACCATCTATATTCTCGCCTGACCATCTATATTCACACCTGACCATCTATATTCACACCTGACCATCTATACTCACACCTGACAATCTATACTCACATCAGACCATCTATATTCACACCTGACCATCTATACTCACATCTGACCATCTATACTCAAACCTGACCATCTATATTCACACCTGACCATCGATACTCACACCTGACCATCTATACTCACACCTGACCACCTATACTCACACCTGACCGTCTATACTCACACTGGAACATCTATACTCACACCTGACCATCTATACTCAAACCGGACCATCAATACTCACACCTGACCATCTATACTCACACCTGACCATCTATACTCACACTGGACTATCTATACTCACACCTGACTATCTATACTCACACCTGACCATCTATCCTCACGCCTGACCATCTATATTCACATCTGACCATCTATACTCACACCTGACCATCTATATTCACACCAGACCATCTATATTCACGCCTGACCATCTATACTCACACCTGACCATCTATACTCACACCTGACCATCCATATTCACTGCTGACCATCTATACTGACACCTGACCATCTATACTCACACCTGACCATCTATATTCACTCCTGACCATCTATACTCACACCTGACAATCTATACTCACACCTGACCATCTATATTCACACCTGACCATCTATACTCACACCGGACCATCTATACATAAACCTGACCATCTATATTCACACCTGACCGTCTACATTCACACCTGACCATCTATATTTACACCTGACCATCTATATTCACACCTGACCATCTATACTCACACCGAACCATCTATACATAAACCTGACCATCTATATTCACACCTGACCGTCTACATTCACACCTGACCATCTATATTCACACCTGACCATCGATATTCACACCTGACCATCTATATTCACACCTGACCACCTATACTCACACCTGACCATCTATACTCACACCTGACCATCTATGTTCACACCTGACCATCTATACTCACCCCTGACCATCTATGTTCACAGCTGACCATCTATACTCACACCTGACCATCTATACTCACACCTGACCATCTATATTCACACCTGACCATCTAAATTCACACCTGACCATCTATATTCACAACTGACCATCTATACTCACACCTGACCATCTAAATTCACACCTGACCATCAATATTCACACCTGACCATCTAAATTCACACCTGACCATCTATATTCACACCTGACCATCTATACTCACACCTGACCATCTATATTCACACCTGACCATCTAAATTCACACCTGACCATCTATATTCACAACTGACCATCTATACTCACACCTGACCATCTATACTCACACCTGACCATCTATACTCACACCTGACCATCTAGATTCACACCCGACCATCTATACTCACACTGGACCATCTATACTCACACTGGACCATCTATATTCACACCTGACCATCTATATTCCCACCTGACCATCTATATTTACTCCTGACCATCTATATTCACACCTGACCATCTATACTCACTCCTGACCATCTATACTCACCCCTGACCATCTATATTCACATCTGACCATCTATACTCACACCTGACCATCCGTATTCACACCTGACCATCTATATTCAGCCCTGACCGTCTATATTCACACCTGACCATCTACATTCACACCCGACCATCTATACTCACACCTGACCATCTATGTTCACACCTGACCATCTATATTCACACCTGACCATCTATATTCACACCTGACCATCTATACTCACACCTGACCATCTATATTCACACCTGACCATCTATACTCACACCTAACCATCTATATTCATGCCTGACCATCTATATTCACACCTGACCATCTATATTCAACCTGACCATCTATACTCACACCTGACCATCTATATTCACACCTGACCATCTATACTCACACCTAACCATCTATATTCATGCCTGACCATCTATATTCACACCTGACCATCTATATTCACACCCGACCATCTATATTCAACCTGACCATCTGCACTCACACCTGACCATCTATACTCTCACATGACCATTTATATTCACACCTGACCATCTATACTCACACCTGACCATCGATACTCACACCTGACCATCTATATTCACACCTGGCCATCTATATTCACACCTGACCATCTATATTCACACCTGACCATCTATATTCACACCTGACCATCTATACTCACACCTGACCATCTGTACTCACACCTGACCATCGATACTCACACCTGACCATCTATATTCACACCTGACCATCTATACTCACACCTGACCATCTATATTCACACCTGACCATCTATATTCACACCTGACCATCTATATTCACACCTGACCATCTATATTCACACCTGACCATCTATACTGACACCTGACCATCTATATTCACACCTGATCAGCCTCAACAGCAAAGAACAGCAACAATCCAACAATGGTCCCTGTGTCTCTCTCTCTCAGTCCCTGTGTCTCTCTCTCGGTCCCTGTGTCTCTCTCTCGGTCCCTGTGTCTCTCTCGGTCCCTGTCTCTCTCTCTCGTTCCCTGTGTCTCTCTCTCGGTCCCTGTGTCTCCCTCTCACCCCTGTGTCTCTCTCAGTCCCTGTGTCTCTCTCGGTTCCTGTGACTCTCTCTCGGTCCCTGTGTCTCTCTCGATAGCTGTGTCTCACTCGGTCTCTGTGTCTCTCTCCCGGTCCCTGTGTCTCTCTCGGTCCCGGTGTCTCTCTCGGTCCCTGTGTCTCTCTCTCGGTCCCTGTGTCTCTCTCTCGGTCCCTGTGTCTCTCTCTCGGTCCCTGTGTCTCTCTCTCGGTCCCTGTGTCTCTCTCGGTTCCTGTGACTCTCTCTCGGTCCCTGTGTCTCTCTCGGTCGCTGTGTCTCACTCGGTCCCTGTGTCTCTCTTGGCCCCTGTGTTTCTCTCAATCCCTGTCTCTCTCTCAGTCCCTGTGTCTCTCTCTCTGTCCCTGTGTCTCTCTCGGTCGCTGTGTCTCACTCGGTCCCTGTGTCTCTCTTGGCCCCTGTGTTTCTCTCAATCCCTGTCTCTCTCTCGGTCCCTGTCTCTCTCTCGGTTCCTGTCTCTCTTTCGGTTCCTGTGTCTCTCTCAGTCCCTGTGTCTCACTCAGTCCCTGTCTCTCTCTCGGTCCCTGTCTCTCTTTCGGTTCCTGTGTCTCTCTCAGTCCCTGTGTCTCACTCAGTCCCTGTCTCTCTCTCGGTCCCTGTACCTCTCTCTAAGACCCTGTGTCTCTCTCTTGGTCCCTGTGTCTCTCTCTCGGTCCCTGTGTCTCTCTCGGTCCCTGTGTCTCTCTCCCCGCCCTGTGTCTCTCTCAGTCCCTGTGTCTCTCACTCGGTCCCTGTGTCTCTCTCGGACCCTGTGTCTCTCTCTCTCGGTCCCTGTGTCTCTCTCAGTCCCTGTGTCTCTCTCGGTCGCTATGTCTCTCTCGGTCCCTGTGACTCGCTCAGTCCCTATGTCTTTCTCTCTACGTCCCTGTGTCTCTCAATCGGTCCCAGTGTCTCTCTCTTGGTCCCTGTGTCTCTCTCCCTCGGTCCCTGTGTCTCTCTCAGTCCCTGTGTCTCACTCGGTCCCTGTGTCTCTCTCGTTCCCTGTGTCTCTTTCTCTCGGTCCCTGTGTCTCTCTCGGTTCCTGTGACTCTCTCTCGGTCCCTGTGTCTCTCTCTCAGTCCCTGTGTCTCTCTTGGTCGCTGTGTCTCTCTCGGTTCCTGTCTCTTTCTCTCGGTCCCTGTGTCTCTCTCTGGGTCCCTGTGTCTCACTCGGTCCCTGTGTCTCTCTCGGTTCCTGTGTCTCTCTCTCGGTCCCTGTGTCTCACTCGGTCCCTGTGTCTCTTTCTCTCTTGCTCTCTGTGTCTCTCTCTCGGTCCCTGTGTCTCTCTCTCAGTCCCTGTCTCTCTCTTGCTCTCTGTGTCTCTCTCTCGGTCCCTGTGTCTCTCTCTTCATTGTTTCTGGCGAGCAAAGTCGAGAGGCAGCGATTTTTGGACATCAGAGGAGGCAGCAACGGGTACATTTTTCTGTTTCTTTGGCTAACTTTTATTTTTAGTTTTTTAAAGTTGCGAGTTTTTGGCGGTTTTTTTTTAAATTAGTTAAAACCGGAAGTCGTCACTAAGACGCTTACCGGTAGTTGTAGTTTTTTTTTCTGGGCCCCTAACCCTATAAATTAGCGCAGAGAGGATACCCGATTCTCTACACTGGTAGAGAATCCCACCCTCCCACCTCCTCTAACCTAAATTATAAGTGTGGGTAAGTTTTCTTTTTAATATTTTTATTTTTTCTGCTGGTAATTGTTCAGGGATGGCAGTTCAGGCAGTAAGCTGCATCTCCTGTGGGATGTATGTGGTGAGGGACTCCAGTAGTGTTTCAGGGGATTTTACCTGTAGGAAGTGCGTTAGAATGCAGCTTCTGGAGGAGCGTGTAAAGGAGTTGGAGGTGGAAGTAGGGGAGCTCCGCAAAATTCGGGATGCAGAGGTGGACATTGATAGGAGTTATAGGGAGTTAGTCACTCCTAGAAACCAGTCTTGGATCACTGCCAAGAGGAGAGGAAAAAAGAATGTGGTGGGACAATCCCCTGGGGCTGTTCCCCTCCAAAACAGGTTTTCGGTCCTGGAGGCTACAGTTGAGGAGGGATCAACTGGGGATAGCCAAAGGGAGCAGGTCTCTGGGGATGAGCCTACTGTAAAAGCTCAGGTGGTTAGGGGTAGCCAAAGATTAGGTCTTGTAATTGGGGACTCCACCGTTAAAGGGACGGATAGGAGAGTCGGTAATAATGATAGGAACTCAGGGCTGGTGTGTTGCCTACCAGGGGCTGGGGTCCAGGATGTCTCAGAGAGGATATTCAAGACTCTCAGGGGAGAGGGAGATCAACCCCAAGTTATAATTCATGTGGGGACGCATGATATAGGGAGGCTAAGGGAAGGGGACATTAAACAGAGATTCATGGAGTTGGGGTGGAAGCTAAAGGCCAAGACAGACAGAGTGGTTATCTCTGGACTCTTGCCTGTGCCACGGGATAGTTTAGAGAGGAATAGAGGGAGGGAAAGCTTGAACTCGTGGCTGAGGGGATGGTGCAGGAGGGAGGGGTTTAAGTACTTGAGCAATTGGGGCTCGTTCTGGGGAAGGTGGGACCTTTATCAGAGGAATGGGATTCACCTGAACCAAAGGGGAACAAATATCCTGGGAGGTAAATTTGTTAAGGTTATGCGGAGTGGTTTAAACTGATTCAGAGGGGGGGTGGGATCCTGAGTAGAGGGGGTGAAAGTGAGGGGGGCGTAGATGGGGACTGCAATGCCCGGCATTGCGGGAGAGGGGCGGAACAGGGTTTGGAATGTGGTTTGAAATGTGTATACTTTAATGCGAGGAGTATTCGCAATAAGGTGGATGAACTTGCAGCGTGGACCAGTCCCTGGGACTTCGATGTTGTGGCCATTTCAGAGACTTGGATAGAGCAGGGTCAGGAATGGATGTTGCAGGTCCCGGGGTACAAATGCTTTAATCGGAGTAGACAAATATTGGATTTGGTGCTCGGTAATGAGCCGGACCAGGTGCTAGACTTGGAAGTTGGTGTACAGTTTGGGGATAGTGATCACAATTCGATTACGTTCACCTTAGTGATGGAAAGGGATTGGCATGAACCTCGGGTCAGTAGTTTCAGCTGGGGGAAGGGTAATTATGAGGCTATTAGGAGAGAATTAGGAAGCATTGGTTGGAATGGGAGATTACAGGGACTGGGAACATCCGAGATGTGGAGATTTTTCAAGGAGCAGCTATTGCGGGTCTGTGATAAGTATATCCCTGTCAGGCAAGGAGGATTTGGTAGGCCCAGGGAACCGTGGTGCACCAAAAAAGTTGATTCGTTGGTTAGGAAGAAAAAGGAGGCTTATGTTCGGATGAGGCTTGAGGGCTCAGGTAGTGCATTAGAAAGTTTTAGATTGGCTAGGAAGGAGTTGAAGAGGGAGTTAAGAAGGGCCAAAAGAGGGCATGAGATGATTTTGGCTGATAGGATTAAGGAGAACCCTAAGGCGTTTTACAGGTATGTCAAGAACAGAAGGTTGGTTAGGACAAGATTAGGGCCAGTTACAGACAGTAGAGGGAAGTTGTGTGTGGAACCGGAGGAGATTGGAGAGGCGTTGAACCAATATTTCTCTTCGGTGTTCACGCAAGGGGACAGGAATGTAGCTGAGGAGGACACTGGGGTGCAGGGGTGTGTAATAGATAGTATTGCAGTTGATACGGGGGATGTGCTGGATATTTTAGAGGGATTGAAAATAGATAAGTTCCCTGGTCCAGATGGGATTTACCCTAGGATTCTTTGGGAGGCAAGAGGGGTGATTGCGGAGCCTCTGGCTCTGATCTTCAGGTCGTCGTTAGTCTCTGGTATAGTACCAGAAGATTGGAGGACAGCAAATGTTGTCCCATTGTTTAAGAAGGGGAGAAGGGACTTCCCTGGGAATTACAGACCGGTGAGTCTTACTTCTGTGGTGGGTAAGGTTTTGGAAAGGATTATTAGAGACAGGATTTATAGTTATTTGGAAAGTAATGAGTTGATTAGAGACAGTCAGCATGGTTTTGTAGCGGGTAGGTCATGCCTTACTAACCTTATCGAGTTCTTTGAGAAGGTGACCAAAGAGGTGGATAGGGGTAAGGCAGTTGATGTGGTGTATATGGATTTTAGCAAGGCGTTTGATAAGGTTCACCATGGTAGGCTTCTGCAGAAAATGCAGATGTATGGGATTGGGGGTGATCTAGGTAATTGGATCAGGAATTGGCTAGCAGATAGGAGACAGAGAGTGGTGGTTGATGGGAAATATTCGTCATGGAGTTCGGTTACAAGTGGTGTGCCTCAGGGATCTGTTTTGGGGCCACTGCTGTTTGTAATTTTTATTAATGATCTGGATGAGGGTATAGTTGGGTGGATTAGTAAATTTGCTGATGACACCAAAGTCGGAGGTGTGGTAGATTGTGAGGAAGGGTGTCATAGTTTGCAGGATGACTTAGATAGGTTGCAGAGCTGGGCTGAGAGGTGGCGGATGGAGTTTAATGTGGAGAAGTGTGAGGTAATTCATTTCGGTAGGAATAACAGATGTGTTGAGTATAGGGCTAATGGGAGGACTTTGAATAGTGTGGAGGAGCAGAGGGATCTAGGTGTATGTGTACATAGATCCCTGAAAGTTGGGAATCAAGTGGATAAGGTTGTTAAGAAGGCATACGGAGTTTTGGCGTTTATTGGTAGGGGGATTGAATTTAGGAGTCGCAGCGTCATGATGCAACTGTACACATCTCTGGTGCGGCCGCACTTGGAGTACTGTGTGCAGTTCTGGTCCCCACATTACAGGAAGGATGTGGAGGCTTTGGAGAGGGTGCAGAGGAGGTTTACCAGGATGTTGCCTGGTATGGAGGGGAGATCCTATGAGGAGAGATTGAGAGATTTGGGGTTGTTTTCGCTGGAAAGAAGGTGGCTAAGAGGGGATCTCATTGAAACAGAAAAGATGATTAGAGGTTTAGACAGGGTAGATAGTGATAGCCTTTTTCCAAGGATGGAGAAAGCTAGCACGAGGGGGCACGATTTTAAATTAAGGGGGGTAGTTATAGGACAGATGTCAGGGGTAGGTTCTTTACCCAGAGGGTGGTGAGGGACTGGAATGCCCTGCCAGCTGCAGTTGTAAATGCACCTAGTTTGGGGGCGTTTAAGAGATCTGTGGATAGGTTTATGGATGAAAAGGGATTGGTTTAGGCTAGTGGGTCATTGTTTTGAAACTGGTCGGCGCAACATCGTGGGCCGAAGGGCCTGTTCTGCGCTGTAATGTTCTATGTTCTATGTTCTATTGATGATCAGCTGGGTCTGTGTGATTACCGCCATTGGTGATGAGCTGAGTCTGTGTGATTCCCCCATGGGTGATGAGCTGGGTCTGTGTGATTCCCCCATTGGTGATGAGCTGGGTCTGTGTGATTCCCCCCATTGGTGAAGAGCTGGGTCTGTGTGATTCCCCCATTGGTGATGAGCTGGGTCTGTGTGATTCCCCCATTGCTGATGAGCTGGGTCTGTGTGATTCCCCCATTGGCGATGAGCTGTGACTGTCTAATTCCCCCCATTGGTGATGAGCTGGGTCTGTGTGATTCCCCCATGGGTGATGAGCTGGGTCTCTGTGATTCCCCCATTGGTGATGAGCTGGGTCTGTGTGATTCCCCCATTGGTGATGAGCTGGGTCTGTGTGATTCCCCCATTGGTGATGAGCTGGGTCTGTGTGATTCCCCCATTGGTGATGAGCTGGGTCTGTGTGATTCCCCCATTGGTGATGAGCTGGGTCTGTGTGATTCCCCCATGGGTGATGAGCAGGGTCTGTGTGATTCCCCCATGGGTGATGAGCAGGGTCTGTGTGATTCTCCCATTGGTGATGAGATGATTCTTTGTGATTCCCCCATGGGTGATGAGCTGGGTCTGTGTGATTCCCCCATGGGTGATGAGCTGGGTCTGTGTGATTCCCCCATTGGTGATGAGCTGGGTCTGTGTGATTCCCCCATTGGTGATGAGCTGGGTCTGTGTGACTCCCCCATGGGTGATGAGATGATTCTTTGTGATTCCCCCATGGGTGATGAGCTGGGTCTGTGTGATTCCCCCATTGGTGATGAGCTGGGTCTGTGTGATTCCCCCCATTGGTGATGAGCTGGGTCTGTGTGATTCCCCCATTGGTGATGAACTGGGTCTGTGTGATTCCCCCATTGGTGATGAGCTGGGTCTGTGTGATTCCCCCATGGGTGATGAGCTGGGTCTGTGTGATTCCCCCATTGGTGATGAGCTGGGTCTGTGTGACTCCCCCATGGGTGATGAGATGATTCTTTGTGATTCCCCCATGGGTGATGAGCTGGGTCTGTGTGATTCCCCCACTGGTGATGAGCTGGGTCTGTGTGATTCCCCCATTGGCGATGAGCTGGGTCTGTGTGATTCCCCCCATTGGTGATGAGCTGGGTCTGTGTGATTCCCCCCATTGGTGATGAGCTGGGTCTGTGTGATTCCCCCATTGGCGATGAGCTGGGTCTGTGTGATTCCCCCATTGGTGATGAGCTGTGTCTGTGTGATTCCCCCCATTGGTGATGAGCTGGGTCTGTGTGATTCCCCCATGGGTGATGAACTGGGTCTGTGTGATTCCCCCATTGGTGATGAGCTGGGTCTGTGTGATTCCCCCATTGGTGATGAGCTGGGTCTGTGTGATTCCCCCCATTGGTGATGAGCTGGGTCTGTGTGATTCCCCCGTGGTGATGAGCTGGGTCTGTGTGATTACCGCCATTGGCGATGAGCTGGGTCTGTGTGATTCCCCCATTGGTGATGAGCTGGGTCTGTGTGATTCCCCCATTGGTGATGAGCTGGGTCTGTGTGATTCCCCCATTGGTGATGAGCTGGGTCTGTGTGATTCCCCCATTGGTGATGAGCTGGGTCTGTGTGATTCCCCCATTGGTGATGAGCTGGGTCTGTGTGATTCCCCCATTGGTGATGAGCTGGGTCTGTGTGATTCCCCCCATTGGTGATGAGCTGGGTCTGTGTGATTCCCCCATTGGTGATGAGCTGGGTCTGTGTGATTCCCCCCATTGGTGATGAGCTGGGTCTGTGTGATTCCCCCATTGGTGATGAGCTGGGTCTGTGTGATTCCCCCGTGGTGATGAGCTGGGTCTGTGTGATTACCGCCATTGGCGATGAGCAGGGTCTGTGTGATTCCCCCATTGGTGATGAGCTGGGTCTGTGTGATTCCCCCCATTGGTGATGAGCTGGGTCTGTGTGATTCCCCCATTGGCGATGAGCAGGGTCTGTGTGATTCCCCCATTGGTGATGAGCTGGGTCTGTGTGATTCCCCCATTGGTGATGAGCTGGGTCTGTGTGATTCCCCCATTGGTGATGAGCTGGGTCTGTGTGATTCCCCCATGGTGATGAGCTGGGTCTGTGTGATTCCTCCCATTAGCGATGAGCTGGGTCTGTGTGATTCCCCCATTAGCGATGAGCTGGGTCTGTGTGATTCCTCCCATTAGCGATGAGCTGGGTCTGTGTGATTCCCCCCATTAGTGATGAACTGGGTCTGTGTGATTCCCCCATTAGCGATGAGCTGGGTCTGTGTGATTCCCCCCATTAGCGATGAGCTGGGTCTGTGTGATTCCCCCCATTAGTGATGAACTGGGTCTGTGTGATTCCCCCATGGGTGATGAGCTGGGTCTGTGTGATTCCCCCATTGGTGATGAGCTGGGTCTGTGTGATTCCCCCATGGGTGATGAACTGGGTCTGTGTGATTCCCCCCATTGGTGATGAGCTGGGTCTGTGTGATTCCCCATTGGTGATGATCTGGGTCTGTGTGATTCCCCCATGGGTGATGAACTGGGTCTGTGTGATTCTCCCCATTGGTGATGAGCTGGGTCTGTGTGATTCCCCCATGGGTGATGAACTGGGTCTGTGTGATTCCCCCCATTGGTGATGAGCTGGGTCTGTGTGATTCCCCCATTGGTGATGAGCTGGGTCTGTGTGATTCCCCCATGGGTGATGAACTGGGTCTGTGTGATTCCCCCCATTGGTGATGAGCTGGGTCTATGTGATTCCCCCCATTGGTGATGAGCTGGGTCTGTGTGATTCCCCCATTGGTGATGAGCTGGGTCTGTGTGATTCCCCCCATTGGTGATGAGCTGGGTCTGTGTGATTCCCCCATTGGTGATGAGCTGGGTCTGTGTGATTCCCCCATTGGTGATGAGCTGGGTCTGTGTGATTCCCCCATTGGTGATGAACTGGGTCTGTGTGATTCCCCCATTGGTGATGAGCTGGGTCTGTGTGATTCCCCCATTGGTGATGAGCTGGGTCTGTGTGATTCCCCCATTGGTGATGAGCTGGGTCTGTGTGATTCCCCCATTGGTGATGACCTGGGTCTGTGTGATTCCCCCATTGGTGATGAGCTGGGTCTGTGTGATTCTCCCCATTGGTGATGAACTGGGTCTGTGTGATTCCCCCATTGGTAATGAACTGGGTCTGTGTGATTCCCCCATGGGTGATGAACTGGGTCTGTGTGATTCCCCCATTGGTGATGAGCTGGGTCTGTGTGATTCCCCCATTGGTGATGACCTGGGTCTGTGTGATTCCCCCATTGGTGATGAGCTGGGTCTGTGTGATTCTCCCCATTGGTGATGAACTGGGTCTGTGTGATTCCCCCATTGGTAATGAACTGGGTCTGTGTGATTCCCCCATGGGTGATGAACTGGGTCTGTGTGATTCCCCCATTGGTGATGAGCTGGGTCTGTGTGATTCTCCCCATTGGTGATGAACTGGGTCTGTGTGATTCCCCCATTGGTGATGAGCTGGGTCTGTGTGATTCCCCCATTGGTGATGAGCTGGGTCTGTGTAATTCTCCCCATTGGTGATGAGCTGGGTCTGTGTGATTCCCCCCATTGGTGATGAACTGGGTCTGTGTGATTCCCCCATTGGTGATGAACTGGGTCTGTGTGATTCCCCCATTGGTGATGAGCTGAGTCTGTGTGATTCCCCCATGGGTGATGAACTGGGTCTGTGTGATTCCCCCATTGGCGATGAGCTGGGTCTGTGTGATTCCCCCATTGGTGATGAGCTGGGTCTGTGTGATTCCCCCATTGGTGATGAGCTGGGTCTGTATGACTCACCCCATTGGTGATGAGCTGGGTCTGTGTGATTCCCCCCATGGTGATGACCTGGGTCTCTGTGATTCCCCCATTGGTGATGAGCTGGGTCTGTGTGATTCCCCCATTGGTGATGAGCTGGGTCTCTGTGATTCCCCCATTGGTGATGAGCTGGGTCTGTGTGATTCCCCCATGGGTGATGAGCTGGGTCTGTGTGATTCCCCCATTAGTGATGAGCTGGGTCTGTATGATTCCCCCATTGGCGATGAGCTGAGTCTTTATGATACTCCCATTGGTGATGAGCTGGGTCTGTGTGATTCCCCCCATTCTTGATGAGCTGCGTCTGTGTAATTCCCCCCATTGGTGATGAGCTGAGTCTTTGTGATTCCCCCATGGGTGATGAGCTGGGTCTGTGTGATTCCCCCATGGGTGATGAGCTGGGTCTGTGTGATTCCCCCATTGGTGATGAGCTGGGTCTGTGTGATTCCCCCATTGGCGATGAGCTGGGTCTGTGTGATTCCCCCATTGGTGATGAGCTGGGTCTGTGTGATTCCCCCATTGGTGATGAGCTGGGTCTGTGTGATTCCCCCACTGGTGATGAGCTGGGACTGTGTGATTCCCCCCATTGGTGATGAACTGGGTCTGTGTAATTCCCCCCATTGGTGATGAGCTGGGTCTGTGTGATTCCCCCATTAGCGATGAGCTGGGTCTGTGTGATTCCCCCATTGGTGATGAGCTGGGTCTGTGTGATTCCCCCATTAGCGATGAGCTGGGTCTGTGTGATTCCCCCATTGGTGATGAGCTGGGTCTGTGTGATTCCCCCATTGGTGATGAGCTGGGTCTGTGTGATTCCCCCCATTGGTGATGAGCTGGGTCTGTGTGATTCCCCCATTGGTGATGAGCTGGGTCTGTGTGATTCCCCCATGGGTGATGAGCTGAGTCTGTGTGATTCCCCCATTGGTGATGAGCTGGGTCTGTGTGATTCCCCCATTGGTGATGAGCTGGGTCTGTGTGATTCCCCCCATTGGTGATGAACTGGGTCGGTGTGATTCCCCCATTGGTGATTAGCTGGGTCTGTGTGATTCCCCGTTGGTGATGAGCTGGGTCTGTGTGATTCCCCCATTGGTGATGAGCTGGGTCTGTGTGATTCCCCCATTGGTGATGAGCTGGGTCTGTGTGATTCCCCCATTGGTGATGAGCTGGGTCTGTGTGATTCCCCCATTGGTGATGAACTGGGTCGGTGTGATTCCCCCATGGGTGATGAACTGGGTCTGTGTGATTCCCCCATTGGTGATGAGCTGAGTCTGTGTGATTCCCCCATTGGTGATGAGCTGAGTCTGTGTGATTCCCCCATTGGTGATGAGCTGGGTCTGTGTTATTCCCCCATTGGTGATGAGCTGGGTCTGTGTGATTCCCCCATTGGTGATGAGCTGAGACTGTGTGATTCCCCCATGGGTGATGAACTGGGTCTGTGTGATTCCCCCATTGGTGATGAGCTGAGTCTGTGTGATTCCCCCATGGGTGATGAACTGGGTCTGTGTGATTCCCCCCATGGGTGATGAGCTAGGTCTGTGTGATTCCCCCCATTGGTGATGAGCTGGGTCTGTGTGATTCCCCCATTGGTGATGAGCTGGGTCTGTGTGACTCACCCCATTGGTGATGAGCTGGGTCTGTGTGATTCCCCCCATGGTGATGAGCTGGGTCTGTGTGATTCCCCCATTAGTGATGAGCTGGGTCTGTGTGATTCCCCCATTGGTGATGAGCTCGGTCTGTGTGATTCCCCCCATTCTTGATGAGCTGGGTCTGTGTGATTCCCCCATTGGCGATGAGCTGAGTCTTTATGATTCCCCCATTGGCGATGAGCTGGGTCTGTGTGATTCCCCCATTGGTGATGAGCTCGGTCTGTGTGATTCCCCCCATTCTTGATGAGCTGCGTGTGTGTAATTCCCCCCATTGGTGATGAGCTGGGTCTGTGTGATTCCCCCATGGGTGATGAGCTGGGTCTGTGTGATTCCCCCATGGGTGATGAGCTGGGTCTGTGTGATTCCCCCATGGGTGATGAGCTGGGTCTGTGTGATTCCCCCCATTGGTGATGAACTGGGTCTGTGTGATTCCCCCATTGGCGATGAGCTGGGTCTGTGTAATTCCCCCATTGGTGATGAGCTGGGTCTGTGTGATTCCCCCATGGGTGATGAGCTGGGTCTGTGTGATTCCCCCATGGGTGATGAGCTGGGTCTGCGTGATTCCCCCATTGGTGATGAGCTGGGTCTGTGTGATTCCCCCATGGGTGATGAGCTGGGTCTGCGTGATTCCCCCATGGGTGATGAGCTGGGTCTGTGTGATTCCCCCATGGGTGATGAGCTGGGTCTGTGTGATTCCCCCATTGGTGATGAGCTGGGTCTGTGTGATTCCCCCATTGGTGATGAGCTGGGTCTGTGTGATTCCCCCCATTGGTGATGAGCTGGATCTCTGTGATTCCCCCATTGGTGATGAGCTGGGTCTGTGTGATTCCCCCATTGGTGATGAGCTGGATCTCTGTGATTCCCCCATTGGTGATGAGCTGGGTCTGTGTGATTCCCCCCATTGGTGATGAGCTGGGTCTGTGTGATTCCCCCCATTGGTGATGAACTGGGTCTGTGTGATTCCCCCCATGGGTGATGAGCTGGGTCTGTGTGATTCCCCCATTGGTGATGACCTGGATCTCTGTGATTCCCCCACTGGTGATGAGCTGGGTCTGTGTGATTCCCCCCATTAGTGATGAGCTGTGCCTGTGTGACTCACCCCATTGGTGATGAGCTGGGTCAGTGTGATTCCCCCATTGGCGATGAGCTGAGTCTTTGTGATTCCCCCCATTGGTGATGAGCTGGGTCTGTGTGATTCCCCCCATTAGTGATGAGCTGTGCCTGTGTGACTCACCCCATTGGTGATGACCTGGGTCTGTGTGATTCCCCCCATTAGTGATGAGCTGTGCCTGTGTGATTCCCCCATTGGTGATGAGCTGGGTCAGTGTGATTCCCCCATTGGCGATGAGCTGAGTCTTTGTGATTCCCCCATTGATGATCAGCTGGGTCTGTGTGATTCCCCCATTGGTGATGAGCTGGGACTGTGTGATTCCCCCATTGGTGATGAGCTGGGACTGTGTGATTCCCCCATGGGTGATGAACTGGGTCTGTGTGATTCCCACATGGGTGATGAAATGGTTCTGTGTGATTCCCTCATTGGTGATGAGCTGGGTCTGTGTGATTCCCCCCATTAGTGATGAACTGGGTCGGTGTGATTCCCCCATGGGTGATGAACTGGGTCTGTGTGATTCCCCCATGGGTGATGAACTGGGTCTGTGTGATTCCCCCATGGGTGATGAGCTGGGTCTGTGTGATTCCCCCCATTGGTGATGAGCTGGGTCTGTGTGATTCCCCCATTGGTGATGAGCTGGGTCTGTGTGATTCCCCCCATTGGTGATGAGCTGGGTCTGTGTGATTCCCCCATTGGTGATGAGCTGGGTCTGTGTGATTCCCCCATGGGTGATGAGCTGTGTCTGTGTGATTCCACCATTGGTGATGAGCTGGGTCTGTGTGATTCCCCCCATTGGTGATGAGCTGGGTCTGTGTGATTCCCCCATTGGTGATGAGCTGGGTCTGTGTGATTCCCCCCATTGGTGATGATCTGGGTCTCTGTGATTCCCCCATTGGTGATGAGCTGGGTCTGTGTGATTCCCCCATTAGTGATGAGCTGGGTCTGTGTGATTCCCCCATTGGTGATGAGCTGGGTCTGTGTGATTCCCCCATTGGCGATGAGCTGAGTCTTTATGATCCTCCCATTGGTGATGAAATGGTTCTGTGTGATTCCCCCATGGGTGATGAGCTGGGTCTGTGTAATTCCCCCCATTGGTGATGAGCTGAGTCTTTGTGATTCCCCCATGGGTGATGAGCTGGGTCTGTGTGATTCCCCCATTGGTGATGAGCTGGGTCTGTGTGATTCCCACATTGGTGATGAGCTGGGTCTGTGTGATTCCCACATTGGTGATGAGCTGGGTCTGTGTGATTCCCCCATTCTTGATGAGCTGCGTCTGTATAATTCCCCCCATTGGTGATGAGCTGAGTCTTTGTGATTCCCCCATGGGTGATGAGCTGGGTCTGTGTGATTCCCACATTGGTGATGAGCTGGGTCTGTGTGATTCCCCCATTCTTGATGAGCTGCGTCTGTATAATTCCCCCCATTGGTGATGAGCTGAGTCTTTGTGATTCCCCCATGGGTGATGAGCTGAGTCTTTGTGATTCCCCCATTGGTGATGAGCTGGGTCTGTGTGATTCCCCCATTGGTGATGAGCTGGGTCTGTGTGATTCCCCCTTTGGTGATGAGCTGAGTCTGTGTGATTCCCCCATTGGTGATGAGCTGGGACTGTGTGATTCCCCCGATTGGTGATGAGCTGGGTCTGTGTGATTCCCCCATTGGTGATGAGCTGGGACTGTGTGATTCCCCCGATTGGTGATGAGCTGGGTCTGTGTGATTACCGCCATTGGTGATGAGCTGGGTCTGTGTGATTCCACCCATTGGTGATGAGCTGGGTCTGTGTGATTCCCCCATGGGTGATGAGCTGAGTCTGTGTGATTCCACCCATTGGTGATGAGCTGGGTCTGTGTGATTCCCCCATTGGTGATGAGCTGGGTCTGTGTGATTCCCCCATTGGTGATGAGCTGGGTCTGTGTGATTCCCCCATTGGTGATGAGCTGGGTCTGTGTGATTCCCCCATGGGTGATGAGCTGGGTCTGTGTGATTCCCCCATGGGTGATGAGCTGGGTCTGTGTGATTCCCCCATTGGTGATGAGCTGGGTCTGTGTGATTCCCCCCATTGGTGATGAGCTGGGTCTGTGTGATTCCCCCCATTGGTGATGAGCTGGGTCTGTGTGATTCCCCCATTGGTGATGAGCTGGGTCTGTGTGATTCCCCCATGGGTGATGAACTGGGTCTGTGTGATTCCCCCCATGGGTGATGAGCTGGGTCTGTGTGATTCCCCCATGGGTGATGAGCTGGGTCTGTGTGATTCCCCCATTGGTGATGAGCTGGGTCTGTGTGACTCACCCCATTGGTGATGAGCTGGGTCTGTGTGATTCCCCCCATTGGTGATGAGCTGGGTCTGTGTGATTCCCCCCATTGGTGATGACCTGGGTCTCTGTGATTCCCCCATTGGTGATGAGCTGGGTCTGTGTGATTCCCCCATTAGTGATGAGCTGGGTCTGTGTGATTCCCCCATTGGCGATGAGCTGAGTCTTTATGATTCTCCCATTGGTGATGAAATGGTTCTGTGTGATTCCCCCATTGGTGATGAGCTGGGTCTGTGTGATTCCCCCATTGGTGATGAGCTGGGTCTGTGTGATTCCCCCATGGGCGATGAGCTGGGTCTGTGTGATTCCCCCATTGGTGATGAACTGGGTCGGTGTAATTCCCCCATGGGTGATGAGCTGGGTCTGTGTGATTCCCCCATTGGTGATGAACTGGGTCTGTGTGATTCCCCCATTGGTGATGAACTGGGTCGGTGTAATTCCCCCATGGGTGATGAGCTGGGTCAGTGTGATTCCCCCATTGGTGATGAGCTGGGTCTGTGTGATTCCCCCATGGGCGATGAGCTGGGTCTGTGTGATTCCCCCATTGGTGATGAACTGGGTCGGTGTAATTCCCCCATGGGTGATGAGCTGGGTCTGTGTGATTCCCCCATTGGTGATGAGCTGGGTCTGTGTGATTCCCCCATTGGTGATGAACTGGGTCGGTGTAATTCCCCCATGGGCGATGAGCTGGGTCTGTGTGATTCCCCCATTGGTGATGAACTGGGTCTGTGTGATTCCCCCATTGGTGATAAGCTGAGTCTGTGTGATTCCCCCATGGGTGATGAGCTGGGTCTGTGTGATTTCCCCCATTGGTGATGAGCTGGGTCTGTGTGATTCCCCCATTGGCGATGAGCTGGGTCTGTGTGATTCCCCCATTGGTGATGAGCTGGGTCTGTGTGATTCCCCCCATTGGTGATGACCTGGGTCTGTGTGATTCCCCCATTGGTGATGACCTGGGTCTGTGTGATTCCCCCCATTGATGATCAGCTGGGTCTGTGTGATTCCCCCCATTGGTGATGAGCTGGGTCTGTGTGATTCCCCCCATTGATGATCAGCTGGGTCTGTGTGATTCCCCCCATTGGTGATGAGCTGGGTCTGTGTGATTCCCCCATTGGTGATGAGCTGGGTCTGTGTGATTCCCCCATTGGTGATGAGCTGGGTCTGTGTGACTCACCCCATTGGTGATGAGCTGGGTCTCTGTGATTCCCCCATTGGTGATGAGCTGGGTCTGTGTGATTCCCCCCATTGGTGATGACCTGGGTCTGTGTGATTCCCCCATTAGTGATGAGCTGGGTCTGTGTAATTCCCCCCATTGGTGATGAGCTGGGTCTGTGTGATTCCCCCCATTCTTGATGAGCTGCGTCTGTGTAATTCCCCCCATTGGTGATGAGCTGAGTCTTTGTGATTCACCCATTGGTGATGAGCTGGGTCTGTGTGATTCCCCCATTGGTGATGAGCTCGGTCTGTGTGATTCCCCCCATTGGTGATGAGCTGGGTCTGTGTGATTCCCCCCATTCTTGATGAACTGGGTCTGTGTGATTCCCCCCATGGGTGATGAGCTGGGTCTGTGTGATTCCCCCATTGGCGATGAGCTGGGTCTGTGTGATTCCCCCATTGGTGATGAGCTGGGTCTGTGTGATTCCCCCATGGGTGATGAGCTGGGTCTGTGTGATTCCCCCATTGGTGATGAACTGGGTCTGTGTGATTCCCCCATTGGTGATGAGCTGGGTCTGTGTGATTCCCCCCATTGGTGATGAGCTGGGTCTGTGTGATTCCCCCATTGGCGATGAGCTGGGTCTGTGTAATTCCCCCATTGGTGATGAGCTGGGTCTGTGTAATTCCCCCATTGGTGATGAGCTGGGTCTGCGTGATTCCCCCCATTGGTGATTAGCTGGGTCTGTGTGATTCCCCCATTGGTGATGACCTGGGTCTCTGTGATTCCCCCATTGGTGATGAGCTGGGTCTGTGTGATTCCCCCCATTGGTGATGAGCTGAGTCTGTGTGATTCCCCCATTGGTGATGAGCTGGGTCTGTGTGATTCCCCCATTGGTGATGAGCTGGGTCTGTGTGATTCCCCCCATTGGTGATGAGCTGAGTCTGTGTGATTCCCCCATGGGTGATGAGCTGGGTCTGTGTGATTCCCCCATGGGTGATGAGCTGGGTCTGTGTGATTCCCCCATGGGTGATGAGCTGGGTCTGTGTGATTCCCCCATTGATGATGAGCTGGGTCTGTGTGATTCCCCCCATTGGTGATGAGCTGGGTCTGTGTGATTCCCCCATTGGTGATGAGCTGGGTCTGTGTGATTCCCTCCATTGGTGATGAGCTGGGTCTGTGTGATTCCCTCCATTGGTGATGAGCTGGGTCTGTGTGATTCCCCCCATGGGTGATGAGCTGGGTCTGTGTGATTCCCCCCATTGGTGATGAGCTGGGTCTGTGTGATTCCCCCATGGGTGATGAACTGGGTCTGTGTGATTCCCCCCCATTGGTGATGAGCTGGGTCTGTGTGATTCCCCCCATGGATGATGAGCTGGGTCTGTGTGATTCCCCCATTGGTGATGAGCTGGGTCTGTGTGACTCACCCCATTGGTGATGAGCTGGGTCTGTGTGATTCCCCCCATTGGTGATGACCTGGGTCTCTGTGATTCCCCCATTGGTGATGAGCTGGGTCTGTGTGATTCCCCCATTGGCGATGAGCTGAGTCTTTATGATTCCCCCATTGGCGATGAGCTGAGTCTTTATGATTCTCCCATTGGTGATGAAATGGTTCTGTGTGATTCCCCCATGGGTGATGAGCTGGGTCTGTGTGATTCCCCCATTGGTGATGAGCTGGGTCTGTGTGATTCCCCCATGGGTGATGAGCTGGGTCTGTGTGATTCCCCCATTGGCGATGAGCTCGGTCTGTGTGATTCCCCCATGGGTGATGAGCTGGGTCTGTGTGATTCCCCCATTGGCGATGAGCTGGGTCTGTGTGATTCCCCCATGGGTGATGAGCTGGGTCTGTGTGATTCCCCCATTGGCGATGAGCTGGGTCTCTGTGATTCCCCCATTGGTGATGAACTGGGTCTGTGTGATTCCCCCCATTGGTGATGAGCTGGGTCTGTGTGATTCCCCCATTGGTGATGAACTGGGTCTGTGTGATTCCCCCCATTGGTGATGAGCTGGGTCTGTGTGATTCCCCCATTGGTGATAAGCTGAGTCTGTGTGATTCCCCCATGGGTGATGAGCTGGGTCTGTGTGATTCCCCCATTGGCGATGAGCTGGGTCTGTGTGATTCCCCCATTGGTGATCAGCTGGGTCTGTGTGATTCCCCCATGGGTGATGAGCTGGGTCTGTGTGATTCCCCCCATTGGTGATGAGCTGGGTCTCTGTGATTCCCCCATTGGCGATGAGCTGGGTCTGTGTGATTCCCCCATTGGTGATCAGCTGGGTCTGTGTGATTCCCCCCATTGGTGATGAGCTGGGTCTGTGTGATTCCCCATTGGTGATGAGCTGGGTCTGTGTGATTCCCCCATTGGTGATGACCTGGGTCTGTGTGATTCCCCATGGGTGATGAGCTGGGTCTGTGTGATTCCCCCATTGGTGATGAGCTGGGTCTGTGTGATTCCCCCCATTATTGATGAGCTGCGTCTGTGTAATTCCCCCATGGTTGATGAGCTGGGTCTGTGTGATTTCCCCATTGGTGATCAGCTGGGTCTGTGTGATTCCCCCCATTGGTGATGAGCTGGGTCTGTGTGATTCCCCATTGGTGATGAGCTGGGTCTGTGTGATTCCCCATTGGTGATGAGCTGGGTCTGTGTGATTCCCCCCATTATTGATGAGCTGCGTCTGTGTAATTCCCCCATGGTTGATGAGCTGGGTCTGTGTGATTCCCCCGTTGGTGATGAGCTGGGTCTGTGTGATTCCCCCATTGGTGATGAGCTGGGTCTGTGTGATTCCCCCATTGGTGATGACCTGGGTCTCTGTGATTCCCGCCATTGACGAAGAGCTGGGTCTGTGTGATTCCCCCATTGGTGATGAGCTGGGTCTGTGTGATTCCCCCATTGGTGATGAGCTGGGTCTGTGTGATTCCCCCATTGGCGATGAGCTGAGTCTGTGTAATTCCCCCATTGGTGATCAGCTGGGTCTGTGTGATTCCCCCCATTGGTGATGAGCTGGGTCTGTGTGATTCCCGCATTGGTGATGAGCTGGGTCTGTGTGATTCCCCCATTGGTGATGAGCTGGGTCTGTGTGATTCCCCCATTGGCGATGAGCTGAGTCTGTGTAATTCCCCCATTGGTGATCAGCTGGGTCTGTGGGATTCCCCCATTGGTGATGAGCTGGGTCTGTGTGATTTCCCCCATTGGTGATGAGCTGGGTCTGTGTGATTCCCCCATTGGTGATGAGCTGGGTCTGTGTGATTCCCCCATTGGTGATGACCTGGGTCTGTGTGATTCCCCCATTGGTGATGACCTGGGTCTCTGTGATTCCCGCCATTGACGAAGAGCTGGGTCTGTGTGATTCCCCCATTGGTGATGAGCTGGGTCTGTGTGATTCCCCCATTGGTGATGAGCTGGGTCTGTGTGATTCCCCCATTGGTGATGAGCTGGGTCTGTGTGATTCCCCCATGGTTGATGAGCTGGGTCTGTGTGATTCCCCCATGGTTGATGAGCTGGGTCTGTGTGATTCCCCCATTGGTGATGAGCTGGGTCTGTGTGATTCCCCCATTGGTGATGAGCTGGGTCTGTGTGATTCCCCCATTGGTGATGAACTGGGTCTCTGTGATTCCCCCATTTGTGATGAGCTGGGTCTGTGTGATTCCCCCATTGGTGATGAGCTGGGTCTGTGTGATTCCCCCCATTGGTGATGAGCTAGGTCTGTGTGATTCCTCCATTGGTGATGAGCTGGGTCTGTGTGATTCCCCCATTGGTGATGAGCTGGGTCTGTGTGATTCCCCCATTGGTGATGAGCTGGGTCTGTGTGATTCCCCCATTGGTGATGAGCTGGGTCTGTGTGATTCCCCCATTGGTGATGAGCTGGGTCTGTGTGATTCCCCCATTGGTGATGAGCTGGGTCTGTGTGATTCCCCCATTGGTGATGAGCTGGGTCTGTGTGATTCCCCCATTGGTGATGAGCTGGGTCTGTGTAATTCCCCCCATTGGTGATGAGGTGGGTCTCTGTGATTCCCCCATTGGTGATGAGCTGGGTCTGTGTGATTCCCCCATTGGTGATGAACTGGGTCTGTGTGATTCCCCCATTGGTGATGAGCTGGGTCTGTGTGATTCCCCCATTGGTGATGACCTGGGTCCCTGTGATTCCCCCATTGGTGATGAACTGGGTCTGTGTGATTCCCCCCATTGGTGATGAGCTGGGTCTGTGTGATTCCCCCATGGGTGATGAACTGGGTCTGTGTGATTCCCCCCATTGGTGATGAGCTGGGTCTGTGTGATTCCCCCGTTGGTGATGAGCTGGGTCTGTGTAATTCCCCCATTGGTGATGAGCTGGGTCTGTGTGATTCCCCCATTGGTAATGAGCTGTGTCTGTGTAATTCCCCCATTGGTGATGAGCTGAGCCTGTGTGATTCCCCCATTGGTGATGAGCTGGGTCTGTGTGATTCCCCCATTGGCGATGAGCTGGGTCTGTGTGATTCCCCCATTGGCGATGAGCTGGGTCTGTGTGATTCCCCCATGGGTGATGAGCTGCGTCTGTGTGATTCCCCCCATTGGAGATGAGCTGGGTCTCTGTGATTCCCCCATTGGTGATGAGCTGGGTCTGTGTGATTCCCTCATGGGTGATGAAATGGTTCTGTGTGATTCCCCCATTGGTGATGATCTGGGTCTGTCTGATTCCCCCCATTAGTGATGAACTGGGTCGGTGTGATTCCCCCATGGGTGATGAACTGGGTCTGTGTGATTCCCCCATTGGTGATGAACTGGGTCTGTGTGATTCCCCCATTGGTGATGAGCTGGGTCTGTGTGATTCGCCCCATTGGTGATGAGCTGGGTCTGTGTGATTCCCCCATTGATGATGAACTGGGTCAGTGTGATTCCCCCATTGGTGATGAACTGGGTCTGTGTGATTCCCCCATTGGTGATGACCTGGGTCCCTGTGATTCCCCCATTGGTGATGAACTGGGTCTGTGTGATTCCCCCCATTGGTGATGAGCTGGGTCTGTGTGATTCCCCCATGGGTGATGAACTGGGTCTGTGTGATTCCCCCCATTGGTGATGAGCTGGGTCTGTGTGATTCCCCCGTTGGTGATGAGCTGGGTCTGTGTAATTCCCCCATTGGTGATGAGCTGGGTCTGTGTGATTCCCCCATTGGTAATGAGCTGTGTCTGTGTAATTCCCCCATTGGTGATGAGCTGAGCCTGTGTGATTCCCCCATTGGTGATGAGCTGGGTCTGTGTGACTCACCCCATTGGTGATGAGCTGGGTCTGTGTGATTCCCCCATGGGTGATGAGCTGCGTCTGTGTGATTCCCCCCATTGGAGATGAGCTGGGTCTCTGTGATTCCCCCATTGGTGATGAGCTGGGTCTGTGTGATTCCCTCATGGGTGATGAACTGGGTCTGTGTGATTCCCCCATGGGTGATGAGCTGTGTCTGTGTGATTCCCCCATTGGTGATGAGCTGGGTCTGTGTGATTCCCCCATGGTTGATGAGCTGGGTCTGTGTGATTCCCCCATTGGTGATGAGCTGGGTCTGTGTGATTCCCCCATTGGTGATGAGCTGGGTCTGTGTGATTCCCCCATTGGTGATGAACTGGGTCTCTGTGATTCCCCCATTTGTGATGAGCTGGGTCTGTGTGATTCCCCCATTTGTGATGAGCTGGGTCTGTGTGATTCCCCCCATTGGTGATGAGCTGGGTCTGTGTGATTCCCCCCATTGGTGATGAGCTGGGTCTGTGTGATTCCCCCATTGGTGATGAGCTGGGTCTGTGTGATTCCCCCATTGGTGATGAGCTGGGTCTGTGTGATTCCCCCATTGGTGATGAGCTGGGTCTGTGTGATTCCCCCATTGGTGATGAGCTGGGTCTGTGTGATTCCCACATTGGTGATGAGCTGGGTCTGTGTGATTCCCACATTGGTGATGAGCTGGGTCTGTGTGATTCCCACATTGGTGATGAGCTGGGTCTGTGTGATTCCCACATTGGTGATGAGCTGGGTCTGTGTGATTCCCACATTGGTGATGAGCTGGGTCTCTGTGATTCCCGCCATTGACGAAGAGCTGGGTCTGAGTGATTCCCCCATGGGTGATGAGCTGGGTCTGTGGGATCCCCCCATTGGCGATGAGCTGTGACTGTGTAATTCCCCCCATTGGTGATGAGGTGGGTCTCTGTGATTCCCCCATTGGTGATGAGCTGGGTCTGTGTGATTCCCCCATTGGTAATGAACTGGGTCTGTGTGATTCCCCCATTGGTGATGAACTGGGTCTGTGTGATTCCCCCATTGGTGATGAACTGGGTCTGTGTGATTCCCCCATTGGTGATGAGCTGGGTCTGTGTGATTCCCCCATTGGTGATGAACTGGGTCTGTGTGATTCCCCCATTGGTGATGACCTGGGTCCCTGTGATTCCCCCATTGGTGATGAGCTGGGTCTGTGTGATTCCCCCATTGGTGATGAGCTGGGTCTGTGTGATTCTCCCATTGGTGATGAGCTGGGTCTGTGTGATTCTCCCATTGGTGATGAGCTGGGTCTGTGTGATTCCCCCCATTGGTGATGAGCTGGGTCTGTGTGATTCCCCCCATTGGTGATGAGCTGGGTCTGTGTGATTCCCCCATTGGTGATGAGCTGGGTCTGTGTGATTCCCCCATGGGTGATGAGCTGGGTCTGTGTGATTCCCCCATTGGCGATGAGCTGGGTCTGTGTGATTCCCCCTATTGGTGATGAGCTGGGTCTGTGTGATTCCCCCCATTGGTGATGAGCTGGGTCTGTGTGATTCCCCCATTGGTGATGAGCTGGGTCTGTGTGATTCCCCCATGGGTGATGAGCTGGGTCTGTGTGATTCCCCCATTGGCGATGAGCTGGGTCTGTGTGATTCCCCCTATTGGTGATGAGCTGGGTCTGTGTGATTCCCCCTATTGGTGATGAGCTGGGTCTGTGTGATTCCCCCGTTGGTGATGAGCTGGGTCTGTGTGATTCCCCCCATTGGTGATGAGCTGGGTCTGTGTGATTCCCCCATTGGTGATGAGCTGGGTCTGTGTGATTCCCCCATGGGTGATGAGCTGGGTCTGTGTGATTCCCCCCATTGGTGATGAGCTGGGTCTGTGTGATTCCCCCATTGGTGATGAGCTGGGTCTGTGTGATTCCCCCCATTGGTGATTAGCTGGGTCTGTGTGATTCCCCCATTGGTGATGACCTGGGTCTCTGTGATTCCCCCACTGGTGATGAGCTGGGTCTGTGTAATTCCCCCATTGGCGATGAGCTGGGTCTGTGTGATTCCCCCATTGGTGATGAGCTGAGCCTGTGTGATTCCCCCATTGGTGATGAGCTGGGTCTGTGTGATTCCCCCATTGGTGATGACCTGGGTCTGTGTGATTCCCCCCATTAGTGATGAGCTGTGCCTGTGTGACTCACCCCATTGGTGATGAGCTGGGTCAGTGTGATTCCCCCATTGGCGATGAGCTGAGTCTTTGTGATTCCCCCATTGATGATCAGCTGGGTCTGTGTGATTCCCCCATTGGTGATGAGCTGGGTCTGTGTAATTCCCCCATTGGTGATGAGCTGGGTCTGTGTGATTCCCCCCATTGGTGATTAGCTGGGTCTCTGTGATTCCCCCACTGGTGATGAGCTGAGCCTGTGTGATTCCCCCATTGGTGATGAGCTGGGTCTGTGTGATTCCCCCATTGGTGATGACCTGGGTCTGTGTGATTCCCCCCATTAGTGATGAGCTGTGCCTGTGTGACTCACCCCATTGGTGATGAGCTGGGTCAGTGTGATTCCCCCATTGGTGATGAGCTGAGTCTTTGTGATTCCCCCATTGATGATCAGCTGGGTCTGTGTGATTCCCCCATTGGCGATGAGCTGAGTCTGTGTGATTCCCCCCATTGGTGATGAGCTGGGTCTCTGTGATTCCCCCATTGGTGATGAGCTGGGTCTTTGTGATTCCCCCATTGATGATCAGCTGGGTCTGTGTGATTCCCCCATTGGCGATGAGCTGAGTCTGTGTGATTCCCCCCATTGGTGATGAGCTGGGTCTCTGTGATTCCCCCATTGGTGATGAGCTGGGTCTGTGTGATTCCCCCATTGGTGATGAGCTGGGTCTGTGTGATTCCCCCATTGGTGATGAGCTGGGTCTGTGTGATTCCCCCATGGGTGATGAGCTGCGTCTGTGTGATTCCCCCCATTGGTGATGAGCTGGGTCTCTGTGATTCCCCCATTGGTGATGAGCTGGGTCTGTGTGATTCCCTCATGGGTGATGAAATGGTTCTGTGTGATTCCCCCATTGGTGATGAGCTGGGTCTGTCTGATTCCCCCCATTAGTGATGAACTGGGTCTGTGTGATTCCCCCATGGGTGATGAGCTGGGTCTGTGTGATTCCCCCATTGGTGATGAGCTGGGTCTGTGTGATTCCCCCTTTGGTGATGAGCTGGGTCTGTGTGATTCCCCCATTGGTGATGAGCTGGGTCTGTGTGTTTCCCCCATTGGTGATGAGCTGGGTCTGTGTGATTCCCCCATTGGTGATGACCTGGGTCTGTGTGATTCCCCCATTGGTGATGAGCTGAGTCTGTGTGATTCCCCCATGGGTGATGAGCTGGGTCTGTGTGATTCCCCCATTGGTGATGAGCTGGGTCTGTGTGACTCACCCCATTGGTGATGAGCTGGGTCTGTGTGATTCCCCCCATTGGTGATGAGCTGAGTCTGTGTGATTCCCCCATGGGTGATGAGCTGGGTCTCTGTGATTCCCACATTGGTGATGAGCTGGGTCTGTGTGATTCCCCCATTGGCGATGAGCTGGGTCTGTGTGACTCACCCCATTGGTGATGAGCTGGGTCTGTGTGACTCACCCCATTGGTGATGAGCTGGGTCTGTGTGACTCACCCCATTGGTGATGAGCTGGGTCTGTGTGATTCCCCCCATTCGTGATGAGCTGGGTCTGTGTGATTCCCCCATTGGTGATGAGCTGGGTCTGTGTGATTCCCCCCATTGGTGATGACCTGGGTCTGTGTGATTCCTCCATTGGTGATGAGCTGGGTCTGTGTGATTCCCCCATTAGTGATGAGCTGGGTCTGTGTGATTCCCCCATGGGTGATGAGCTGGGTCTGTGTGATTCCCCCCATTGGTGATGAGCTGGGTCTGTGTGATTCCCCCATGGGTGATGAGCTGGGTCTGTGTGATTCCCCCCATTCTTGATGAGCTGCGTCTGTGTCATTCCCCCCATTGGTGATGAGCTGAGTCTTTGTGATTCCCCCATGGGTGATGAGCTGGGTCTGTGTGATTCCCCCCATTGGTAATGAGCTGGGTCTGTGTGATTCCCCCCATTAGTGATGAGCTGCGTCTGTGTAATTCCCCCCATTGGTGATGAGCTGAGTCTTTGTGATTCCCCCATGGGTGATGAGCTGGGTCTGTGTGATTCCCCCCATTGGTAATGAGCTGGGTCTGTGTGATTCCCCCCATTGGTGATGAGCTGAGTCTGTGTGATTCCCCCATTGGTGATGAGCTGGGTCTGTGTGATTCCCCCATTGGTGATGAGCTGAGTCTGTGTGATTCCCCCATGGGTGATGAGCTGGGTCTGTGTGATTCCCCCCATTGGTGATGAGCTGGGTCTGTGTGATTCCCCCATGGGTGATGAGCTGGGTCTGTGTGATTCCCCCATTGGTGATGACCTGGATCTCTGTGATTTCCCCACTGGTGATGAGCTGGGTCTGTGTGATTCCCCCATTGGTGATGAGCTGGGTCTGTGTGATTCCCCCATTGGTGATGAGCTGGGTCTGTGTGATTCCCCCATTGGTGATGAGCTGGGTCTGTGTGATTCCCCCATGGGTGATGAGCTGGGTCTGTGTGATTCCCCCATTGGTGATGAGCTGGGTCTGTGTGATTCCCCCATGGGTGATGAGCTGGGTCTGTGTGATTCCCCCATTGGTGATGAGCTGGGTCTGTGTGATTCGCCCATTGGTGATGAGCTGGGTCTGTGTGATTCCCCCATTGGTGATGAGCTGAGTCTGTGTGATTCCCCCATGGGTGATGAGCTGGGTCTGTGTGATTCCCCCCATTGGTGATGAACTGGGTCTGTGTGATTCCCCCATGGGTGATGAACTGTGTCTGTGTGATTCCCCCATTGGTGATGAGCTGAGTCTTTGTGATTCCCCCATTGATGATCAGCTGGGTCTGTGTGATTCCCCCATTGGTGATGAGCTGGGTCTGTGTGATTCCCCCCATGGGTGATGAGCTGGGTCTGTGTGATTCCCCCATTGGTGATGAGCTGAGTCTTTGTGATTCCCCCATTGATGATCAGCTGGGTCTGTGTGATTCCCCCATTGGTGATGAGCTGGGTCTGTGTGATTCCCCCATTGGTGATGAGCTGGGTCTGTGTGATTCCCCCCATTGGTGATGAACTGGGTCTGTGTGATTCCCCCCATTGGCGATGAGCTGAGTCTGTGTGATTCCCCCATTGGTGATGAGCTGGGTCTGTGTGATTCCCCCATTGGTGATGAGCTGGGTCTGTGTGATTCCCCCCATGGGTGATGAGCTGGGTCTGTGTGATTCCCCCATTGGTGATGAGCTGAGTCTTTGTGATTCCCCCATTGATGATCAGCTGGGTCTGTGTGATTCCCCCATTGGTGATGAGCTGGGTCTGTGTGATTCCCCCTTTGGTGATGAGCTGGGTCTGTGTGATTCCCCCATTGGTGATGAGCTGGGTCTGTGTGATTCCCCCATGGGTGATGAGTTGGGTCTGTGTGATTCCCCCCATTGGTGATGAGCTGGGTCTGTGTGATTCCCCCCATTGCTGATGAGCTGGGTCCCTGTGATTCCCCCATTGGTGATGGGATGGGTCTGTGTGATTGCCCCCATTGCTGATGAGCTGGGTCTGTGTGATTCCCCCATGGGTGATGAACTGGGTCTGTGTGATTCCCCCCATGGGTGATGAGCTGGGTCTGTGTGATTCCCCCATTGGCGATGAGCTGGGTCTGTGTGATTCCCCCATTGGTGATGAGCTGGGTCTGTGTGATTCCCCCATTGGTGATGAGCTAGGTCTGTGTGATTCCCCCCATTGGTGATGAGCTGGGTCTGTGTGATTCCCCCATTGGTGATGAGCTGGGTCTGTGTGATACCCCCATTGGTGATGAGCTGGGTCTGTGTAATTCCCCCCATTGGTGATGAGCTGGGTCTGTGTGATTCCCCCATTGGTGATGAGCTGGGTCTGTGTGATTCCCCCCATTGGTGATGAGCTGGGTCTGTGTGATTCCCCCCATTGGTGATGAGCTGGGTCTGTGTGATTCCGCCATTGGCGATGAGCTGAGTCTTTATGATTCCCCCATTGGCGATGAGCTGAGTCTTTATGATTCTCCCATTGGTGATGAAATGGTTCTGTGTGATTCCCCCATGGGTGATGAGCTGGGTCTGTGTGATTCCCCCATTGGCGAAGAGCTGGGTCTGTGTGATTCCCCCATTGGTGATGAGCTGGGTCTGTGTGATTCCCCCATGGGTGATGAGCTGGGTCTGTGTGATTCCCCCATGGGTGATGAGCTGGGTCTGTGTGATTCCCCCCATTGGTGATGAACTGGGTCTGTGTGATTCCCCCATTGGCGATGAGCTGGGTCTGTGTGATTCCCCCATTGGTGATGAGCTGGGTCTGTGTGATTCCCCCCATTGGTGATGAGCTGGGTCTGTGTGATTCCCCCATTGGTGATGAGCTGGGTCTGTGTGATTCCCCCATAGGTGATGAGCTGAGTCTGTGTGATTCCCCCTTTGGTGATGAGCTGGGTCTGTGTGATTCCCCCATTGGTGATGAGCTGGGTCTGTGTGATTCCCCCATTGATGATCAGCTGGGTCTGTGTGATTCCCCCATGGGTGATGAGCTGGGTCTGTGTGATTCCCCCCATTGGTGATGAGCTGGGTCTCTGTGATTCCCCCATTGGTGATGAGCTGGGTCTGTGTGATTCCCCCATGGGTGATGAGCTGGGTCTGTGTGATTCCCACATGGGTGATGAGCTGGGTCTGTGTGATTCGCCCCATTGGTGATGAGCTGGGTCTCTGTGATTCCCCCATTGGTGATGAGCTGGGTCTGTGTGATTCGCCCCATTGGTGATGAGCTGGGTCTCTGTGATTCCCCCATTGGTGATGAGCTGGGTCTGTGTGATTCCCCCATTGGTGATGAGCTGGGTCTGTGTGATTCCCCCATGGGTGATGAGCTGGGTCTGTGTGATTCCCACATGGGTGATGAAATGGTTCTGTGTGATTCCCCCATTGGTGATGAGCTGGGTCTGTGTGATTCCCCCATGGGTGATGAGCTGGGTCTGTGTGATTCCCCCCATTCGTGATGAGCTGGGTCTGTGTGATTCCCCCATTGGTGATGATCTGGGTCTGTGTGATTCCCCCATTGGTGATGAGCTGGGTCTGTGTGACTCACCCCATTGGTGATGAGCTGGGTCTGTGTGATTCCCCCATTGGTGATGAGCTGGGTCTGTGTGACTCACCCCATTGGTGATGACCTGGGTCTGTGTGATTCCCCCATTAGTGATGAGCTGGGTCTGTGTGATTCCCCCATTGGCGATGAGCTGAGTCTTTATGATTCTCCCATTGGTGATGAAATGGTTCTGTGTGATTCCCCCATTGGTGATGAGCTGGGTCTGTGTGATTCCCCCCATTCTTGATGAGCTGCGTCTGTGTAATTCCCCCCATTGGTGATGAGCTGAGTCTTTGTGATTCCCCCATGGGTGATGAGCTGAGTCTGTGTGATTCCCCCATGGGTGATGAGCTGGGTCTGTGTGATTCCCCCCATTGGTAATGAGCTGGGTCTGTGTGATTCCCCCCATTGGTGATGAGCTGGGTCTGTGTGATTCCCCCATTGGTGATGAGCTGGGTCTGTGTGATTCCCCCATGGGTGATGAGCTGGGTCTGTGTGATTCCCCCATGGGTGATGAGCTGGGTCTGTGTGATTCCCCCCATTGGTAATGAGCTGGGTCTGTGTGATTCCCCCATTGGTGATGAGCTGAGTCTGTGTGATTCCCCCATGGGTGATGAGCTGGGTCTGTGTGATTACCCCCATTGGTGATGAGCTGGGTCTGTGTGATTCCCCCATTGGTGATGAGCTGGGTCTCTGTGATTCCCCCATGGGTGATGAGCTGGGTCTGTGTGATTCCCCCATTGGTGATGAGCTGGGTCTGTGTGATTCCCCCATGGGTGATGAGCTGGGTCTGTGTGATTCCCCCATTGGTGATGAGCTGGGTCTGTGTGATTACCCCATTGGTAATGAGCTGTGTCTATGTGATTCCCCCATTGGTAATGTGCTGTGTCTGTGTGATTCCCCCATTGGTGATGAGCTGTGTCTGTGTGATTCCCCCATTGGTGATGAGCTGGGTCTGTGTGATTACCCCATTGGTAATGAGCTGTGTCTATGTGATTCCCCCATTGGTAATGTGCTGTGTCTGTGTAATTCCCCCATTGACGATGAGCTGGGTCTGTGTGATTCCCCCATTGGTGATGAGCTGGGTTTGTGTGATTACCGCCATTGGTGATGAGCTGGGTCTGTGTGATTCCCCCATTAGTGATGAGCTGGGTCTGTGTGATTACCCCCATTGGTGATGAGCTGGGTCTGTGTGATACCCCCATGGGTGATGAGCTGGGTCTGTGTGATTACCCCCATTGGTGATGAGCTGGGTCTGTGTGATTACCCCCATTGGTGATGAGCTGGGTCTGTGTGATACCCCCATGGGTGATGAGCTGGTTCTGTGTGATTCCCCCATGGGTGATGAGCTTGGTCTGTGTGATTCCCCCATTGGTGATGACCTGGATCTCTGTGATTCCCCCACTGGTGATGAGCTGGGTCTGTGTGATTCCCCCATTGGTGATGAGCTGGGTCTATATGTTTCCCCCATTGGTGATGAGCTGGGTCTGTGTGATTCCCCCATGGGTGATGAGCTGGGTCTGTGTGATTCCCCCATTGGTGATGAGCTGGGTCTGTGTGATTCCCCCATTGGTGATGAGCTGGGTCTGTGTGATTCCCCCATTGGTGATGAGCTGGGTCTGTGTGATTCCCCCCATTGGTGATGAGTTGGGTCTGTGTGATTCCCCCATTGTTGATGAGCTGGGTCTGTGTGATTCCCCCATTGGTGATGAGCTGGGTCTGTGTGATTCCCCCATTGGTGATGAGCTGGGTCTGTGTGATTCCCCCATTGGTGATGAGCTGGGTCTGTGTGATTCCCTTATTGGTGATGAGCTGGGTCTGTGTGATTCCCCCATTGTTGATGAGCTGGGTCTGTGCGATTCCCCCATTGTTGATGAGCTGAGTCTTTGTGATTCCCCCATTGATGATCAGCTGGGTCTGTGTGATTCCCCCCATTCGTGATGAGCTGGGTCTGTGTGATTCCCCCATGGGTGATGAGCTGGGTCTGTGTGATTCCCCCATTGGTGATGAGCTGGGTCTGTGTGATTCCCCCCATGGGTGATGAGCTGGGTCTGTGTGATTACCGCCATTGGTGATGAGCTGAGTCTGTGTGATTCCCCCATGGGTGATGAGCTGGGTCTGTGTGATTCCCCCATTTTTGATGAGCTGGGTCTGTGTGATTCCCCCATTGGTGATGAGCTGGGTCTGTGTGATTCCCCCATTGGTGATGAGCTGGGTCTGTGTGATTCCCTTATTGGTGATGAGCTGGGTCTGTGTGATTCCCCCATTGTTGATGAGCTGAGTCTTTGTGATTCCCCCATTGGTGATGAGCTGGGTCTCTGTGATTCCCCCATAGGTGATAAGCTGGTTCTGTGTGATTCCTCCCATTAGTGATGAGCTGTGCCTGTGTGACTCACCCCATTGGTGATGAGCTGGGTCTGTGTGATTCCCCCCATTGGTGATGAGCTGGGTCTGTGTGATTCCCCCATTGGCGATAAACTGGGTCTGTGTGATTCCCCCCATTGGTGATGAGCTGGGTCTGTGTGATTCCCCCATTGGTGATGAGCTGGGTCTGTGTGATTACCGCCATTGGTGATGAGCTGGGTCTGTGTGATTCCCCCATTGGTGATGAGCTGGGTCTGTGTGACTCCCCCATTGGTAATGAGCTGTGTCTGTGTAATTCCCCCATTGGTGATGACCTGGTTCTGTGTGATTCCCCCATGGAGATGAGCTGGGTCTGTGTGATTCCCCCATTGGTGATGACCTGGGTCTCTGTGATTCCCCCCATTGGTGATGAGCTGGGTCTGTGTGATTCCCCCATTGGTGATGAGCTGGGTCTGTGTGATTCCCCCATTGGCGATGAGCTGGGTCTGTGTGATTCCCCCATTGGTGATGAGCTGGGTCTGTGTGATTCCCCCATTGGTGATGACCTGGTTCTGTGTGATTCCCCATTGGTGATGTGCTGGGTCTGTGTGATTCCCCCATTGGTGATGAGCTGGGTCTGTGTGATTCCCCCATTGGTGATGAGCTGGGTCTGTGTGATTCTCCCCATTGGTGATGTGCTGGGTCTGTGTGATTCCCCCATTGGTGATGAGCTGGGTCTGTGTGATTCCCCCATTGGTGATGAGCTGGGTCTGTGTGATTCTCCCCATTGGTGATGTGCTGGGTCTGTGTGATTCCCCCATTGGTGATGAGCTGGGTCTGTGTGATTCCCCCATTGGTGATGAGCTGGGTCTGTGTGATTCTCCCCATTGGTGATGTGCTGGGTCTGTGTGATTCCCCCATTGGTGATGAGCTGGGTCTGTGTGATTCCCCCTTTGGTGATGAGCTGGGTCTGTGTGATTCCCCCATGGGTGATGAGCTGGGTCTGTGTGATTCCCCCATTGGTGATGAGCTGGGTCTGTGTGATTCCCCCATTGGTGATGAGCTGGGTCTCTGTGATTCCCCCACTGGTGATGAGCTGGGTCTGTGTGATTCCCCCATTGGTGATGAGCTGAGTCTGTGTGATTCCCCCATTCGTGATGAGCTGAGTCTGTGTGATTCCCCCATTGGTGATGAGCTGGGTCTGTGTGATTCCCCCATTGGTGATGAGCTGGTTCTGTGTGATTCCCCCATGGAGATGAGCTGGGTCTCTGTGATTCCCCCATTGGTGATGAGCTGGGTCTGTGTGATTCCCCCATTGGTGATGAGCTGAGTCTGTGTGATTCCCCCATTCGTGATGAGCTGAGTCTGTGTGATTCCCCCATTGGTGATGAGCTGGGTCTGTGTGATTCCCCCATTGGTGATGAGCTGGGTCTGTGTGATTCCCCCCATTCTTGATGAGCTGCGTCTGTGTAATTCCCCCCATTGGTGATGAGCTGAGTCTTTGTGATTCCCCCATTGGTGATGAGCTGGGTCTGTGTGATTCCCTCATTGGTGATGAGCTGGGTCTGTGTGATTTCCCCCATTGGTGATGAGCTGAGTCTTTGTGATTCCCCCATTGATGATCAGCTGGGTCTGTGTGATTCCCCCATTGGTGATGAGCTGGGTCTGTGTGATTCCCCCATTGGTGATGAGCTGGGTCTCTGTGATTCCCCCATTGGTGATGAGCTGGGTCTGTGTGATTCCCCCCATTGGTGATCAGCTGGGTCTGTGTGATTCCCCCATGGGTGATGAGCTGGGTCTGTGTGATTCCCCCATTGGTGATGAGCTGGGTCTGTGTGATTCCCCCATTGGCGATGAGCTGGGTCTGTGTGATTCCCCCATTGGCGATGAGCTGGGTCTGTGTGATTCCCCCATTGGTGATGAGCTGGGTCTGTGTGATTCCCCCATTGGCGATGAGCTGGGTCTGTGTGATTCCCCCATTGGCGATGAGCTGGGTCTGTGTCATTCCCCCATTGGTGATGAGCTGGGTCTGTGTGACTCCCCCATTGGTGATGAGCTGCGTCTGTGTAATTCCCCCATGGGTGATGAGCTGGGTCTGTGTGATTCCCCCATTGGTGATGAGCTGGGTCTGTGTGATTCCCCCCATTATTGATGAGCTGGGTCTGTGTGATTCCCCCATTGGTGATGAGCTGGGTCTGTGTGATTCCCCCATTGGCGATGAGCTGGGTCTGTGTGATTCCCCCATTGGTGATGAGCTGGGTCTGTGTGATTCCCCCATTGGCGATGAGCTGGGTCTGTGTGATTCCCCCCATTATTGATGAGCTGGGTCTGTGTGATTCCTCCCATTGGTGATGAGCTGGGTCTGTGTGATTCCCCCCATTGGTGATGAGCTGGGTCTGTGTAATTCCCCCCATTGGCGATGAGCTGGGTCTCTGTGATTCCCGCCATTGATGAAGAGCTGGGTCTGTGTGATTCCCCCATTGGTGATGAGCTGGGTCTGTGTGATTCCCACATTGGTGATGAGCTGGGTCTGTGTGATTCCCCCATTGGTGATGAGCTGGGTCTGTGTGATTCCCCAATTGGTGATGAGCTGGGTCTGTGTGATTCCCCATTGGTGATGAGCTGGGTCTGTGTGATTCCCCCATTGGTGATGACCTGGGTCTGTGTGATTCCCCCATTGGCGATGAGCTGGGTCTGTGTGATTCCCCCCATTGGTGATGAGCTGGGTCTCTGTGATTCCCGCCATTGACGAAGAGCTGGGTCTGTGTGATTCCCCCCATGGGTGATGAGCTGGGTCTGTGTGATTCCCCCATTGGTGATGAGCTGGGTCTGTGTGATTCCCCCATTGACGATGAGCTGGGTCTGTGTGATTCCCCCATTGGCGATGAGCTGGGTCTGTGTGATTCCCCCATTGGCGATGAGCTGGGTCTGTGTGATTCCCCCATTGGCGATGAGCTGGGTCTGTGTGATTCCCCCATTGACGATGAGCTGGGTCTGTGTGATTCCCCCATTGGCGATGAGCTGGGTCTGTGTGATTCCCCCCATTATTGATGAGCTGGGTCTGTGTGATTCCCCCATTGGCGATGAGCTGGGTCTGTGTGATTCCCCCATTGGCGATGAGCTGGGTCTGTGTGATTCACCCATTGGCGATGAGCTGGGTCTGTGTGATTCCCCCATTGGCGATGAGCTGGGTCTGTGTGATTCCCCCATTGACGATGAGCTGGGTCTGTGTGATTCCCCCATTGGCGATGAGCTGGGTCTGTGTGATTCCCCCCATTATTGATGAGCTGGGTCTGTGTGATTCCTCCCATTGGTGATGAGCTGGGTCTGTGTGATTCCCCCCATTGGTGATGAGCTGGGTCTGTGTAATTCCCCCCATTGGCGATGAGCTGGGTCTCTGTGATTCCCGCCATTGATGAAGAGCTGGGTCTGTGTGATTCCCCCATTGGTGATGAGCTGGGTCTGTGTGATTCCCCCATTGGTGATGAGCTGGGTCTGTGTGATTCCCCCATTATTGATGAGCTGGGTCTGTGTGATTCCCCAATTGGTGATGAGCTGGGTCTGTGTGATTCCCACATTGGTGATGAGCTGGGTCTGTGTGATTCCCCCATTGGTGATGAGCTGGGTCTGTGTGATTCCCCAATTGGTGATGAGCTGGGTCTGTGTGATTCCCCATTGGTGATGAGCTGGGTCTGTGTGATTCCCCCATTGGTGATGACCTGGGTCTGTGTGATTCCCCCATTGGCGATGAGCTGGGTCTGTGTGATTCCCCCCATTGGTGATGAGCTGGGTCTCTGTGATTCCCGCCATTGACGAAGAGCTGGGTCTGTGTGATTCCCCCCATGGGTGATGAGCTGGGTCTGTGTGATTCCCCCATTGGTGATGAGCTGGGTCTGTGTGATTCCCCCATTGGCGATGAGCTGGGTCTGTGTGATTCCCCCCATTGGTGATGAGCTGGGTCTGTGTGATTCCCCCAATTATTGATGAGCTGCGTCTGTGTAATTCCCCCATGGTTGATGAGCTGGGTCTGTGTGATTCCCCCATTGGTGAAGAGCTGGGTCTGTGTGATTCCCCCCATTGGTGATGAGCTGGGTCTGTGTGATTCCCCCATTGGTGATGAGCTGGGTCTGTGTGATTCCCCCATTGGTGATGAGCTGGGTCTGTGGGATTCCCCCGTGGTGATGAGCTGGGTCTGTGTGATTCCCCCCATTCGTGACGAGTTGAGTCTGTGTGATTCCCCCATTGGTGATGAGCTGGGTCTGTGTGATTCCCCCCATTGGTGATGAGCTGGGTCTGTGTGATTCCCCCATTGGTGATGAGCTGGGTCTGTGTGATTCCCCCCATTGGTGAAGAGCTGGGTCTGTGTGATTCCCCCCATTCGTGACGAGTTGAGTCTGTGTGATTCCCCCATTGGTGATGAGCTGGGTCTGTGTGATTCCCCCCATTGGTGATGAGCTGGGTCTGTGTGATTCCCCCATTGGTGATGAGCTGGGTCTGTGTGATTCCCCCATTGGTGATGAGCTGGGTCTGTGGGATTCCCCCATTAGTGATGAGCTGGGTCTGTGTAATTCCTCCCATGGGTGATGAGCTGCGTCTGTGTAATTCCCCCATGGGTGATGAGCTGGGTCTGTGTGATTCCCCCATTGGTGATGAGCTGGGTCTGTGTGATTCCCCCATTGGCGATGAGCTGGGTCTGTGTGATTCCCCCATTGGTGATGAGCTGGGTCTGTGTGATTCCCCCATTGGTGATGAGCTGGGTCTGTGTGATTCCCCCCATTATTGATGAGCTGCGTCTGTGTAATTCCCCCATGGTTGATGAGCTGGGTCTGTGTGATTCCCCCATTGGTGATGAGCTGGGTCTGTGTGATTCCTCCCATTGGTGATGAGCTGAGTCTTTGTGATTCCCCCGTTGGTGATAGGCTCGGTCTGTGTGATTCCCCCATTGGTGATGACCTGGGTCTCTGTGATTCCCGCCATTGATGAAGAGCTGGGTCTGTGTGATTCCCCCATTGGTGATGAGGTGGGTCTGTGTGATTCCCCCATTGGTGATGAGCTGGGTCTGTGTGATTCCCCAATTGGTGATGAGCTGGGTCTGTGTGATTCCCACATTGGTGATGAGCTGGGTCTGTGTGATTCCCCCATTGGTGATGACCTGGGTCTCTGTGATTCCCGCCATTGACGAAGAGCTGGGTCTGTGTGATTCCCCCATTGGTAATGAGCTGGGTCTGTGTGATTCCCCCATTGATGATCAGCTGGGTCTGTGTGATTCCCCCCATTGGTGATGAGCTGGGTCTGTGTGATTCCCCCATTGGTGATGAGCTGGGTCTGTGTGATTCCCCCATTGGTGATGAGCTGGGTCTGTGTGATTCCCCCATGGGTGATGAGCTGGGTCTGTGTGATTCCCCCATTGGCGATGAGCTGAGTCTGTGTAATTCCCCCATGGGTGATGAGCTGGGTCTGTGTGATTCCCCCATTGGTGATGAGCTGGGTCTGTGTGATTCCCCCATTGGTGATGAGCTGGGTCTGTGTGATTCCCCCCATTATTGATGAGCTGCGTCTGTGTAATTCCCCCATGGTTGATGAGCTGGGTCTGTGTGATTTCCCCATTGGTGATCAGCTGGGTCTGTGTGATTCCCCCCATTGGTGATGAGCTGGGTCTGTGTGATTCCCCATTGGTGATGAGCTGGGTCTGTGTGATTCCCCCCATTGGTGATGAGCTGGGTCTGTGTGATTCCCCCATTGGTGATGACCTGGGTCTGTGTGATTCCCCCATTAGTGATGACCTGGGTCTGTGTGATTCCCCCATTGGTGATGAGCTGGGTCTGTGTGATTCCCCCCATTATTGATGAGCTGCGTCTGTGTAATTCCCCCATGGTTGATGAGCTGGGTCTGTGTGATTCCCCCGTTGGTGATGAGCTGGGTCTGTGTGATTCCCCCATTGGTGATGAGCTGTGACTGTCTAATTCCCCCCATTGGTGATGAGCTGGGACTGTGTGATTCCCACATTGGTGATGAGCTGGGTCTGTGTGATTCCCCCATTGGTGATGAGCTGGGTCTGTGTTATTCCCACATTGGTGATGAGCTGGGTCTGTGTGATTCCCCCATTGGTGATGACCTGGGTCTCTGTGATTCCCGCCATTGACGAAGAGCTGGGTCTGTGTGATTCCCCCATTGGTGATGAGCTGGGTCTGTGTGATTCCCCCATTGGCGATGAGCTGAGTCTGTGTAATTCCCCCATGGGTGATGAGCTGGGTCTGTGTGATTCCCCCATTGGTGATGACCTGGGTCTCTGTGATTCCCGCCATTGATGAAGAGCTGGGTCTGTGTGATTCCCCCATTGGTGATGAGCTGGGTCTGTGTAATTCCCCCATTGGCGATGAGCTGGGTCTGTGTGATTCCCCCCATTGGTGATGAGCTGGGTCTGTGTGATTCCCCCCATTGGTGATGAGCTGGGTCTCTGTGATTCCCCCATTGGTGATGAGCTGGGTCTGTGTGATTCCCCCATTGGTGATGAGCTGGGTCTGTGTGATTCCCCCATTGTTGATGAGCTGGGTCTGTGTGATTCCCCCATTATTGATGAGCTGCGTCTGTGTAATTCCCCCATGGTTGATGAGCTGGGTCTGTGTGATTCCCCCATGGTTGATGAGCTGGGTCTGTGTGATTCCCCCATTGGTGATGAGCTGGGTCTGTGTGATTCCCCCATTGGTGATGAGCTGGGTCTGTGTGATTCCCCCATTGGTGATGAGCTGGGTCTGTGTGATTCCCCCATTGGTGATGAGCTGGGTCTGTGTGATTCCCCCATGGATGATGAGCTGGGTCTGTGTGATTCCCCCATTGGTGATGAGCTGGGTCTGTGTGATTCCCCCATTGGTGATGAGCTGGGTCTGTGTGATTCCCCCATTGGTGATGAGCTGGGTCTGTGTGATTCCCCCATTGGTGATGAGCTGGGTCTCTGTGATTCCCGCCATTGACGAAGAGCTGGGTCTGTGTGATTCCCCCATTGGTGATGAGCTGGGTCTGTGTGATTCCCCCCATTCATGATGAGCTGCGTCTGTGTGATTCCCCCATTGGAGATGAGCTGGGTCTGTGTGATTCCCCCATTGGTGATGAACTGGGTCTGTGTGATTCCCCCATTGGTGATGAGCTGGGTCTGTGTGATTCCCCCATTGGTGATGAGCTGGGTCTGTTTGATTCCCCCATTGGTGATGAGCTGGGTCTGTGTGATTCCCCTCATTGGTGATGACCTGGGTCTGTGTGATTCCCCCATTGGTGATGAGCTGGGTCTGTGTGATTCCCCATTGGTGATGAGCTGGGTCTGTGTGATTCCCCATTGGTGATGAGCTGGGTCTCTGTGATTCCCCCATTGGTGATGAGCTCGGTCGGTGTGATTCCCCCCATTGGTGATGAGCTGGGTCTGTGTGATTCCCCATTGGTGATGAGCTGGGTCTGTGTGATTCCCCCCATTCGTGATGAGCTGAGTCTGTGTGATTCCCCCATTGGTGATGAGCTGGGTCTGTGTGATTCCCCCATTGGTGATGAGCTGGGTCTGTGTGATTCCCCCATTGGTGATGAGCTGGGTCTCTGTGATTCCCGCCATTGACGAAGAGCTGGGTCTGTGTGATTCTCCCATTGGTGATGACCTGGGTCTCTGTGATTCCCGCCATTGACGAAGAGCTGGGTCTGTGTGATTCTCCCATTGGTGATGACCTGGGTCTCTGTGATTCCCACATTGGTGATGAGCTGGGTCTGTGTGATTCCCCCATGGTTGATGAGCTGCGTCTGTGTGATTCCCCCATTGGAGATGAGCTGGGTCTCTGTGATTCCCCCATTGGTGATGAACTGGGTCTGTGTGATTCCCCCATTTGTGATGAGCTGGGTCTGTGTGATTCCCCCATTGGTGATGAGCTGGGTCTGTGTGATTCCCCCATTGGTGATGAGCTGGGTCTGTGTGACTCACCCCATTGGTGATGAGCTGGGTCTGTGTGATTCCCCCATTGGTGATGAACTGGGTCTGTGTGATTCCCCCCATTGGTGATGAACTGGGTCTGTGTGATTCCCCCATGGGTGATGAGCTGGGTCTGTGTGATTCTCCCATTGGTGATGACCTGGGTCTCTGTGATTCCCGCCATTGACGAAGAGCTGAGTCTGTGTGATTCCCCCATTGGTGATGAGCTGAGTCTGTTTGATTCCCCCATTGGTGATGAACTGGGTCTGTTTGATTCCCCCATTGGTGATGAACTGGGTCTGTGTGATTCCCTCACTGGCGATGAGCTGGGTCTGTGTGATTCCCCCCATTGGTGATGAGCTGGGTCTGTGTGATTCCCCCATTGGTGATGAGCTGGGTCTGTGTGATTCCCCCATTGGTGATGAGATGGGTCTGTGTGATTCCCCCATTGGTGATGAGCTGGGTCTGTGTGATTCCCCATTGGTGATGAGCTGGGTCTGTGTGATTCCCCCCATTCGTGATGAGCTGGGTCTCTGTGATTCCCCCATTGGTGATGAGCTGGGTCTGTGTGATTCCCCCCATTGGTGATGAGCTGGGTCTATGTGATTATCGCCATTGGTGATGACCTGGGTCTCTGTGATTCCCGCCATTGACGAAGAGTTGGGTCTGAGTGATTCCCCCATGGGTGATGAGCTGGGTCTGTGGGATCCCCCCATTGGCGATGAGCTGTGACTGTGTAATTCCCCCCATTGGTGATGAGGTGGGTCTCTGTGATTCCCCCATTGGTGATGAGCTGGGTCTGTGTCATTCCCCCATGGGTGATGAACTGGGTCTGTGTGATTCCCCCATTGGTGATGACCTGGGTCTGTGTGATTCCCCCATTGGTGATGAGCTGGGTCTGTGTGATTTCCCCCATTGGTGATGACCTGGGTCTCTGTGATTCCCCCCATTGGTGATGAGCTGGGTCTGTGTAATTCCCCCATTGGTGATGAGCTGGGTCTGTGTGATTCCCCCTATTGGTGATGAGCTGAGTCTGTGTGATTCCCCCATTGGTGATGAGCTGGGTCTGTGTGATTCCCCCATTGGTGATGAGCTGGGTCTGTGTGATTTCCCCCATTGGTGATGACCTGGGTCTGTGTGATTCCCCCATTGGTGATGAGCTGGGTCTGTGTGATTCCCCCATTGGTGATGAACTGGGTCTGTGTGATTCCCCCATTGGTGATGAGCTGGGTCTGTGTGATTTCCCCCATTGGTGATGACCTGGGTCTCTGTGATTCCCCCCATTGGTGATGAGCTGGGTCTGTGTAATTCCCCCATTGGTGATGAGCTGGGTCTGTGTGATTCCCCCTATTGGTGATGAGCTGAGTCTGTGTGATTCCCCCATTGGTGATGAGCTGGGTCTGTGTGATTCCCCCATTGGTGATGAGCTGGGTCTGTGTGATTCCCCCATGGGTGATGAGCTGGGTCTGTGTGATTCCCCCATTGGTGATGAGCTGGGTCTGTGTGATTCCCCCATGGGTGATGAGCTGGGTCTGTGTGATTCCCCCATTGGTGATGAGCTGGGTCTGTGTGATTCCCCCATGGGTGATGAGCTGGGTCTGTGTGATTCCCCCATTGGTGATGAGCTGGGTCTGTGTGATTCCCCCATGGGTGATGAGCTGGGTCTGTGTGATTCCCCCATTGGTGATGAGCTGGGTCTGTGTGATTCCCCCATGGGTGATGAGCTGGGTCTGTGTGATTCCCCCATTGGTGATGAGCTGGGTCTGTGTGATTCCCCCCATTGGTGATGAGCTGGGTCTGTGTGATTCCCCCATGGGTGATGAGCTGGGTCTGTGTGATTCCCACATGGGTGATGAAATGGTTCTGTGTGATTCCCCCATTGGTGATGAGCTGGGTCTGTGTGATTCCCCCCATTAGTGATGAACTGGGTCGGTGTGATTCCCCCATGGGTGATGAACTGGGTCTGTGTGATTCCCCCATGGGTGATGAACTGGGTCTGTGTGATTCCCCCATGGGTGATGAGCTGGGTCTGTGTGATTCCCCCATTGGTGATGACCTGGGTCTGTGTGATTCCCCCATTGGTGATGAGCTGGGTCTGTGTGATTCCCCCATTGGTGATGAGCTGGGTCTGTGTGATTCCCCCATGGGTGATGAGCTGGGTCTGTGTGATTCCCCCATTGGTGATGAGCTGAGTCTCTGTGATTCCCCCATTGGTGATGAGCTGGGTCTGTGTGACTCACCCCATTGGTGATGAGCTGGGTCTGTGTGACTCACCCCATTGGTGATGAGCTGGGTCTGTGTGATTCCCCCATTGGTGATGAGCTGGGTCTCTGTGATTCCCCCATTGGTGATGAGCTGGGTCTGTGTGATTCCCCCATTAGTGATGAGCTGGGTCTGTGTGATTCCCCCCATTCTTGATGAGGTGCGTCTGTGTCATTCCCCCCATTGGTGATGAGCTGAGTCTTTGTGATTCCCCCATGGGTGATGAGCTGGGTCTGTGTGATTCCCCCCATTGGTAATGAGCTGGGTCTGTGTGATTCCCCCCATTGGTGATGAGCTGGGTCTGTGTGATTCCCCCATTGGTGATGAGCTGAGTCTGTGTGATTCCCCCATGGGCGATGAGCTGGGTCTGTGTAATTCCCCCATTGGTGATGAGCTGGGTCTGTGTGATTCCCCCATTGGTGATGACCTGGTTCTGTGTGATTCCCCCATTGGTGATGACCTGGATCTCTGTGATTCCCCCACTGGTGATGAGCTGGGTCTGTGTGATTCCCCCATTGGTGATGACCTGGATCTCTGTGATTCCCCCACTGGTGATGAGCTGGGTCTGTGTGATTCCCCCATTGGTGATGAGCTGGGTCTGTGTGATTCCCCCATGGGTGATGAGCTGGGTCTGTGTGATTCCCCATTGGTGATGAGCTCGGTCTGTGTGATTCCCCATTGGTGATGAGCTGGGTCTGTGTGATTCCCCCCATTGGTGATGAGCTGGGTCTGTGTGATTCCCCCATTGGTGATGAGCTGGGTCTGTGTGATTCCCCCATTGGTGATGAGCTGGGTCTGTGTGATTCCCCCATTGGTGATGAGCTGGGTCTGTGTGATTCCCCCATTGGTGATGAGCTGGGTCTGTGTGATTCCCCCATTGGTGATGAGCTGGGTCTGTGTGATTCCGTCAAAAGTCTGACAACACCAGGTTTTAGTCCAACCGATTTATTTGATAATATACTCACAAGCTTTCGAGGGTGCTGCCTCTTTGTCAAGTGAATGGAGAGTTCTCCATTCACTCTCCATTCACTTGACAAAGAGGCAGCACCCTCGAAAGCTTGTGAGTATATTATCAAATAAATCGGTTGGACTAAAACCTGGTGTTGTCAGACTTTTTACTGTGTGATTCCCCCATTGGTGATGAGCTGGGTCTGTGTGATTCCCCCATTGGTGATGAGCTGGGTCTGTGTGATTCCCCCATTGGTGATGAGCTGGGTCTGTGTGATTCCCCCCATTGGTGATGAGCTGGGTCTGTGTGATTCCCCCATGGGTGATGAACTGTGTCTGTGTGATTCCCCCATGGGTGATGATCTGGGTCTGTGTGATTCCCCCATTGGTGATGAGCTGAGTCTGTGTGATTCCCCCATGGGTGATGAACTGTGTCTGTGTGATTCCCCCATTGGTGATGAGCTGGGTCTGTGTGATTCCCCCATTGGTGATGAGCTGAGTCTGTGTGATTCCCCCATGGGTGATGAACTGGGTCTGTGTGATTCCCCCATTGGTGATGAGCTCGGTCTGTGTGATTCCCCCATTGGTGATGAGCTGGGTCTGTGTGATTCCCCCATTGGTGATGAGCTGGGTCTGTGTGATTCCCCCATTGCTGATGAGCTGGGTCTGTGTGATTCCCCCATTGGTGATGAGCTGGGTCTGTGTGATTCCCCCATTGCTGATGAGCTGGGTCTGTGTGATTCCCCCATTGGTGATGAGCTGAGTCTTTGTGATTCCCCCATTGATGATCAGCTGGGTCTGTGTGATTCCCCCATGGGTGATGAAATGGTTCTGTGTGATTCCCCCCATTGGTGATGAACTGGTTCTGTGTGATTCCCCCATTGATGATCAGCTGGGTCTGTGTGATTCCCCCCATTGGTGATGAGCTGGGTCTGTGTGATTCCCCCCATTGGTGATGAGCTGGGTCTGTGTGATTCCCCCATTGGTGATGAACTGTGTCTGTGTGATTCCCCCATGGGTGATGAACTGGGTCTGTGTGATTCCCCCATGGGTGATGAACTGTGTCTGTGTGATTCCCCCATTGGTGATGAGCTGGGTCTGTGTGATTCCCCCCATTGGTGATGAGCTGGGTCTGTGTGATTCCCCCCATTGGTGATGAGCTGGGTCTGTGTGATTCCCCCATTGGTGATGAGCTGGGTCTGTGTGATTCCCCCATTGGTGATGAGCTGGGTCTGTGTGATTCCCCCATTGATGATGAGCTGGGTCTGTGTGATTCCCCCATTGGTGATGAGCTGGGTCTGTGTGATTCCCCCCATTGGTGATGAGCTGGGTCTGTGTGATTCCCCCCATTGGTGATGAGCTGGGTCTGTGTGATTCCCCCCATTGGTGATGAGCTGGGTCTGTGTGATTCCCCCATTGGTGATGAGCTGGGTCTGTGTGATTCCCCCATTGGTGATGAGCTGGGTCTGTGTGATTCCCCCATTGATGATGAGCTGGGTCTGTGTGATTCCCCCATTGGTGATGAGCTGGGTCTGTGTGATTCCCCCCATTGGTGATGAGCTGGGTCTGTGTGATTCCCCCATTGGTGATGAGCTGGGTCTGTGTGATTCCCCCCATTGCTGATGAGCTGGGTCTGTGTGATTCCCCCATTGGTGATGAGCTGGGTCTGTGTGATTCCCCCATTGGTGATGAGCTGGGTCTGTGTGATTGCCCCCATTGCTGATGAGCTGGGTCTGTGTGATTCCTCCCATTAGTGATGAGCTGTGCCTGTGTGACTCACCCCATTGGTGATGAGCTGGGTCTGTGTGATTCCCCCATGGGTGATGAACTGGGTCTGTGTGATTCCCCCCATGGGTGATGAGCTGGGTCTGTGTGATTCCCCCATTGGCGATGAGCTGGGTCTGTGTGATTCCCCCATTGGTGATGAGCTAGGTCTGTGTGATTCCCCCCATTGGTGATGAGCTGGGTCTGTCTGATTCCCCCATTGGTGATGAGCTGGGTCTGTGTGATTCCCCCATTGGTGATGAGCTGGGTCTGTGTGACTCACCCCATGGGTGATGAGCTGGGTCTGTGTGATTCCCCCCATTGGTGATGAGCTGGGTCTGTGTGATTCCCCCCATTGGTGATGACCTGGGTCTGTGTGATTCCCCCATTGGTGATAAGCTGAGTCTGTGTGATTCCCCCATGGGTGATGAGCTGGGTCTGTGTGATTCCCCCATTGGCGAAGAGCTGGGTCTGTGTGATTCCCCCCATTGGTGATGAACTGGGTCTGTGTGATTCCCCCATTGGTGATGAGCTGGGTCTGTGTGATTCCCCCATTGGTGATGAGCTGGGTCTGTGTGATTCCCCCATTGGTGATGAGCTGGGTCTGTGTGATTCCCCCCATTGGTGATGAGCTGGGTCTGTGTGATTCCCCCCATTGGTGATGAGCTGGGTCTGTGTGATTCCCCCATTGGTGATGAGCTGGGTCTGTGTGATTCCCCCATTGGTGATGAGCTGAGTCTGTGTGATTCCCCCTTTGGTGATGAGCTGGGTCTGTGTGATTCCCCCATGGTGATGAGCTGGGTCTGTGTGATTCCCCCCATTGGTGATGAGCTGGGTCTGTGTGATTCCCCCTTTGGTGATGAGCTGGGTCTGTGTGATTCCCCCATTGGTGATGAGCTGGGTCTGTGTGATTCCCCCCATTGGTGATGAGCTGGGTCTGTGTGATTCCCCCTTTGGTGATGAGCTGGGTCTGTGTTATTCCCCCCATTGGTGATGAGCTGGGTCTCTGTGATTCCCCCATTGGTGATGAGCTGGGTCTGTGTGATTCCCCCATGGGTGATGAGCTGGGTCTGTGTGATTCCCACATGGGTGATGAAATGGTTCTGTGTGATTCCCCCATTGGTGATGAGCTGGGTCTGTGTGATTCCCCCCATTAGTGATGAACTGGGTCGGTGTGATTCCCCCATGGGTGATGAACTGGGTCTGTGTGATTCCCCCATTGGTGATGAACTGGGTCTGTGTGATTCCCCCATGGGTGATGAGCTGTGTCTGTGTGATTCCCCCATTGGTGATGAGCTGGGTCTGTGTGATTCCCCCCATTCGTGATGAGCTGGGTCTGTGTGATTCCCCCATTGGTGATGAGCTGGGTCTGTGTGATTCCCCCCATTGGTGATGAGCTGGGTCTGTGTGATTCCCCCATTGGTGATGAGCTGGGTCTGTGTGATTCCCCCATTGGTGATGAGCTGGGTCTGTGTTATTCCCCCCATTGGTGATGAGCTGGGTCTGTTTGATTCCCCCATTGGTGATGAGCTGGGTCTGTGTGATTCCCCCCATTGGTGATGAGCTGGGTCTGTGTTATTCCCCCCATTGGTGATGAGCTGGGTCTCTGTGATTCCCCCATTGGTGATGAGCTGGGTCTGTGTGATTCCCCCATTAGTGATGAGCTGGGTCTGCGTGATTCCCCCATTGGCGATGAGCTGAGTCTTTATGATTCTCCCATTGGTGATGAAATGGTTCTGTGTGATTCCCCCATGGGTGATGAGCTGGGTCTGTGTGATTCCCCCCATTCTTGATGAGCTGCGTCTGTGTAATTCCCCCCATTGGTGATGAGCTGGGTCTCTGTGATTCCCCCATTGGTGATGAGCTGGGTCTGTGTGATTCCCCCATGGGTGATGAGCTGAGTCTTTGTGATTCCCCCATGGGTGATGAGCTGGGTCTGTGTGATTCCCCCCATTGGTAATGAGCTGCGTCTGTGTAATTCCCCCCATTGGTGATGAGCTGAGTCTTTGTGATTCCCCCATGGGTGATGAGCTGGGTCTGTGTGATTCCCCCCATTGGTAATGAGCTGGGTCTGTGTGATTCCCCCCATTGGTGATGAGCTGAGTCTGTGTGATTCCCCCATTGGTGATGAGCTGGGTCTGTGTGATTCCCCCATGGGTGATGAGCTGGGTCTGTGTGATTACCGCCATTCGTGATGATCTGAGTCTGTGTGATTCCCCCATGGGTGATGAGCTGGGTTTGTGTGATTACCGCCATTGGTGATGAGCTGGGTCTGTGTGATTCCCCCATTGGTGATGAGCTGGGTCTGTGTGATTCCCCCATGGGTGATGAGCTGGGTCTGTGTGATTCCCCCATTGGTGATGAGCTGGGTTTGTGTGATTACCCCCATTGGTGATGAGCTGGGTCTGTGTGATTCCCCCATTGGTGATGAGCTGGGTCTGTGTGATTCCCCCATTGGTGATGAGCTGGGTTTGTGTGATTACCCCCATTGGTGATGAGCTGGGTCTGTGTGATTCCCCCATTGGTGATGAGCTGGGTCTGTGTGATTCCCCCATGGGTGATGAGCTGGGTCTGTGTGATTCCCCCATTGGTGATGAGCTGGGTCTGTGTGATTCCCCCATTGGTAATGAGCTGTGTCTGTGTAATTCCCCCATTGGTGATGACCTGGTTCTGTGTGATTCCCCCATGGGTGATGAGCTGGGTCTGTGTGATTCCCCCATTGGTGATGACCTGGATCTCTGTGATTCCCCCACTGGTGATGAGCTGGGTCTGTGTGATTCCCCCATTGGTGATGAGCTGGGTCTATATGTTTCCCCCATTGGTGATGAGCTGGGTCTGTGTGATTCCCCCATTGGTGATGAGCTGGGTCTGTGTGATTCCCCCATTGGTGATGAGCTGAGTCTGTGTGATTCCCCCTTTGGTGATGAGCTGGGTCTGTGTGATTCCCCCATTGATGATCAGCTGGGTCTGTGTGATTCCCCCATTGGTGATGAGCTGGGTCTGTGTGATTCCCCCCATTGGTGATGAGCTGGGTCTGTGTGATTCCCCCCATTGGCGATGAGCTGAGTCTGTGTGATTCCCCCATTGGTGATGAGCTGAGTCTTTGTGATTCCCCCATTGATGATCAGCTGGGTCTGTGTGATTCCCCCCATTGATGATGAGCTGAGTCTGTGTGATTTCCCCATTGGTGATGAGCTGCGTCTGTGTGATTCCCCCATTGGTGATGAGCTGGGTCTGTGTGATTCCCCCATTGGTGATGAGCTGGGTCTGTGTGATTCCCCCCATTGACGAAGAGCTGGGTCTGTGTGATTCCCCCCATTGGTAATGAGCTGGGTCTGTGTGATTCCCCCCATTGACGAAGAGCTGGGTCTGTGTGATTACCGCCATTGGTGATGAGCTGGGTCTGTGTGATTCCCCATTGGTGATGAGCTGGGTCTGTGTGATTCCCCCCATGGGTGATGAGCTGGGTCTGTGTGATTCCCCCATTGGTGATGAGCTGGGTCTGTGTGATTCCCCCATTGGTGATGAGCTGGGTCTGTGTGATTCCCCCCATGGGTGATGAGTGTGTCTGTGTGATTACCGCCATTGGTGATGAGCTGGGTCTGTGTGATTCCCCCATTGGCAATGAGCTGTGACTGTCTAATTCCCCCCATTGGTGATGAGCTGGGTCTGTGTGATTCCCCCATTGGTGATGAGCTGGGTCTGTGTGATTCCCCCATGGTTGATGAGCTGGGTCTGTGTGATTCCCCCCATTGGTGATGAGCTGGGTCTGTGTGATTCCCCCCATTGGTGATGAGCTGGGTCTGTGTGATTCCCCCATTGGCGATAAACTGGGTCTGTGTGATTCCCCCATAGGTGATGAGCTGGGTCTGTGTGATTCCCCCCATTGGTGATGAGCTGGGTCTGTGTGATTCCCCCATAGGTGATGAGCTGGGTCTGTGTGATTCCCCCATTGGTAATGAGCTGGGTCTGTGTGATTCCCCCATTGGCGATGAGCTGGGTCTGTGTGATTCCCCCATTGGTGATGAGCTGGGTCTGTGTGATTCCCCCATTGGTGATGAGCTGGGTCTGTGTGATTCCCCCATTGGTGATGAGCTGGGTCTGTGTGATTCACCCATTGGTGATGAGCTGAGTCTTTGTGATTCCCCCATTGGTGATGAGCTGGGTCTGTGTGATTCCCCCATGGGTGATGAGCTGGGTCTGTGTGATTCCCCCCATTGGTGATGAGCTGAGTCTTTGTGATTCCCCCATTGGTGATGAGCTGGGTCTGTGTGATTCCCCCATGGGTGATGAGCTGGGTCTGTGTGATTCCCCCCATTGGTGATGAGCTGGGTCTGTGTGATTCCCCCCATTTGTGATTAGCTGGGTCTGTGTGATTCCCCCATTGGTGATGAGCTGAGTCTTTGTGATTCCCCCATGGGTGATGAGCTGGGTCTGTGTGATTCCCCCCATTGGTGATGAGCTGGGTCTGTGTGATTCCCCCCATTTGTGATTAGCTGGGTCTGTGTGATTCCCCCATTGGTGATGAGCAGGGTCTGTGTGATTCCCCCATTGGTGATGAGCTGAGTCTTTGTGATTCCCCCATGGGTGATGAGCTGGGTCTGTGTGATTCCCCCCATTTGTGATTAGCTGGGTCTGTGTGATTCCCCCATGGGTGATGAGCTGGGTCTGTGTGATTCCCCCATTGGCGATGAGCTGGGTCTGTGTGATTCCCCCATTGGTGATGAGCTGGGTCTGTGTGATTCCCCCCATTGGTGATGAGCAGGGTCTGTGTGATTCCCCCCATTTGTGATTAGCTGGGTCTGTGTGATTCCCCCCATTGGTGATGAGCTGGGTCTCTGTGATTCCCCCACTGGTGATGAGCTGGGTCTGTGTGATTCCCCCATTGGTTATGAGCTGGGTCTGTGTGATTCCCCCCATTCGTGATGAGCTGGGTCTGTGTGATTCCCCCATTCGTGATGAGCTGGGTCTGTGTGATTCCCCCATGGGTGATGAGCTGCGTCTGTGTGATTCCCCCATTGGTGATGAGCTGGGTCTGTGTGATTCCCCCATTGGTGATGAGCTGGGTCTGTGTGATTCCCCCATTGGCGATGAGCTGGGTCTGTGTGATTCCCCCCATTGGTGATGAGCTGGGTCTGTGTGATTCCCCCCATTATTGATGAGCTGCGTCTGTGTAATTCCCCCATGGTTGATGAGCTGTGTCTGTGTGATTCCCCCCATTGGCGATGAGCTGAGTCTTTGTGATTCCTCCCATTGGTGATGAACTGGGTCTGTGTGATTCCCACATTGGTGATGAGCTGGGTCTGTGTGATTCCCCCATTGGTGATGAGCTGGGTCTCTGTGATTCCCGCCATTGACGAAGAGCTGGGTCTGTGTGATTCCCCCATTGGTGATGAGCTGGGTCTGTGTGATTCCCCCATTGATGATCAGCAGGGTCTGTGTGATTCCCCCATTGGCGATGAGCTGAGTCTGTGTAATTCCCCCATGGGTGATGAGCTGGGTCTGTGTGATTCCCCCATTGGTGATGACCTGGGTCTCTGTGATTCCCGCCATTGATGAAGAGCTGGGTCTGTGTGATTCCCCCATTGGTGATGAGCTGGGTCTGTGTGATTCCCCCATTGGCGATGAGCTGGGTCTGTGTGATTCCCCCCATTGGTGATGAGCTGGGTCTGTGTGATTCCCCCCATTATTGATGAGCTGCGTCTGTGTAATTCCCCCATGGTTGATGAGCTGGGTCTGTGTGATTTCCCCATTGGTGATCAGCTGGGTCTGTGTGATTCCCCCCATTGGTGATGAGCTGGGTCTGTGTGTTTCCCCATTGGTGATGAGCTGGGTCTGTGTGATTCCCCCCATTGGTGATGAGCTGCGTCTGTGTAATTCCCCCATGGTTGATGAGCTGGGTCTGTGTGATTCCCCCGTTGGTGATGAGCTGGGTCTGTGTGATTCCCCCATTGGTGATGAGCTGTGACTGTCTAATTCCCCCCATTGGTGATGAGCTGGGCCTGTGTGATTCCCCCATTGGTGATGAGCTGGGTCTGTGTGATTCCCCCATGGTTGATGAGCTGGGTCTGTGTGATTCCCCCATTGGTGATGAGCTGGGTCTGTGTGATTCCCCCATTGGTGATGAGCTGGGTCTGTGTGATTCCCCCATTGGTGATGAGCTGGGTCTGTGTGATTTCCACATTGGTGATGAGCTGGGTCTGTGTGATTCCCCCATTGGTGATGAGCTGGGTCTGTGTGATTCCCACATTGGTGATGAGCTGGGTCTGTGTGATTCCCCCATGGGTGATGAGCTGGGTCTGTGTGATTCTCCCATTGGTGATGAGCTGGGTCTGTGTGATTCTCCCATTGGTGATGACCTGGGTCTCTGTGATTCCCGCCATTGACGAAGAGCTGGGTCTGAGTGATTCCCCCATGGGTGATGAGCTGGGTCTGTGGGATCCCCCCATTGGCGATGAGCTGGGTCTGTGTGATTCCCCCATTGGTGATGAGCTGGGTCTGTGTGATTCCCCCATTGGTGATGAACTGGGTCTGTGTGATTCCCCCATTGGTGATGAACTGGGTCTGTGTGATTCCCCCATTGGTGATGAGCTGGGTCTGTGTGATTCCCCCCATTGGTGATGAGCTGGGTCTGTGTAATTCCCCCATTGATGATGAACTGGGTCTGTGTGATTCCCCCATTGGTGATGAGCTGGGTCTGTGTGATTCCCCCATTGGTGATGACCTGGGTCCCTGTGATTCCCCCATTGGTGATGAGCTGGGTCTCTGTGATTCCACCCATTGGTGATGAGCTGGATCAGTGTGATTCCCCCCATTGGTGATGAGCTGGGTCTGTGTAATTCCCCCATGGGTGATGAGCTGGGTCTGTGTGATTCCCCCATTTGTGATGAGCTGGATCTGTGTGATTCCCCCCATTGGTGATGAGCTGGGTCTGTGTGATTCCCCCATTGGTGATGAGTTGGGTCTGTGTGATTCCCCCATTGGTGATGAGCTGGGTCTGTGTGATTCCCCCCATTCGTGATGAGCTGATTCTTTGTGATTCCCCCCATGGGTGATGAGCTGGGTCTGTGTGATTCCCCCATTTGTGATGAGCTGGATCTGTGTGATTCCCCCCATTGGTGATGAGCTGGGTCTGTCGGATTCCCCCATTGGTGATGAGCTGGGTCTGTGTGATTCCCCCATTGGTGATAAGCTGGGTCTGTGTAATTCCCCCATTGGTGATGAGCTGGGTCTGTGTGATTCCCCCATGGGTGATGACCTGGGTCTGTGTGATTGCCCCATTGGTGATGAGCTGGGTCTGTGTGATTCCCCCATTGGTGATGAGCTGTGTCTGTGTGATTCCCCCATTGGTGATGAGCTGGGTCTGTGTGATTCCCCCATTAGTGATGAGCTGGGTCTGTGTGATTCCCCCATTGGTGATGAGCTGGGTCTGTGTGATTCCCCCATGGGTGATGAGCTGGGTCTGTGTGATTCCCCCATTGGTGATGAGCTGGGTCTGTGTGATTCCCCCATTGGTAATGAGCTGTGTCTGTGTGATTCCCCCATTGGTAATGAGCTGTGTCTATGTGATTCCCCCATTGGTGATGAGCTGGGTCTGTGTGATTCCCCCATGGGTGATGAGCTGGGTCTGTGTGATTCCCCCATTGGTGATGAGCTGGGTTTGTGTGATTACCGCCATTGGTGATGAGCTGGGTCTGTGTGATTACCGCCATTGTTGATGAGCTGGGTCTGTGTGATTACCCCCATTGGTGATGAGCTGGGTCTGTGTGATTACCCCCATTGGTGATGAGCTGGGTCTGTGTGATACCCCCATGGGTGATGAGCTGGGTCTGTGTGATTCCCCCATTGGTGATGAGCTGGTTCTGTGTGATTCCCCCATTGGTAAAGAGCTGTGTCTGTGTGATTCCCCCATTGGTAATGAGCTGTGTCTGTGTAATTCCCCCATTGGTGATGACCTGGTTCTGTGTGATTCCCCCATGGGTGATGAGCTTGGTCTGTGTGATTCCCCCATTGGTGATGACCTGGATCTCTGTGATTCCCCCACTGGTGATGAGCTGGGTCTGTGTGATTCCCCCATTGGTGATGAGCTGGGTCTATATGTTTCCCCCATTGGTGATGAGCTGGGTCTGTGTGATTCCCCCATTGGTGATGAGCTGGGTCTGTGTGATTCCCCCATTGGTGATGAGCTGGGTCTGTGTGATTCCCCCATTGGTGATAAGCTGAGTCTGTGTGATTCCCCCATGGGTGATGAGCTGGGTCTGTGTGATTCCCCCATTGGTGATGAGCTGGGTCTGTGTGATTCCCCCATTGGTGATGAGCTGGGTCTGTGTGATTCCCCCATTGGTGATGAGCTGGGTCTATATGTTTCCCCCATTGGTGATGAGCTGGGTCTGTGTGATTCCCCCATTGGTGATGAGCTGGGTCTGTGTGATTCCCCCATTGGTGATGAGCTGAGTCTGTGTGATTCCCCCTTTGGTGATGAGCTGGGTCTGTGTGATTCCCCCATTGGTGATGAGCTGGGTCTGTGTGATTCCCCCATTGGTGATGAGCTGGGTCTGTGTGATTCCCTTATTGGTGATGAGCTGGGTCTGTGTGATTCCCCCATTGTTGATGAGCTGGGTCTGTGTGATTCCCCCATTGGTGATGAGCTGGGTCTGTGTGATTCCCCCATTGGTGATGAGCTGAGTCTGTGTGATTCCCCCATTGGTGATGAGCTGGGTCTGTGTGATTCCCCCATTGGTGATGAGCTGGGTCTGTGTGATTCCCCCATTGTTGATGAGCTGGGTCTGTGTGATTCCCCCATTGGTGATGAGCTGGGTCTGTGTGATTCCCCCATTGGTGATGAGCTGGGTCTGTGTGATTCCCCCATTGGTGATGAGCTGGGTCTCTGTGATTCCCCCATTGGTGATGAGCTGGGTCTGTGTGATTCCCCCCATTGGTGATGACCTGGTTCTGTGTGATTCCCCATTGGTGATGACCTGGGTCTCTGTGATTCCCCCCATTGGTGATGAGCTGGGTCTGTGTGATTCTCCCCATTGGTGATGACCTGGGTCTCTGTGATTCCCCCCATTGGTGATAAGCTGGTTCTGTGTGATTCCTCCCATTAGTGATGAGCTGTGCCTGTGTGACTCACCCCATTGGTGATGAGCTGGGTCTGTGTGATTCCCCCCATTGGTGATGAGCTGGGTCTGTGTGATTCCCCCATTGGCGATAAACTGGGTCTGTGTGATTCCCCCCATTGGTGATGAGCTGGGTCTGTGTGATTCCCCCATTGGTGATGAGCTGGGTCTGTGTGATTACCGCCATTGGTGATGAGCTGGGTCTGTGTGATTCCCCCATGGGTGATGAGCTGGGTCTGTGTGATTCCCCCATTGGTGATGAGCTGGGTCTGTGTGACTCCCCCATTGGTAATGAGCTGTGTCTGTGTAATTCCCCCATTGGTGATGACCTGGTTCTGTGTGATTCCCCCATGGAGATGAGCTGGGTCTGTGTGATTCCCCCATTGGTGATGACCTGGGTCTCTGTGATTCCCCCCATTGGTGATGAGCTGGGTCTGTGTGATTCCCCCATTGGCGATGAGCTGGGTCTGTGTGATTCCCCCATTGGTGATGAGCTGGGTCTGTGTGATTCCCCCCATTGACGAAGAGCTGGGTCTGTGTGATTCCCCCATTGGTGATGAGCTGGGTCTGTGTGATTCCCCCATTGGTGATGAGCTGGGTCTGTGTGATTACCGCCATTGGTGATGAGCAGGGTCTGTGTGATTCCCCCATTGGCGATGAGCTGGGTCTGTGTGATTCCCCCACTGGTGATGAGCTGGGTCTCTGTGATTCCCCCACTGGTGATGAGCTGGGTCTGTGTGATTCCCCCATTGGTGATGAGCTGAGTCTGTGTGATTCCCCCATTGGTGATGAGCTGGGTCTCTGTGATTCCCCCACTGGTGATGAGCTGGGTCTGTGTGATTCCCCCATTGGTGATGAGCTGAGTCTGTGTGATTCCCCCATTTGTGATGAGCTGAGTCTGTGTGATTCCCCCATTGGTGATGACCTGGTTCTGTGTGATTCCCCCATGGAGATGAGCTGGGTCTCTGTGATTCCCCCACTGGTGATGAGCTGAGTCTGTGTGATTCCCCCATTCGTGATGAGCTGAGTCTGTGTGATTCCCCCATTGGTGATGAGCTGGGTCTGTGTGATTCCCTCATTGGTGATGAGCTGGGTCTGTGTGATTCCCCCATGGGTGATGAGCTGGGTCTGTGTGATTCCCCCATTGGTGATGAGCTGGGTCTGTGTGATTCCCTCATTGGTGATGAGCTGAGTCTTTGTGATTCCCCCATTGATGATCAGCTGGGTCTGTGTGATTCCCCCATTGGTGATGAGCTGGGTCTGTGTGATTCCCCCATTGGTGATGAGCTGGGTCTCTGTGATTCCCCCATTGGTGATGAGCTGGGTCTGTGTGACTCCCCCATTGGTGATGAGCTGCGTCTGTGTAATTCCCCCATGGGTGATGAGCTGGGTCTGTGTGATTCCCCCATTGGTGATGAGCTGGGTCTGTGTGATTCCCCCATTGGCGATGAGCTGGGTCTGTGTGATTCCCCCCATTATTGATGAGCTGGGTCTGTGTGATTCCTCCCATTGGTGATGAGCTGGGTCTGTGTAATTCCCCCCATTGGCGATGAGCTGGGTCTCTGTGATTCCCGCCATTGATGAAGAGCTGGGTCTGTGTGATTCCCCCATTGGTGATGAGCTGGGTCTGTGTGATTCCCACATTGGTGATGAGCTGGGTCTGTGTGATTACCGCCATTGTTGATGAGCTGGGTCTGTGTGATTACCCCCATTGGTGATGAGCTGGGTCTGTGTAATTCCCCCCATTGGCGATGAGCTGGGTCTCTGTGATTCCCGCCATTGATGAAGAGCTGGGTCTGTGTGATTCCCCCATTGGTGATGAGCTGGGTCTGTGTGATTCCCCCATTGGTGATGAGCTGGGTCTGTGTGATTCCCACATTGGTGATGAGCTGGGTCTGTGTGATTACCGCCATTGTTGATGAGCTGGGTCTGTGTGATTACCCCCATTGGTGATGAGCTGGGTCTGTGTGATTACCCCCATTGGTGATGAGCTGGGTCTGTGTGATACCCCCATGGGTGATGAGCTGGGTCTGTGTGATTCCCCCATTGGTGATGAGCTGGTTCTGTGTGATTCCCCCATTGGTAAAGAGCTGTGTCTGTGTGATTCCCCCATTGGTAATGAGCTGTGTCTGTGTAATTCCCCCATTGGTGATGACCTGGTTCTGTGTGATTCCCCCATGGGTGATGAGCTTGGTCTGTGTGATTCCCCCATTGGTGATGAGCTGGGTCTATATGTTTCCCCCATTGGTGATGAGCTGGGTCTGTGTGATTCCCCCATTGGTGATGAGCTGGGTCTGTGTGATTCCCCCATTGGTGATAAGCTGAGTCTGTGTGATTCCCCCATGGGTGATGAGCTGGGTCTGTGTGATTCCCCCATTGGTGATGAGCTGGGTCTGTGTGATTCCCCCCATTGGTGATGAGCTGGGTCTGTGTGATTCCCCCCATTGGTGATGAGTTGGGTCTGTGTGATTCCCCCATTGGTGATGAGCTGGGTCTGTGTGATTCCCCCATTGGTGATGAGCTGGGTCTATATGTTTCCCCCATTGGTGATGAGCTGGGTCTGTGTGATTCCCCCATTGGTGATGAGCTGGGTCTGTGTGATTCCCCCATTGGTGATGAGCTGAGTCTGTGTGATTCCCCCTTTGGTGATGAGCTGGGTCTGTGTGATTCCCCCATTGGTGATGAGCTGGGTCTGTGTGATTCCCCCATTGGTGATGAGCTGGGTCTGTGTGATTCCCCCATGGCTGATGAGCTGGGTCTGTGTGATTCCCCCATTGTTGATGAGCTGGGTCTGTGTGATTCCCCCATTGTTGATGAGCTGGGTCTGTGTGATTCCCCCATTGTTGATGAGCTGAGTCTTTGTGATTCCCCCATTGATGTTCAGCTGGGTCTGTGTGATTCCCCCATGGGTGATGAGCTGGGTCTGTGTGATTCCCCCATTGGTGATGAGCTGGGTCTGTGTGATTCCCCCCATGGGTGATGAGCTGGGTCTGTGTGATTACCGCCATTGGTGATGAGCTGAGTCTGTGTGATTCCCCCATGGGTGATGAGCTGGGTCTGTGTGATTCCCCCATTGTTGATGAGCTGGGTCTGTGTGATTCCCCCATTGGTGATGAGCTGGGTCTGTGTGATTCCCTTATTGGTGATGAGCTGGGTCTGTGTGATTCCCCCCATGGGTGATGAGCTGGGTCTGTGTGATTACCGCCATTGGTGATGAGCTGAGTCTGTGTGATTCCCCCATGGGTGATGAGCTGGGTCTGTGTGATTCCCACAATGGTGATGAACTGGGTCTGTGTGATTCCCCCATTGGTGATGAGCTGGGTCTGTGTGATTCCCCCCATTGGTGATGAGCTGGGTCTGTGTGATTCCCCCATTGGTGATGAGCTGGGTCTCTGTGATTCCCCCATTGGTGATGAGCTGGGTCTGTGTGATTCCCCCCATTGGTGATGACCTGGTTCTGTGTGATTCCCCATTGGTGATGACCTGGGTCTCTGTGATTCCCCCCATTGGTGATGAGCTGGGTCTGTGTGATTCCCCCATTGGTGATGACCTGGGTCTGTGTGATTCCTCCCATTAGTGATGAGCTGTGCCTGTGTGACTCACCCCATTGGTGATGAGCTGGGTCTGTGTGATTCCCCCCATTGGTGATGAGCTGGGTCTGTGTGATTCCCCCATTGGCGATAAACTGGGTCTGTGTGATTCCCCCCATTGGTGATGAGCTGGGTCTGTGTGATTCCCCCATTGGTGATGAGCTGGGTCTGTGTGATTACCGCCATTGGTGATGAGCTGGGTCTGTGTGATTCCCCCATGGGTGATGAGCTGGGTCTGTGTGATTCCCCCATTGGTGATGAGCTGGGTCTGTGTGACTCCCCCATTGGTAATGAGCTGTGTCTGTGTAATTCCCCCATTGGTGATGACCTGGTTCTGTGTGATTCCCCCATGGAGATGAGCTGGGTCTGTGTGATTCCCCCATTGGTGATGACCTGGGTCTCTGTGATTCCCCCCATTGGTGATGAGCTGGGTCTGTGTGATTCCCCCATTGGTGATGAGCTGGGTCTGTGTGATTCCCCCATTGGTGATGAGCTGGGTCTGTGTGATTCCCCCATTGGTGATGAGCTGGGTCTGTGTGATTCCCCCATTGGTGATGAGCTGGGTCTGTGTGATTCCCCCATTGGCGATGAGCTGGGTCTGTGTGATTCCCCCACTGGTGATGAGCTGGGTCTCTGTGATTCCCCCACTGGTGATGAGCTGGGTCTGTGTGATTCCCCCATTGGTGATGAGCTGAGTCTGTGTGATTCCCCCATTGGTGATGAGCTGGGTCTGTGTGATTCCCCCCATTGGTGATGAGCTGGGTCTGTGTGATTCCCCCACTGGTGATGAGCTGGGTCTCTGTGATTCCCCCACTGGTGATGAGCTGGGTCTGTGTGATTCCCCCATTGGTGATGAGCTGAGTCTGTGTGATTCCCCCATTCGTGATGAGCTGAGTCTGTGTGATTCCCCCATTGGTGATGAGCTGGGTCTGTGTGATTCCCTCATTGGTGATGACCTGGTTCTGTGTGATTCCCCCATGGAGATGAGCTGGGTCTGTGTGATTCCCCCCATTGGTGATGAGCTGGGTCTGTGTGATTCCCCCATTGGTGATGACCTGGGTCTCTGTGATTCCCCCACTGGTGATGAGCTGAGTCTGTGTGATTCCCCCATTCGTGATGAGCTGAGTCTGTGTGATTCCCCCATTGGTGATGAGCTGGGTCTGTGTGATTCCCTCATTGGTGATGAGCTGGGTCTGTGTGATTCCCCCATGGGTGATGAGCTGGGTCTGTGTGATTCCCCCATTGGTGATGAGCTGGGTCTGTGTGATTCCCTCATTGGTGATGAGCTGAGTCTTTGTGATTCCCCCATTGATGATCAGCTGGGTCTGTGTGATTCCCCCATTGGTGATGAGCTGGGTCTGTGTGACTCCCCCATTGGTGATGAACTGGGTCTGTGTGATTCCCCCATTGGTGATGAGCTGGGTCTGTGTGATTCCCCCATTGGTGATGAGCTGGGTCTGTGTGATTCCCCCATTGGCGATGAGCTGGGTCTGTGTGATTCCCCCCATTATTGATGAGCTGGGTCTGTGTGATTCCCCCATTGGTGATGAGCTGGGTCTGTGTGATTCCCCCATTGGTGATGAGCTGGGTCTGTGTGATTCCCCCATGAGTGATGTGCTGGGTCTGTGTGATTCCCCCCATTATTGATGAGCTGGGTCTGTGTGATTCCTCCCATTGGTGATGAGCTGGGTCTGTGTGATTCCCCCATGAGTGATGTGCTGGGTCTGTGTGATTCCCCCCATTATTGATGAGCTGGGTCTGTGTGATTCCCCCATTGGTGATGAGCTGGGTCTGTGTGATTCCCCCATTGGTGATGAGCTGGGTCTGTGTGATTCCCCCATTGGTGATGAGCTGGGTCTGTGTGATTCCTCCCATTGGTGATGAGCTGGGTCTGTGTGATTCCCCCCATTGGTGATGAGCTGGGTCTGTGTAATTCCCCCCATTATTGATGAGCTGGGTCTGTGTGATTCCCCCATTGGTGATGAGCTGGGTCTGTGTGATTCCCCCATTGGTGATGAGCTGGGTCTGTGTGATTCCCCCCATTATTGATGAGCTGGGTCTGTGTGATTCCCCCATTGGTGATGAGCTGGGTCTGTGTGATTCCTCCCATTGGTGATGAGCTGGGTCTGTGTGATTCCCCCCATTGGTGATGAGCTGGGTCTGTGTAATTCCCCCCATTGGCGATGAGCTGGGTCTGTGTGATTCCCCCATTGGTGATGAGCTGGGTCTCTGTGATTCCCGCCATTGATGAAGAGCTGGGTCTGTGTGATTCCCCCATTGGTGATGAGCTGGGTCTGTGTGATTCCCCCATTGGTGATGAGCTGGGTCTGTGTGATTCCCCAATTGGTGATGAGCTGGGTCTGTGTGATTCCCACATTGGTGATGAGCTGGGTCTGTGTGATTCCCCCATTGGTGATGACCTGGGTCTCTGTGATTCCCGCCATTGACGAAGAGCTGGGTCTGTGTGATTCCCCCCATGGGTGATGAGCTGGGTCTGTGTGATTCCCCCATTGGTGATGAGCTGGGTCTGTGTGATTCCCCCATTGGCGATGAGCTGGGTCTGTGTGATTCCCCCCATTGGTGATGAGCTGGGTCTGTGTGATTCCCCCCATTATTGATGAGCTGCGTCTGTGTAATTCCCCCATGGTTGATGAGCTGGGTCTGTGTGATTTCCCCATTGGTGATGAGCTGGGTCTGTGGGATTCCCCCATTGGTGATGAGCTGGGTCTGTGTGATTCCCCCATTGGTGATGAGCTGGGTCTGTGTGATTCCCCCCATTGGTGATGAGCTGGATCTGTGTGATTCCCCCGTTGGTGATAGGCTCGGTCTGTGTGATTCCCCCATTGGTGATGACCTGGGTCTCTGTGATTCCCGCCATTGATGAAGAGCTGGGTCTGTGTGATTCCCCCATTGGTGATGAGCTGGGTCTGTGTGATTCCCCAATTGGTGATGAGCTGGGTCTGTGTGATTCCCCAATTGGTGATGAGCTGGGTCTGTGTGATTCCCACATTGGTGATGAGCTGGGTCTGTGTGATTCCCCCATTGGTGATGACCTGGGTCTCTGTGATTCCCGCCATTGATGAAGAGCTGGGTCTGTGTGATTCCCCCATTGGTGATGAGCTGGGTCTGTGTGATTCCCCCATTGGTGATGAGCTGGGTCTGTGTGATTCCCCCATTGGTGATGAGCTGGATCTGTGTGATTCCCCCATTGGTGATGAGCTGGGTCTGTGTGATTCCCCCATTGGCGATGAGCTGAGTCTGTGTAATTCCCCCATGGGTGATGAGCTGGGTCTGTGTGATTCCCCCATTGGTGATGACCTGGGTCTCTGTGATTCCCGCCATTGATGAAGAGCTGGGTCTGTGTGATTCCCCCATTGGTGATGAGCTGGGTCTGTGTGATTCCCCCATTGGTGATGAGCTGGGTCTGTGTGATTCCCCCCATTATTGATGAGCTGCGTCTGTGTAATTCCCCCATGGTTGATGAGCTGGGTCTGTGTGATTTCCCCATTGGTGATGAGCTGGGTCTGTGTGATTCCCCCCATTGGTGATGAGCTGGGTCTGTGTGATTCCCCATTGGTGATGAGCTGGGTCTGTGTGATTCCCCATTGGTGATGAGCTGGGTCTGTGTGATTCCCCCCATTGGTGATGAGCTGGGTCTGTGTGATTCCCCCATTAGTGATGACCTGGGTCTGTGTGATTCCCCCATTGGTGATGAGCTGGGTCTGTGTGATTCCCCCATTGGTGATGAGCTGGGTCTGTGTGATTCCCCCATTGGTGATGAGCTGGGTCTGTGTGATTCCCCCCATTATTGATGAGCTGCGTCTGTGTAATTCCCCCATGGTTGATGAGCTGGGTCTGTGTGATTTCCCCATTGGTGATCAGCTGGGTCTGTGTGATTCCCCATTGGTGATGAGCTGAGTCTTTGTGATTCCCCCATTGGTGATGAGCTGGGTCTGTGTGATTCCCCCATTAGTGATGACCTGGGTCTGTGTGATTCCCCCATTGGTGATGAGCTGGGTCTGTGTGATTCCCCCCATTATTGATGAGCTGCGTCTGTGTAATTCCCCCATGGTTGATGAGCTGGGTCTGTGTGATTCCCCCGTTGGTGATGAGCTGGGTCTGTGTGATTCCCCCATTGGTGATGAGCTGTGACTGTCTAATTCCCCCCATTGGTGATGAGCTGGGACTGTGTGATTCCCACATTGGTGATGAGCTGGGTCTGTGTGATTCCCCCATTGGTGATGAGCTGGGTCTGTGTGATTCCCCCATTGGTGATGAGCTGGGTCTCTGTGATTCCCCCCATTGGTGATGAGCTGGGTCTGTGTGATTCCCCCATTGGTGATGAGCTGGGTCTATATGTTTCCCCTATTGGTGATGAGCAGGGTCTGTGTGATTCCCCCATTGGCGATGAGCTGTGAATGTCTAATTCATCCCATTGGTGATGAGCTGGGTCTGTGTGATTCCCCCATTGGTGATGACCTGGGTCTCTGTGATTCCCGCCATTGACGAAGAGCTGGGTCTGTGTGATTCCCCCATTGGTGATGAGCTGGGTCTGTGTGATTCCCCCATTGGAGATGAGCTGGGTCTGTGTGATTCCCCCATTGGTGATGAACTGGGTCTGTGTGATTCCCCCATTGGTGATGAGCTGGGTCTGTGTGATTCCCCCTATTGGTGATGAGCTGGGTCTGTGTGATTCCCCCATTGGTGATGAGCTGGGTCTGTGTGATTCCCCCATTGGTGATGAGCTGGGTCTGTGTGATTCCCCCATTGGTGATGAGCTGGGTCTGTGTGATTCCCCCATTGGTGATGAGCTGGGTCTGTGTGATTCCCCTCATTGGTGATGACCTGGGTCTGTGTGATTCCCCCATTGGTGATGAGCTGGGTCTGTGTGATTCCCCCATTGGTGATGAGCTGGGTCTGTGTGATTCCCCTCATTGGTGATGACCTGGGTCTGTGTGATTCCCCCATTGGTGATGAGCTGGGTCTGTGTGATTCCCCATTGGTGATGAGCTGGGTCTGTGTGATTCCCCATTGGTGATGAGCTGGGTCTCTGTGATTCCCCCATTGGTGATGAGCTCGGTCGGTGTGATTCCCCCCATTGGTGATGAGCTGGGTCTGTGTGATTCCCCCATTGGTGATGAGCTGGGTCTGTGTGATTCCCCCCATTCGTGATGAGCTGAGTCTGTGTGATTCCCCCATTCGTGATGGGCTGGGTCTGTGTGATTCCCCCATTGGTGATGAACTGGGTCTCTGTGATTCCCCCATTGGTGATGAGCTGGGTCTGTGTGATTCCCCCATTGGTGATGAGCTGAGTCTGTGTGATTCCCCCATTGGTGATGAGCTGGGTCTGTGTGATTCCCCCATTGGTGATGAGCTGGGTCTGTGTGATTCCCCCATTGGTGATGAGCTGGGTCTGTGTGATTCCCCCATTGGTGATGAGCTGGGTCTCTGTGATTCCCGCCATTGACGAAGAGCTGGGTCTGTGTGATTCTCCCATTGGTGATGACCTGGGTCTCTGTGATTCCCGCCATTGACGAAGAGCTGGGTCTGTGTGATTCTCCCATTGGTGATGACCTGGGTCTCTGTGATTCCCCCCATTGGTGATGAACTGGGTCTGTGTGATTCCCCCATTGGTGATGAGCTGGGTCTGTGTGATTCCCCCATGGGTGATGAGCTGCGTCTGTGTGATTCCCCCATTGGAGATGAGCTGGGTCTCTGTGATTCCCCCATTGGTGATGAACTGGGTCTGTGTGATTCCCCCATTTGTGATGAGCTGGGTCTGTGTGATTCCCCCATTGGTGATGAGCTGGGTCTGTGTGATTCCCCCATTGGTGATGAGCTGGGTCTGTGGGATTCCCCCCATTGGTGATGAGCTGGGTCTGTGTGATTCCCCCATTGGTGATGAACTGGGTCTGTGTGATTCCCCCCATTGGTGATGAGCTGGGTCTGTGTGATTCCCCCATTGGTGATGAGCTGGGTCTGTGTGATTCCCCCCATTGGTGATGACCTGGGTCTCTGTGATTCCCCCATTGGTGATGACCTGGGTCTCTGTGATTCCCGCCATTGACGAAGAGCTGAGTCTGTGTGATTCCCCCATTGGTGATGAGCTGGGTCTGTTTGATTCCCCCATTGGTGATGAACTGGGTCTGTGTGATTCCCCCCATTGGTGATGAACTGGGTCTGTGTGATTCCCCCATTGGTGATGAGATGGGTCTGTGTGATTCCCCCATTGGTGATGAGCTGGGTCTGTGTGATTCCCCATTGGTGATGAGCTGGGTCTGTGTGATTCCCCCATTGATGATGAGATGGGTCTGTGTGATTCCCCCATTGGTGATGAACTGGGTCTGTGTGATTCCCCCCATTCGTGATGAGCTGGATCTGTGTGATTCCCCCCATTGGTGATGAGCTGGGTCTGTGTGATTCCCCCCATTGGTGATGAGCTGGGTCTATGTGATTATCGCCATTGGTGATGAGCTGGGTCTGTGTGATTCCCACATTGGTGATGAGCTGGGTCTGTGTGATTCTCCCATTGGTGATGACCTGGGTCTCTGTGATTCCCGCCATTGACGAAGAGTTGGGTCTGAGTGATTCCCCCATGGGTGATGAGCTGGGTCTGTGGGATCCCCCCATTGGCGATGAGCTGTGACTGTGTAATTCCCCCCATTGGTGATGAGGTGGGTCTCTGTGATTCCCCCATTGGTGATGAGCTGGGTCTGTGTCATTCCCCCATGGGTGATGAGTTGGGTCTGTGTGATTCCCCCATTGGTGATGAGCTGGGTCTGTGTGATTCCCCCATTGGTGATGAACTGGGTCTGTGTGATTCCCCCATTGGTGATGAGCTGGGTCTGTGTAATTCCCCCATTGGTGATGAGCTGGGTCTGTGTGATTCCCCATTGGTGATGAGCTGGGTCTGTGTGATTCCCCCATTGGTGATGAACTCGGTCTGTGTGATTCCCCCATTGGTGATGAACTGGGTCTGTGTGATTCCCCCATTGGTGATGAACTGGGTCTGTGTGATTCCCCCATTGGTGATGAGCTGGGTCTGTGTGATTCCCCCATTGGTGATGAACTCGGTCTGTGTGATTCCCCCATTGGTGATGAACTGGGTCTGTGTGATTCCCCCATTGGTGATGAACTGGGTCTGTGTGATTCCCCCATTGGTGATGAGCTGGGTCTGTGTGATTCCCCCATTGGTGATGAGCTGGGTCTGTGTGATTCCCCCATTGGTGATGAGCTGGGTCTGTGTGATTCCCCCATTGGTGATGACCTGGGTCCCTGTGATTCCCCCATTGGTGATGAGCTGGGTCTGTGTGATTCCCCCATTGGTGATGAGCTGGGTCTGTGTAATTCCCCCATTGGTGATGAGCTGGGTCTCTGTAATTCCCCCATTGGTGATGAACTGGGTCTGTGTGATTCCCCCATTGGTGATGAACTGGGTCTGTGTAATTCCCCCATTGGTGATGAGCTGGGTCTGTGTGATTCCCCCATGGGTGATGAGCTGGGTCTGTGTGATTCCCGCATTGGTGATGAGCTGGGTCTGTGTGATTCCCCCCATTGGTGATGAGCTGGGTCTGTGTGATTCCCCCATTGGTGATGAGCTGGGTCTGTGTGATTCCCCCATTGATGATGAGCTGGGTCTGTGTGATTCCCCCATGGGTGATGAGCTGGGTCTGTGTGATTCCCCCATTGGTGATGAGCTGGGTCTGTGTGATTCCCCCCATTGGTGATGAGCTGGGTCTGTGTGATTCCCCCATTGGTGATGAGCTGGGTCTGTGTGATTCCCCCATTGGTGATGAGCTGGGTCTATATGTTTCCCCCATTGGTGATGAGCTGGGTCTGTGTGATTCCCCTCATTGGTGATGAGCTGGGTCTGTGTGATTCCCCCATGGGTGATGAAATGGTTCTGTGTGATTCCCCCATTGGTGATGAGCTGGGTCTGTGTGATTCCCCCATTGGTGATGAGCTGGGTCTATATGTTTCCCCCATTGGTGATGAGCTGGGTCTGTGTGATTCCCCCATTGGTGATAAGCTGGGTCTGTGTGATTCCCCCATTGGTGATGAGCTGGGTCTGTGTGATTCCCCCATTGGTGATGACCTGGATCTCTGTGATTCCCCCACTGGTGATGAGCTGGGTCTGTGTGATTCCCCCCATTGGTGATGACCTGGGTCTGTGTGATTCCCCCATTGGTGATGAGCTGAGTCTGTGTGATTCCCCCATGGGTGATGAGCTGGGTCTGTGTGATTCCCCCATGGGTGATGAGCTGGGTCTGTGTGATTCCCCCATTGGTGATGAGCTGAGTCTCTGTGATTCCCCCATTGGTGATGAGCTGGGTCTGTGTGACTCACCCCATGGGTGATGAGCTGGGTCTCTGTGATTCCCCCATTGGTGATGAGCTGGGTCTGTGTGATTCCCCCATTGGTGATGAGCTGGGTCTGTGTGATTCCCCCATGGGTGATGAGCTGGGTCTGTGTGATTCCCCCCATTCTTGATGAGCTGTGTCTGTGTGATTCCCCCATTGGTGATGAGCTGGGTCTGTGTGATTCCCCCATTGGTGATGAGCTGGGTCTGTGTGATTCCCCCATGGGTGATGAGCTGGGTCTGTGTGATTCCCCCCATTCTTGATGAGCTGGGTCTGTGTGATTCCCCCATTGGTGATGAACTGTGTCTGTGTGATTCCCCCATGGGTGATGATCTGGGTCTGTGTGATTCCCCCATGGGTGATGAACTGGGTCTGTGTGATTCCCCCATGGGTGATGATCTGGGTCTGTGTGATTCCCCCATGGGTGATGAGCTGGGTCTGTGTGATTCCCCCCATTGGTGATGAGCTGGGTCTGTGTGATTCCCCCATTGGTGATGAGCTGGGTCTGTGTGATTCCCCCATGGGTGATGAAATGGTTCTGTGTGATTCCCCCCATTGGTGATGAGCTGGGTCTGTGTGATTCCGCCATTGGTGATGAGCTGTGTCTGTGTGATTCCCCCATTGCTGATGAGCTGGGTCTGTGTGATTCCCCCATTGGTGATGAGCTGGGTCTGTGTGATTCCCCCATTGGTGATGAGCTGGGTCTGTGTGATTCCCCCATTGCTGATGAGCTGGGTCTGTGTGATTCCCCCATTGCTGATGAGCTGGGTCTGTGTGATTCCCCCATTGCTGATGAGTTGGGTCTGTGTGATTCCCCCATTGGTGATGAACTGGGTCTGTGTGATTCCCCCATTGGTGATGAACTGTGTCTGTGTGATTCCCCCATTGGTGATGAGCTGGGTCTGTGTGATTCCCCCATTGGTGATGAACTGGGTCTGTGTGATTCCCCCATTGGTGATGAGCTGGGTCTGTGTGATTCCCCCCATTGGTTGATGAGCTGGGTCTGTGTGATTCCCCCATTGGTGATGAACTGGGTCTGTGTGATTCCCCATTGGTGATGAGCTGGGTCTGTGTGATTCCCCCCATTGGTGATGAGCTGGGTCTGTGTGATTCCCCCATTGCTGATGAGCTGGGTCTGTGTGATTCCCCCATTGCTGATGAGCTGGGTCTGTGTGATTCCCCCATTGCTGATGAGTTGGGTCTGTGTGATTCCCCCATTGGTGATGAACTGGGTCTGTGTGATTCCCCCATTGGTGATGAACTGGGTCTGTGTGATTCCCCCATTGGTGATGAACTGGGTATGTGTGATTCCCCCCATTGGTGATGAGCTGGGTCTGTGTGATTCCCCCATTGGTGATGAGCTGGGTCTGTGTGATTCCCCCATTGGTGATGAACTGGGTATGTGTGATTCCCCCCATTGGTTGATGAGCTGGGTCTGTGTGATTCCCCCATTGGTGATGAACTGGGTCTGTGTGATTCCCCATTGGTGATGAGCTGGGTCTGTGTGATTCCCCCCATTGGTGATGAGCTGGGTCTGTGTGATTCCCCCATTGGTGATGAGCTGGGTCTGTGTGATTCCCCCCATTGGTGATGAGCTGGGTCTGTGTGATTGCCCCCATTGCTGATGAGCTGGGTCTGTGTGATTCCTCCCATTAGTGATGAGCTGTGCCTGTGTGACTCACCCCATTGGTGATGAGCTGGGTCTGTGTGATTCCCCCATGGGTGATGAACTGGGTCTGTGTGATTCCCCCCATGGGTGATGAGCTGGGTCTGTGTGATTCCCCCATTGGTGATGAGCTAGGTCTGTGTGATTCCCCCCATTGGTGATGAGCTGGGTCTGTGTGATTCCCCCATTGGTGATGAGCTGGGTCTGTGTGACTCACCCCATTGGTGATGAGCTGGGTCTGTGTGATTCCCCCATTGGCGATGAGCTGAGTCTTTGTGATTCCCCCATGGGTGATGAACTGGGTCTGTGTGATTCCCCCCATTGGTGATCAGCTGGGTCTGTGTGATTCCCCCATGGGTGATGAGCTGGGTCTGTGTGATTCCCCCATTGGTGATGAGCTGGGTCTGTGTGATTCCCCCATTGGTGATGAGCTGGGTCTGTGTGATTCCCCCCATTGGTGATGAGCTGGGTCTGTGTGATTCCCCCATTGGTGATGAACTGTGTCTGTGTGATTCCCCCATTGGTGATGAGCTGGGTCTGTGTGATTCCCCCTTTGGTGATGAGCTGAGTCTGTGTGATTCCCCCTTTGGTGATGAGCTGGGTCTGTGTGATTCCCCCATTGGTGATGAGCTGAGTCTGTGTGATTCCCCCTTTGGTGATGAGCTGGGTCTGTGTGATTCCCCCCATTGGTGATGAACTGGGTCTGTGTGATTCCCCCATTGGCGATGAGCTGGGTCTGTGTGATTCCCCCATTGGTGATGAGCTGGGTCTGTGTGATTCCCCCCATGGTTGATGAACTGGGTCTGTGTGATTCCCCCATTGGCGATGAGCTGGGTCTGTGTGATTCCCCCATTGGTGATGAGCTGGGTCTGTGTGATTCCCCCATTGGTGATGAGCTGGGTCTGTGTGATTCCCCCTTTGGTGATGAGCTGAGTCTGTGTGATTCCCCCTTTGGTGATGAGCTGGGTCTGTGTGATTCCCCCCATTGGTGATGAGCTGGGTCTCTGTGATTCCCCCATTGGTGATGAGCTGGGTCTGTGTGATTCCCCCCATTGGTGATGAGCTGGGTCTGTGTGATTCCCCCTTTGGTGATGAGCTGGGTCTGTGTGATTCCCCCTTTGGTGATGAGCTGGGTCTGTGTGATTCCCCCTTTGGTGATGAGCTGAGTCTGTGTGATTCCCCCTTTGGTGATGAGCTGGGTCTGTGTGATTCCCCCATTGGTGATGAGCTGGGTCTGTGTGATTCCCCCATTGGTGATGAGCTGAGTCAGTGTGATTCCCCCTTTGGTGATGAGCTGGGTCTGTGTGATTCCCCCATTGGTGATGAGCTGGGTCTGTGTTATTCCCCCCATTGGTGATGAGCTGGGTCTGTGTGATTCCCCCATTGGTGATGAGCTGGGTCTGTGTGATTCCCCCCATTAGTGATGAACTGGGTCGGTGTGATTCCCCCATGGGTGATGAGCTGTGTCTGTGTGATTCCCCCATTGGTGATGAGCTGGGTCTGTGTGATTCCCCCCATTCGTGATGAGCTGGGTCTGTGTGATTCCCCCATTGGTGATGACCTGGGTCTGTGTGATTCCCCCATTGGTGATGAGCTGAGTCTGTGTGATTCCCCCATTGGTGATGAGCTGGGTCTGTGTGATTCCCCCATGGGTGATGAGCTGGGTCTGTGTGATTCCCCCATGGGTGATGAACTGGTTCTGTGTGATTCCCCCCATTGGTGATGAGCTGGGTCTGTGTGATTCCCCCATTGGTGATGAGCTGGGTCTGTGTGATTCCCCCATTGGTGATGAGCTGGGTCTGTGTGACTCACCCCATTGGTGATGAGCTGGGTCTGTGTGATTCCCCCCATTGGTGATGAGCTGGGTCTGTGTTATTCCCCCATTGGTGATGAGCTGGGTCTGTGTGATTCCCCCATTGGTGATGAGCTGGGTCTCTGTGATTCCCCCATTGGTGATGAGCTGGGTCTGTGTGATTCCCCCATTGGTGATGAGCTGGGTCTGTGTGATTCCCCCATGGGTGATGAGCTGGGTCTGTGTGATTCCCCCATTAGTGATGAGCTGGGTCTGCGTGATTCCCCCATTGGCGATGAGCTGAGTCTTTATGATTCTCCCATTGGTGATGAAATGGTTCTGTGTGATTCCCCCATGGGTGATGAGCTGGGTCTGTGTGATTCCCCCCATTCTTGATGAGCTGCGTCTGTGTAATTCCCCCCATTGGTGATGAGCTGAGTCTTTGTGATTCCCCCATGGGTGATGAGCTGGGTCTGTGTGATTCCCCCATTGGTGATGAGCTCGGTCTGTGTGATTCCCCCCATTCTTGATGAGCTGCGTCTGTGTAATTCCCCCCATTGGTGATGAGCTGAGTCTTTGTGATTCCCCCATGGGTGATGAGCTGGGTCTGTGTGATTCCCCCCATTGGTAATGAGCTGAGTCTGTGTGATTCCCCCATTGGTGATGAGCTGGGTCTGTGTGATTCCCCCCATTCGTGATGAGCTGGGTCTTTGTGATTCCCCCATGGGTGATGAGCTGGGTCTGTGTGATTCCCCCCATTGGTAATGAGCTGCGTCTGTGTAATTCCCCCCATTGGTGATGAGCTGAGTCTTGTGATTCCCCCATGGGTGATGAGCTGGGTCTGTGTGATTCCCCCATTGGTGATGAGCTCGGTCTGTGTGATTCCCCCCATTCTTGATGAGCTGCGTCTGTGTAATTCCCCCCATTGGTGATGAGCTGAGTCTTTGTGATTCCCCCATGGGTGATGAGCTGGGTCTGTGTGATTCCCCCCATTGGTAATGAGCTGGGTCTGTGTGATTCCCCCCATTGGTGATGAGCTGAGTCTGTGTGATTCCCCCATTGGTGATGAGCTGAGTCTGTGTGATTCCCCCATGGGTGATGAGCTGGGTCTGTGTGATTCCCCCATGGGTGATGAGCTGGGTCTGTGTGATTACCGCCATTCGTGATGATCTGAGTCTGTGTGATTCCCCCATGGGTGATGAGCTGGGTTTGTGTGATTACCGCCATTGGTGATGAGCTGGGTCTGTGTGATTACCCCCATTGGTGATGAGCTGGGTCTGTGTGATTCCCCCATTGGTGATGAGCTGGGTCTGTGTGATTCCCCCATTGGTGATGAGCTGGGTCTGTGTGATTCCCTCATTGGTGATGAGCTGGGTCTGTGTGATTCCCCCATTGGTAATGAGCTGTGTCTGTGTAATTCCCCCATTGGTGATGAGCTGGGTCTGTGTGATTCCCCCATTGGTGATGAGCTGGGTCTGTGTGATTCCCCCATTGGTAATGAGCTGTGTCTGTGTAATTCCCCCATTGGTGATGACCTGGTTCTGTGTGATTCCCCCATGGGTGATGAGCTGGGTCTGTGTGATTCCCCCATTGGTGATGAGCTGGGTCTGTGTGATACCCCCATGGGTGATGAGCTGGGTCTGTGTGATTCCCCCATTGGTGATGAGCTGGGTCTGTGTCATTCCCCCATTGGTGATGAGCTGGGTCAGTGTGATTCCCCCATTGGTGATGAGCTCGGTCTGTGTGATTCCCCCATTGGTAATGAGCTGTGTCTGTGTAATTCCCCCATTGGTGATGACCTGGTTCTGTGTGATTCCCCCATGGGTGATGAGCTGGGTCTGTGTGATTCCCCCATTGGTGATGAGCTGGGTCTATATGTTTCCCCCATTGGTGATGAGCTGGGTCTGTGTGATTCCCCCATTGGTGATGAGCTGGGTCTGTGTGATTCCCCCCATTGGTGATGAGCTGGGTCTGTGTGATTCCCCCCATTGGTGATGAGCTGAGTCTGTGTGATTCCCCCTTTGGTGATGAGCTGGGTCTGTGTGATTCCCCCATTGATGATCAGCTGGGTCTGTGTGATTCCCCCATTGGTGATGAGCTGGGTCTGTGTGATTCCCCCCATTGGTGATGAGCTGGGTCTGTGTGATTCCCCCCATTGGCGATGAGCTGAGTCTGTGTGATTCCCCCATTGGTGATGAGCTGAGTCTTTGTGATTCCCCCATTGATGATCTGCTGGGTCTGTGTGATTCCCCCTTTGGTGATGAGCTGGGTCTGTGTGATTCCCCCCATTGGTGATGAGCTGGGTCTGTGTGATTCCCCCCATTGGCGATGAGCTGAGTCTGTGTGATTCCCCCATTGGTGATGAGCTGCGTCTGTGTGATTCCCCCATTGGTGATGAGCTGGGTCTGTGTGATTCCCCCATTGGTGATGAGCTGGGTCTGTGTGATTCCCCCCATTGACGAAGAGCTGGGTCTGTGTGATTCCCCCCATTGGTAATGAGCTGGGTCTGTGTGATTCCCCCCATTGACGAAGAGCTGGGTCTGTGTGATTACCGCCATTGGTGATGAGCTGGGTCTGTGTGATTCCCCCATGGGTGATGAGCTGGGTCTGTGTGATTACCGCCATTGGTGATGAGCTGGGTCTGTGTGATTCCCCCATTGGTGATGAGCTGGGTCTGTGTGATTCCCCCCATGGGTGATGAGTGGGTCTGTGTGATTCCCCCATTGGTGATGAGCTGGGTCTGTGTGATTCCCCCCATTGGTGATGAGCTGGGTCTGTGTGATTCCCCCCCATTGGTGATGAGCTGGGTCTGTGTGATTCCCCCATTGGTGATGAGCTGAGTCTGTGTGATTCCACCATTGGTGATGACCTGGGTCTGTGTGATTCCCCCCATTGGTGATGAGCTGGGTCTGTGTGATTCCCCCCATTGGTGATGAGCTGGGTCTGTGTGATTCCCCCATTGGCGATAAACTGGGTCTGTGTGATTCCCCCATAGGTGATGAGCTGGGTCTGTGTGATTCCCCCATAGGTGATGAGCTGGGTCTGTGTGATTCCCCCATTGGTAATGAGCTGGGTCTGTGTGATTCCCCCCATTGGTGATGAGCTGGGTCTGTGTGATTCCCCCCATTGGCGATGAGCTGGGTCTGTGTGATTCCCCCATTGGTAATGAGCTGTGTCTGTGTAATTCCCCCATTGGTGATGACCTGGGTCTGTGTAATTCCCCCATTGGTAATGAGCTGTGTCTGTGTGATTCCCCCATTGGTGATGAGCTGGGTCTGTGTGATTCCCCCATTGGTGATGAGCTCGGTCTGTGTGATTCCCCCATTGGTAATGAGCTGGGTCTGTGTGATTCCCCCCATTGGTGATGAGCTGGGTCTGTGTGATTCCCCCCATTGGCGATGAGCTGGGTCTGTGTGATTCCCCCATTGGTAATGAGCTGTGTCTGTGTAATTCCCCCATTGGTGATGAGCTGGGTCTGTGTGATTCCCCCATTGGTGATGAGCTGGGTCTGTGTGATTCCCCCCATAGGAGATGAGCTGGGTCTTTGTGATTCCCCCATTGATGATCAGCTGGGTCTGTGTGATTCCCCCACTGGTGATGAGCTGGGTCTTTGTGATTCCCCCATGGGTGATGAGCTGGGTCTGTGTGATTCCCCCATGGGTGATGAGCTGAGTCTTTGTGATTCCCCCATTGGTGATGAGCTGAGTCTTTGTGATTCCCCCATTGGTGATGAGCTGGGTCTGTGTGATTCCCCCATGGGTGATGAGCTGGGTCTGTGTGATTCCCCCATTGGTGATGAGCTGAGTCTTTGTGATTCCCCCATTGGTGATGAGCTGGGTCTGTGTGATTCCCCCATGGGTGATGAGCTGGGTCTGTGTGATTCCCCCATTGGTGATGAGCTGGGTCTGTGTGATTCCCCCCATTGGTGATGAGCAGGGTCTGTGTGATTCCCCCCATTTCTGATTAGCTGGGTCTGTGTGATTCCCCCCATTGGTGATGAGCTGGGTCTCTGTGATTCCCCCACTGGTGATGAGCTGGGTCTGTGTGATTCCCCCATTGGTTATGAGCTGGGTCTGTGTGATTCCCCCCATTCGTGATGAGCTGGGTCTGTGTGATTCCCCCATTCGTGATGAGCTGGGTCTGTGTGATTCCCCCATGGGTGATGAGCTGCGTCTGTGTGATTCCCCCATTGGTGATGAGCTGGGTCTGTGTGATTCCCCCATTGGTGATGAGCTGGGTCTGTGTGATTCCCCCATTGGCGATGAGCTGGGTCTGTGTGATTCCCCCCATTGGTGATGAGCTGGGTCTGTGTGATTCCCCCCATTATTGATGAGCTGCGTCTGTGTAATTCCCCCATGGTTGATGAGCTGTGTCTGTGTGATTCCCCCCATTATTGATGAGCTGGGTCTGTGGGATTCCCCCATTGGTGATGAGCTGTGTCTGTGTGATTCCCCCATTGGTGATGAGCTGGGTCTGTGTAATTCCCCCCATTGGCGATGAGCTGAGTCTTTGTGATTCCTCCCATTGGTGATGAACTGGGTCTGTGTGATTCCCACATTGGTGATGAGCTGGGTCTGTGTGATTCCCCCATTGGTGATGACCTGGGTCTCTGTGATTCCCGCCATTGACGAAGAGCTGGGTCTGTGTGATTCCCCCATTGGTGATGAGCTGGGTCTGTGTGATTCCCCCATTGATGATCAGCAGGGTCTGTGTGATTCCCCCATTGGCGATGAGCTGAGTCTGTGTAATTCCCCCATTGGTGATCAGCTGGGTCTGTGTGATTCCCCCCATTGGTGATGAGCTGGGTCTGTGTGTTTCCCCATTGGTGATGAGCTGGGTCTGTGTGATTCCCCCCATTGGTGATGAGCTGGGTCTGTGTGATTCCCCCCATTATTGATGAGCTGCGTCTGTGTAATTCCCCCATGGTTGATGAGCTGGGTCTGTGTGATTCCCCCGTTGGTGATGAGCTGGGTCTGAGTGATTCCCCCATGGGTGATGAGCTGGGTCTGTGGGATCCCCCCATTGGCGATGAGCTGTGACTGTGTAATTCCCCCCATTGGTGATGAGGTGGGTCTCTGTGATTCCCCCATTGGTGATGAGCTGGGTCTGTGTCATTCCCCCATTGGTGATGAGCTGGGTCTGTGTGATTCCCCCATTGGTGATGAACTGGGTCTGTGTGATTCCCCCATTGGTGATGAACTGGGTCTGTGTGATTCCCCCATTGGTGATGAACTGGGTCTGTGTGATTCCCCCATTGGTGATGAACTGGGTCTGTGTGATTCCCCCATTGGTGATGAACTGGGTCTGTGTGATTCCCCCATTGGTGATGAACTGGGTCTGTGTGATTCCCCCATTGGTGATGAGCTGGGTCTCTGTAATTCCCCCATTGGTGATGAACTGGGTCTGTGTAATTCCCCCATTGGTGATGAGCTGGGTCTCTGTGATTCCACCCATTGGTGATGAGCTGGATCAGTGTGATTCCCCCCATTGGTGATGAGCTGGGTCTGTGTGATTCCCCCATGGGTGATGAGCTGGGTCTGTGTAATTCCCCCATGGGTGATGAGCTGGGTCTGTGTGATTCCCCCATTTGTGATGAGCTGGGTCTGTGTGATTCCCCCCATTGGTGATGAGCTGGGTCTGTGTGATTTCCCCCATTGGTGATGAGCTGGGTCTGTGTGATTCCCCCATTGGTGATGAGCTGGGTCTGTGTGATTCCCCCCATTCGTGATGAGCTGATTCTTTGTGATTCCCCCCATGGGTGATGAGCTGGGTCTGTCGGATTCCCCCATTGGTGATGAGCTGGGTCTGTGTGATTCCCCCATTGGTGATAAGCTGGGTCTGTGTAATTCCCCCATTGGTGATGAGCTGGGTCTGTGTGATTCCCCCCATTCGTGATGAGCTGATTCTTTGTGATTCCCCCCATGGGTGATGAGCTGGGTCTGTCGGATTCCCCCATTGGTGATGAGCTGGGTCTGTGTGATTCCCCCATTGGTGATAAGCTGGGTCTGTGTAATTCCCCCATTGGTGATGAGCTGGGTCTGTGTGATTCCCCCATGGGTGATGACCTGGGTCTGTGTGATTCCCCCATTGGTGATGAGCTGGGTCTGTGTGATTCCCCCATTAGTGATGAGCTGGGTCTGTGTGATTCCCCCATTGGTGATGATCTGGGACAGTGTGATTCCCCCATTGGTGATGAGCTGGGTCTGTGTGATTCCCCCATTGGTGATGACCTGGGTCTCTGTGATTCCCCGATTGGTGATGAGCTGGGTCTGTGTAATTCCCCCATTGGTGATGAGCTGGGTCTGTGTGATTCCCCCATTGGTGATGAGCTGGGTCTGTGTGATTCCCCCATTGGTGATGAGCTGGGTCTGTGTAATTCCCCCATTGGTGATGAGCTGGGTCTGTGTAATTCCCCCATTGGTGATGAGCTGGGTCTGTGTAATTCCCCCATTGGTGATGAGCTGGGTCTCTGCGATTCCCACATTGGTGATGAGCTGGGTCTGTGTGATTCCCCCATTGGTGATGAGCTGGGTCTGTGTAATTCCCCCATTGGTGATGAGCTGGGTCTGTGTAATTCCCCCATTGGTGATGAGCTGGGTCTGTGTAATTCCCCCATTGGTGATGAGCTGGGTCTCTGCGATTCCCCCATTGGTGATGAGCTGGGTCTGTGTGATTCCCCCATGGGTGATGAGCTGGGTCTGTGCGATTCCCCCATTGGTGATGAGCTGGGTCTGTGTGATTCCCCCTTTGGTGATGAGCTGGGTCTGCGTAATTCCCCCATTGGTGATGAGCTGGGTCTGCGTGATTCCCCCATTGGTGATGAGCTGGGTCTGTGTAATTCCCCCATTGGTGATGAGCTGGGTCTGTGTAATTCCCCCATTGGTGATGAGCTGGGCCTGGGTGATTCCCCCCATTGGTGATGAGCTGGGTCTGTGTGATTCCCCCCATTGGTGATGAGCTGGGTCTGTGTGATTCCCCCATTGGTGATGAGCTGGGTCTTTGTAAATTCCCCCATTGGTGATGAGCTGGGTCTGTGTGATTCCCCCCATTGGTGATGAGCTGGGTCTGCGTAATTCCCCCATTGGTGATGAGCTGGGTCTGTGTGATTCCCCCATTGGTGATGAGCTGGGTCTGTGTAATTCCCCCATTGGTGATGAGCTGGGCCTGGGTGATTCCCCCCATTGGTGATGAGCTGGGTCTGTGTGATTACCCCATTGGTGATGAGCTGGGTCTGTGTGATTCCCCCATTGGTGATGACCTGGGTCTGTGTAATTCCCCCCATTGTTGATGAGCTGGGTCTGTGTGATTCCCCCATTGGTGATGACCTGGGTCTCTATGATTCCCCCATTGGTGATGAGCTGGGTCTGTGTGATTCCCCCATTGGAGATGAGCTCGGTCTGTGTAATGCCCCCCATTGCTGATGAGCTGAGTCTTTGTGATTCCCCCCATTCGTGATGAGCTGCGTCTGTGTAATTCCCACATGGGTGATGAGCTGGGTCTGTGTGATTCCCCCATTGGTGATGAGCTGGGTCTGTGTGATTCCCCCATTGGCGATGAGCTGGGTCTGTGTGATTCCCCCCATTGGTGATGAGCTGCGTCTGTGTAATTCCCCCATGGGTGATGAGCTGGGTCGGTGTGATTCCCCCATGGGTGATGAACTGTGTCTGTGTCATTCCCCCATTGGTGATGAGCTGGGTCTGTGTGATTCCCCCATTGGCGATGAGCTGTGACTGTCTAATTCCCCCCATTGGTGATGAGCTGGGTCTGTGTGATTCCCCCATTGGTGATGAGCTGGGTCTGTGTGATTCCCCCATTGGTGATGACCTGGGTCTGTGTGATTCCCCCATTGGTCATGGGCTGGGTCTGTGTGATTCCCCCATTGGTGATGAGCTGGGTCTGTGTAATTCCCCCATTGGTGATGAGCTGGGTCTCTGTGATTCACCCATTGGTGATGAGCTGGGTCTGTGTGATTCCCCCATTGGTGATGAGCTGGGTCTGTGTGATTCTCCCATTGGTGATGAGCAGGGTCTGTCTGATTCCCCCATTGGTGATGAGCTGAGTCTTTGTGATTCCCCCATTGGTGATAGGCTGGGTCTGTGTGATTCCCCCATTCGTGATGAGCTGGGTCTGTGTGATTCCCCCATTGGTGATGAGCTGGGTCTGTGTGATTCCCCCCATTGGTGATGAGCTGGGTCTATATGTTTCCCCCATTGGTGATGAGCTGGGTCTGTGTGATTCCCCCCATTTGTGATTAGCTGGGTCTGTGTGATTCCCCCATTGGTGATGAGCTGGGTCTGTGTGATTCCCCCCATTGGTGATGAGCTGGGTCTGTGTGATTCCCCCATTGGTGATGAGCTGGGTCTGTGTGATTCCCCCATTGGTGATGAGCTGGGTCTATATGTTTCCCCCATTGGTGATGAGCTGGGTCTGTGTGATTCCCCCATTGGTGATGAGCTGGGTCTGTGTGATTCCCCCATTGGTGATGAGCTGGGTCTGTGTGATTCCCCCCATTTGTGATTAGCTGGGTCTGCGTGATTCCCCCATTGGTGATGAGCTGGGTCTGTGTGATTCCCCCATGGGTGATGAAATGGTTCTGTGTGATTCCCCCATGGGTGATGAGCTGGGTCTGTGTAATTCCTCCCATGGGTGATGAGCTGCGTCTTTGTGATTCCCCCATGGGTGATGAGCTGGGTCTGTGTGATTCCCCCATTGGTGATGAGCTGGTTCTGTGTGATTCCCCCATGGGTGATGAGCTGGGTCTGTGTGATTCCCCCATTGGTGATGAGCTGGTTCTGTCTGATTCCCCCATGGGTGATGAGCTGGGTCTGTGTGATTCCCCCATTGGTGATGAGCTGGGTCTGTGTGATTCCCCCATTGACGAAGAGCTGGGTCTGTGTGATTCCCCCATTGGTGATGAGCTGGGTCTGTGTGATTCCCCCATTGGCGATGAGCTGGGTCTGTGTGATTCCCCCATTGGTGATGAGCTGGGTCTGTGTGATTCCCCCATTGGCGATGAGCTGGGTCTGTGTGATTCCCCCATTGGTGATGAGCTGGGTCTGTGTGATTCCCCCATTGACGAAGAGCTGGGTCTGTGTGATTCCCCCATTGGTGATGAGCTGGGTCTGTGTGATTCCCCCATTGGCGATGAGCTGGGTCTGTGTGATTCCCCCCATTGGTGATGAGATGGGTCTGTGTGATTCCCCCGTTGGTGATGAGCTGGGTCTGTGTGATTCCCCCATTGGCGATGAGCTGGGTCTGTGTGATTCCCCCCATTGGTGATGAGATGGGTCTGTGTGATTCCCCCCATTATTGATGAGCTGCGTCTGTGTAATTCCCCCATGGTTGATGAGCTGGGTCTGTGTGATTCCCCATTGGTGATGAGCTGGGTCTGTGTGATTCCCCATTGGTGATGAGCTGGGTCTGTGTGATTCCCCCATTGGTGATGAGCTGTGACTGTCTAATTCCCCCCATTGGTGATGAGCTGGGTCTGTGTGATTCCCCCGTTGGTGATGAGCTGGGTCTGTGTGATTCCCCCATTGGTGATGAGCTGTGACTGTCTAATTCCCCCCATTGGTGATGAGCTGGGTCTGTGTGATTCCCCCATTGGTGATGAGCTGGGTCTGTGTGATTCCCCCATTGGTGATGAGCTGTGACTGTCTAATTCCCCCCATTGGTGATGAGCTGGGTCTGTGTGATTCCCCATTGGTGATGAGCTGGGTCTGTGTGATTCCCCCATTGGTGATGAGCTGTGACTGTCTAATTCCCCCCATTGGTGATGAGCTGGGTCTGTGTGATTCCCCCATTGGTGATGAGCTGGGTCTGTGTGATTCCCCCATTGGTGATGAGCTGGGTCTGTGTGATTCCCCCATTGGTGATGAGCTGGGTCTGTGTGATTCCCCCATTGGTGATGAGCTGGGTCTGTGTGATTCCCCCCATTGGTGATGAGCTGGGTCTCTGTGATTCCTGCCATTGACGAAGAGCTGGGTCTGTGTGATTCCCCCATTGGTGATGAGCTGTGACTGTCTAATTCCCCCCATTGGTGATGAGCTGGGTCTGTGTGATTCCCCCATGGTTGATGAGCTGGGTCTGTGTGATTCTCCCATTGGTGATGAGCTGGGTCTGTGTGATTCCCCCATTGGTGATGAGCTGGGTCTGTGTGATTCCCCCATTGGTGATGAGCTGGGTCTGTGTGATTCCCCCATTGGTGATGAGCTGGGTCTGTGTGATTCCCCCCATTGGTGATGAGCTGGGTCTCTGTGATTCCCGCCATTGACGAAGAGCTGGGTCTGTGTGATTCTCCCATTGGTGATGACCTGGGTCTCTGTGATTCCCGCCATTAACGAAGAGCTGGGTCTGTGTGATTCCCCCATTGGTGATGAACTGGGTCTGTGTGATTCCCCCATTGGTGATGAGCTGGGTCTGTGTGATTCCCCCATTGGTGATGAACTGGGTCTGTGTGATTCCCCCATTGGTGATGAGCTGGGTCTGTGTGATTCCCACATTGGTGATCAGCTGGGTCTGTGTGATTCTCCCATTGGTGATGACCTGGGTCTCTGTGATTCCCGCCATTGACGAAGAGCTGAGTCTGTGTGATTCCCCCATTGGTGATGAGCTGGGTCTGTGTGATTCCCCCATTGGTGATGAGCTGGGTCTATGTGATTCCCCCATTGGTGATGAGCTGGGTCTGTGTGATTCCCCCATTGGTGATGAGCTGGGTCTGTGTGATTCCCCATTGGTGATGAGCTGGGTCTGTGTGATTCCCCCCATTCGTGATGAGCTGGGTCTGTGTGATTCCCCCCATTGGTGATGAGCTGGGTCTATGTGATTATCGCCATTGGTGATGAGCTGGGTCTGTGTGATTCCCCCATTGGTGATGAGCTGGGTCTGTGTGATTCTCCCATTGGTGATGAGCTGGGTCTGTGTGATTCCCACATTGGTGATGAGCTGGGTCTGTGTGATTCCCACATTGGTGATGAGCTGGGTCTCTGTGATTCCCGCCATTGACGAAGAGCTGGGTCTGAGTGATTCCCCCATGGGTGATGAGCTGGGTCTGTGGGATCCCCCCATTGGCGATGAGCTGTGACTGTCTAATTCCCCCCATTGGTGATGAGGTGGGTCTCTGTGATTCCCCCATTGGTGATGAGCTGGGTCTGTGTCATTCCCCCATGGGTGATGAGCTGGGTCCCTGTGATTCCCGCATTGGTGATGAGCTGGGTCTGTGTAATTCCCCCATTGGTGATGAGCTGGGTCTGTGTGATTCCCCCATTGGTGATGAGCTGGGTCTGTGTGTTTCCCCCATTGGTGATGAGCTGGGTCTGTGTAATTCCCCCATTGGTGATGAGCTGGGTCTCTGTGATTCCCCCATTGGTGATGAGCTGGGTCTGTGTTATTCCCCCATTGGTGATGAGCAGGGTCTCTGTAATTCCCCCATTGGTGATGAACTGGGTCTGTGTGATTCCCCCATTGGTGATGAACTGGGTCTCTGTGATTCCCCCCATTGGTGATGAGCTGGGTCTGTGTGATTCCCCCCATTGGTGATGAGCTGGGTCTGTGTCCTTCCCCCATTGGTGATGAACTGGGTCTCTGTGATTCCCCCCATTGGTGATGAGCTGGGTCTGTGTGATTCCCCCCATTGGTGATGAGCTGGGTCTGTGTCCTTCCCCCATTGGTGATGAGCTGGGTCTCTGTAATTCCCCCATTGGTGATGAACTGGGTCTGTGTGATTCCCCCATTGGTGATGAACTGGGTCTGTGTGATTCCCCCATTGGCGATGAGCTGGGTCTGTGTCCTTCCCCCATTGGTGATGAGCTGGGTCTCTGTGATTCCCCCCATTGGTGATGAGCTGGGTCTCTGTAATTCCCCCATTGGTGATGAACTGGGTCTGTGTGATTCCCCCATTGGTGATGAACTGGGTCTGTGTAATTCCCCCATTGGTGATGAGCTGGGTCTGTGTGATTACCCCATTGGTGATGAGCTGGGTCTGTGTGATTCCCCCATTGGTGATGAACTGGGTCTGTGTGATTCCCCCCATTGGTGATGAACTGGGTCTGTGTGATTCCCCCATTGGTGATGAACTGGGTCTCTGTGATTCCCCCCATTGGTGATGAGCTGGGTCTCTGTAATTCCCCCATTGGTGATGAACTGGGTCTGTGTGATTCCCCCATTGGTGATGAACTGGGTCTGTGTAATTCCCCCATTGGTGATGAGCTGGGTCTGTGTGATTACCCCATTGGTGATGAGCTGGGTCTGTGTGATTCCCCCATTGGTGATGAGCTGGGTCTGTGTGATTCCCCATTGGTGATGAGCTGGGTCTGTGTGATTCCCCCATGAGTGATGAGCTGGGTCTGTGTTATTCCCCCCATTGGCGATGAGCTGGGTCTGTGTGATTCCCCATTGGTGATGAGCTGGGTCTGTGTGATTCCCCCATGAGTGATGACCTGGGTCTGTGTGATTCCCCCATTGGTGATGAGCTGGGTCTGTGTGATTCCCCCATTGGTGATGAGCTGTGTCTGTGTGATTCCCCCATGAGTGATGACCTGGGTCTGTGTGATTGCCCCATTGGTGATGAGCTGGGTCTGTGTGATTCCCCCATTGGTGATGAGCTGTGTCTGTGTGATTCCCCCATTGGTGATGAGCTGGGTCTGTGTGATTCCCCCATGAGTGATGACCTGGGTCTGTGTGATTGCCCCATTGGTGATGAGCTGGGTCTGTGTGATTCCCCCATTGGTGATGAGCTGTGTCTGTGTGATTCCCCCATTGGTGATGAGCTGGGTCTGTGTGATTCCCCCCATTGGTGATGAGCTGGGTCTGTGTGATTCCCCCATTGGTGATGAGCTGGGTCTGTGTGATTCCCCCATTGGTGATGAGCTGGGTCTGTGTGATTCCCCCATTGGTGATGAGCTGGGTCTGTGTGATTCCCCATTGGTGATGAGCTGGGTCTGTGTGATTCCCCCATTGGTGATGAGCTGGGTCTTTGTAATTCCCCCATTGGTGATGAGCTGGGTCTGTGTGATTCCCCCTTTGGTGATGAGCTGGGTCTGCGTAATTCCCCCATTGGTGATGAGCTGGGTCTGTGTGATTCCCCCATTGGTGATCAGCTGGGTCTGTGTGATTCCCCCCATTGGTGATGAGCTGGGTCTGTGTGATTACCCCATTGGTGATGAGCTCGGTCTGTGTAATTCCCCCCATTGGTGATGAGCTGAGTCTTTGTGATTCCCCCCATTCATGATGAGCTGGGTCTGTGTGATTCCCCCATTGGTGATGAGCTGGGTCTGTGTGATTCCCCCATTGGCGATGAGCTGGGTCTGTGTGATTCCCCCATTGGTGATGAGCTGCGTCTGTGTGATTCCCCCATGGGTGATGAACTGGGTCTGTGTGATTCCCCCATTGGTGATGAGCTGGGTCTGTGTGATTCCCCCCATTGGTGATGAGCTGGGTCTGTGTGATTCCCCCATTGGTGATGAGCTGGGTCTGTGTGATTCCCCCCATTGGTGATGAGCTGGGTCTGTGTGATTCCCCCATTGGTGATGAGCTGCGTCTGTGTGATTCCCCCATGGGTGATGAACTGGGTCTGTGTGATTCCCCCATTGGCGATGAACTGTGACTGTCTAATTCCCCCCATTGGTGATGAGCTGGGTCTGTGTGATTCCCCCATTGGTGATGACCTGGGTCTGTGTGATTCCCCCATTGGTGATGAGCTGGGTCTGTGTGATTCCCCCATTGGTGATGAGCTGGGTCTGTGTGATTCCCCCATTGGTCATGGGCTGGGTCTGTGTGATTCCCCCATTGGTGATGAGCTGGGTCTGTGTGATTCCCCCATTGGTGATGAGCTGGGTCTCTGTGATTCCCCCATTGGTGATGAGCTGGGTCTGTGTTATTCCCCTCATTGGTGATGAGCTGAGTCTGTGTGATTCCCCCATTGGTGATGAGCTGGGTCTGTGTGATTCCCCCCATTGGTGATGAGCTGGGTCTGTGTGATTCCCCCATTGGTGATGAGCTGGGTCTGTGTGATTCCCCCATTGGTGATGAGCTGGGTCTGTGTGATTCCCCCATTGGTGATGAGCTGGGTCTCTGTAATTCCCCCATTGGTGATGAGCTGGGTCTCTGTGATTCACCCATTGGTGATGAGCTGGGTCTGTGTGATTCTCCCATTGGTGATGAGCAGGGTCTGTCTGATTCCCCCATTGGCGATGAGCTGAGTCTTTGTGATTCCCCCATTGGTGATAGGCTGGGTCTGTGTGATTCCCCCCATTCGTGATGAGCTGGGTCTGTGTGATTCCCCCATTGGTGATGAGCTGGGTCTATATGTTTCCCCTATTGGTGATGAGCAGGGTCTGTGTGATTCCCCCATTGGCGATGAGCTGTGAATGTCTAATTCATCCCATTGGTGATGAGCTGGGTCTGTGTGATTCCCCCATTGGTGATGAGCTGGGTCTGTGTGATTCCCCCATTGATGATGAGCTGGGTCCGTATGATTCCCCCATTGGTGATGAGCTGGGTCTGTGTGATTCCCCCATTGATGATGAGCTGGGTCTGTGTGATTCCCCCATTGATGATGAGCTGGGTCCGTATGATTCCCCCATTGGTGATGAGCTGGGTCTGTGTGATTCCCCCATTGGTGATGAGCTGGGTCTGTGTGATTCCCCCATTGATGATGAGCTGGGTCTGTGTGATTCCCCCATTGGTGATGAGCTGTGTCTGTGTGATTCCCCCATTGGTGATGAGCTGGGTCTGTGTGATTCCCCCCATTGGTGATGATCTGGGTCTGTGTGATTCCCCCATTTGTGATGATCTGGGTCTGTGTGATTCCCCCATTGGTGATGAGCTGGGTCTGTGTGATTCCCCCATTGGTGATGAGCTGGGTCTCTGTGATTCCCCCATTGGTGATGAGCTGGGTCTGTGTGATTCCCCCATTGGTGATGAGCTGGGTCTGTGTGATTCCCCCATTGGTGATGAGCTGGGTCTGTGTGATTCCCCCCATTGGTGATGAGCTGGGTCTGTGTGATTCCCCCATGGGTGATAAGCTGGTTCTGTGTGATTCCCTCATTGGTGATGAGCTGGGTCTCTGTGATTCCCGCCATTGACGAAGAGCTGGGTCTGTGTGATTCCCCCATTGGTGATGAGCTGGATCTGTGTGACTCCCCCATTGGTGATGAGCTGGGTCTGTGTGATTCCAACATTGGTGATGACCTGGGTCTCTGTGATTCCCGCCATTGACGAAGAGCTGGGTCTGTGTGATTCCCCCATTGGTGATGAGCTGGGTCTGTGTGATTCCCCCATTGGCGATGAGCTGGGTCTGTCTGATTCCCCCATTGGTGATGACCTGAGTCTCTGTGATTCCCGCCATTGACGAAGAGCTGGGTCTGTGTGATTCCCCCATTGGCGATGAGCTGAGTCTTTGTGATTCCCCCATTGGTGATGAGCTGGGTCTGTGTGATTCCCCCATTGGTGATGAGCTGGGTCTGTGTGATTCCCCCATTGGTGATGAGCTGGGTCTGTGTGATTCCCCCATTGGTCATGAGCTGGGTCTGTGTGATTCCCCCATTGGTGATGAGCTGGGTCTGTGTGATTCCCCCATTGGTGATGACCTGGGTCTGTGTGATTCCCCCATTGGTCATGGGCTGGGTCTGTGTGATTCCCCCATTGGTGATGAGCTGGGTCTGTGTGATTCCCCCATTGGTGATGAGCTGGGTCTGTGTGATTCTCCCATTGGTGATGAGCTGGGTCTGTCTGATTCCCCCATTGGCGATGAGCTGAGTCTTTGTGATTCCCCCATTGGTGATAGGCTGGGTCTGTGTGATTCCCCCCATTCGTGATGAGCTGGGTCTGTGTGATTCCCCCCATTCGTGATGAGCTGGGTCTGTGTGATTCCCCCATTGGCGATGAGCTGTGAATGTCTAATTCATCCCATTGGTGATGAGCTGGGTCTGTGTGATTCCCCCATTGGTGATGAGCTGGGTCTCTGTAATTCCCCCATTGGTGATGAGCTGGGTCTGTGTGATTCCCCCATTGGTGATGAGCTGGGTCTGTGTGATTCCCCCATTGGTGATGAGCTGGGTCTGTGTGATTCCCCCATTGGTGATTAACTGGGTCCGTATGATTCCCCCATTGGTGATGAGCTGGGTCTGTGTGATTCCCCCATTGATGATGAGCTGGGTCTGTGTGATTCCCCCATTGGCGATGAGCTGGGTCTGTGTGATTCCCCCCATTGGTGATGAGCTGGATCTGTGTGATTCCCCCATGGGTGATAAGCTGGTTCTGTGTGATTCCAACATTGGTGATGACCTGGGTCTCTGTGATTCCCGCCATTGACGAAGAGCTGGGTCTGTGTGATTCCCCCATTGGTGATGAGCTGGGTCTGTGTGATTCCCCCATTGGCGATGAGCTGGGTCTGTGTGATTCCCCCATTGATGATCAGCTGGGTCTGTGTGATTCCCCCATTGATGATCAGCTGGGTCTGTGTGATTCCCCCATTGGTGATGAGCTGGGTCTGTCTGATTCCCCCATTGGTGATGACCTGAGTCTCTGTGATTCCCGCCATTGACGAAGAGCTGGGTCTGTGTGATTCCCCCATTGGCGATGAGCTGGGTCTGTGTGATTCCCCCATTGATGATCAGCTGGGTCTGTGTGATTCCCCCATTGGTGATGAGCTGGGTCTGTGTGATTCCCCCATTGGTGATGAGCTGAGTCTGTGTGATTCCTGGTGTTGTCAGACTTTTTACTCTGTGTAATTCCCCCATTGGTGATGAGCTGAGTCTGTGTGATTCCCCCATGGGTGATGAGCTGGTTCTGTGTGATTCCCCCCAGTGGTGATGAGCTGGGTCTGTGTGATTACCCCCATTGGTGATGAGCTGGGTCTGTGTGATTCCCCCATTGGTGATGAGCTGGGTCTGTGTGATTCCCCCCATAGGTGATGAGCTGAGTCTGTGTGATTCCCACCTTTGGTGATGAGCTGGGTCTGTGTGATTCCCCCATTGGTGATGAGCTGGGTCTGTGTGATTCCCCCATTGGCGATGAGCTGAGTCTTTGTGATTCCCCCATTGGTGATGACCTGGGTCTCTGTGATTCCCGCCATTGACGAAGAGCTGGGACTGTGTGATTCCCCCATTGGTGATGAGCTGGGTCTGTGTGATTCCCCCATTGGCGATGAGCTGGGTCTGTGTGATTCCCCCATTGGCGATGAGCTGGGTCTCTGTGATTCCCGCCATTGACGAAGAGCTGGGTCTGTGTGATTCCCCCATTGGTGATGAGCTGGGTCTGTGTGATTCCCCCATTGATGATGAGCTGGGTCTGTGTGATTCCCCCATTGGTGATGAGCTGTGTCTGTGTGATTCCCCCATTGGTGATGAGCTGTGTCTGTGTGATTCCCCCATTGGCGATGAGCTGGGTCTCTGTGATTCCCGCCATTGACGAAGAGCTGGGTCTGTGTGATTCCCCCATTGGCGATGAGCTGGGTCTCTGTGATTCCCGCCATTGACGAAGAGCTGGGTCTGTGTGATTCCCCCATTGGCGATGAGCTGGGTCTGTGTGATTCCCCCATTGGCGATGAGCTGGGTCTCTGTGATTCCCGCCATTGACGAAGAGCTGGGTCTGTGTGATTCCCCCATTGGCGATGAGCTGGGTCTGTGTGATTCCCCCATTGGCGATGAGCTGAGTCTGTGTGATTCCCCCATGGGTGATGAGCTGGGTCTGTGTGATTCCCCCATTGGCGATGAGCTGAATCTTTGTGACTCATAAGAACATAAGAAATAGGAGCAGGAGTCGGCCATCTAGCCCTTCGAGCCTGCCCCGCCATTCAATAAGATCATGGCTGATCTGTCGTGACTCAGCTCCACCTTCCCACCCTCTCCCCATAACCCTTAATCCCTTCTCTTATCAAAAACCCATCAACCCGTTTCTTAAAAATATTTAGCGAGGCAGCCTCCACCACTTCAACGGGCAGAGAATTCCAGAGATTCACCACCCTTTGAGTGAAGAAGTTCCTCCTCAACTCTGTTCTAAACTGCCCCCCCTTTATCTTGAGGCTGTGCCCCCTAGTCCTACTGTCTTTTTTGAGCGGGAAGAGTCTCTCCACCTCTATCCTATCCATCCCATTCATCATCTTATACGTCTCAATGAGATCTCCCCTCATTCTTCTAAACTCTAACAAGTACAAGCGTAGTTTATTCAGCCTCTCCTCATAGCTCAATCCCCTCAACTCCGGTATCAGCCGAGTAAACCTCCTCTGCACTCCCTCCAGGGCCAAAATGTCCTTGCGCAGGTGCGGCGCCCAAAACTGCACACAGTACTCCAGCTGCGGCCTCACCAATGCCCTATACAGCTGCAGCAAGACCTCCCTACTTTTATATTCAATCCCCTTCGCTATGAAGGCCAGCATCCCATTCGCCTTCCTGACCACCTGCTGCACCTGCAAGCTGGGTTTTTGCGACTCATGCACAAGGACCCCGAGGTCCCTCTGCACCGTCGCCTGCTGCAGTTTTTCGCCCCGTAAGTAATAGTCCTTCCTACCATTCCTCCTACCAAAGTGACCACCTCACACTTGCCAACATTAAATTCCATTTGCCATTTTCTGGCCCATTTGCCCAGCCTATCTAGATCCTTCTGCAGACTCTCCACACCCTCCGCACAATTTGCCTTTCCCCCAATCTTGGTGTCATCAGCAAATTTCGACACCCTGCACTCGGTTCCCTCCTCCAGATCATCTATATAAATGGTAAATAGCTGAGGCCCCAGCACCGATTCCCCCATTGATGATCAGCTGGGTCTGTGTGATTCCCCCATTGATGATCAGCTGGGTCTGTGTAATTCCCCCATTGGCGATGAGCTGGTTCTGTGTGATTCCCCCCATTGGTGATGAGCTGGGTCTGTGTGATTCCACCATTGGTGATGAGCTGGGTCTGTGTGATTCCCCCATTGGCGATGAGCTGGTTCTGTGTGATTCCCCCCATTGGTGATGAGCTGGGTCTGTGTGATTCCCCCATTGGTGATGAGCTGGGTCTGTGTGATTCCGCCATTGGTGATGAGCTGGGTCTGTGTGATTCCCCCCATTGGTGATGAGCTGGGTCTGTGTGATTCCCCCATTGGTGATGAGCTGGGTCTGTGTGATTCCCCCATTGGTGATGAGCTGGGTCTGTGTGATTCCCCCCATTGGTGATGAGCTGGGTCTGTGTGATTCCCCCATTGGTGATGAGCTGGTTCTGTGTGATTCCCCCCATTGGTGATGAGCTGGGTCTGTGTGATTCCCCCATGGGTGATGAACTGGGTCTGTGTGATTCCCCCCATTGGTGATGAGCTGGGTCTGTGTGATTCCGCCATTGGTGATGAGCTGGGTCTGTGTGATTCCCCCCATTGGTGATGAGCTGGGTCTGTGTGATTCCCCCATTGGTGATGAGCTGAATCTTTGTGATTCCCCCATTGGTGATAGAACATAGAACATAGAACATAGAACATTACAGCGCAGAACAGGCCCTTCGGCCCACGATGTTGCGCCGACCAGTTACAAAACAATGACCCACTAGCCTAAACCAATCCCTTTTCATCCATAAACCTATCCACAGATCTTTTAAACGCCCCCAAACTAGGTGCATTTACAACTGCAGCTGGCAGGGCATTCCAGTCCCTCACCACCCTCTGGGTAAAGAACCTACCCCTGACATCTGTCCTATAACTACCCCCCCTTAATTTAAAATCGTGCCCCCTCGAGCTAGCTTTCTCCATCCTAGGAAAAAGGCTATCACTATCTACCCTGTCTAAACCTCTAATCATCTTATATGTTTCAATGAGATCCCCTCTTAGCCGCCTTCTTTCCAGCGAAAACAACCCCAAATCTCTCAATCTCTCCTCATAGGATCTCCCCTCCATACCAGGCAACATCCTGGTAAACCTCCTCTGCACCCTCTCCAAAGCCTCCACATCCTTCCTGCAATGTGGGGACCAGAACTGCACACAGTACTCCAAGTGCGGCCGCACCAGAGATGTGTACAGTTGCATCATGACGCTGCGACTCCTAAATTCAATCCCCCTACCAATAAACGCCAAAACTCTGTATGCCTTCTTAACAACCTTATCCACTTGATTCCCAACTTTCAGGGATCTATGTACACATACACCTAGATCCCTCTGCTCCTCCACACTATTCAAAGTCCTCCCGTTAGCCCTATACTCAACACATCTGTTATTCCTACCGAAATGAATTACCTCACACTTCTCCACATTAAACTCCATCCGCCACCTCTCAGCCCAGCTCTGCAACCTTTCTAAGTCATCCTGCAAACTATGACACCCTTCCTCACAATCTACCACACCTCCGACTTTGGTGTCATCAGCAAACTTACTAATCCACCCAACTATACCCTCATCCAGATCATTAATAAAAATTACAAACAGCAGTGGCCCCAAAACAGATCCCTGAGGCACACCACTTGTAACCGAACTCCATGACGAATATTTCCCATCAACCACCACTCTCTGTCTCCTATCTGCTAGCCAATTCCTGATCCAATTACCTAGATCACCCCCAATCCCATACATCTGCATTTTCTGCAGAAGCCTACCATGGTGAACCTTATCAACGCCTTGCTAAAATCCATATACACCACATCAACTGCCTTACCCCTATCCACCTCTTTGGTCACTTTCTCAAAGAACTCGATAAGGTTAGTAAGACATGACCTACCCGCTACCAAACCATGCTGACTGTCTCTAATCAACTCATTACTTTCCAAATAACTATAAATCCTGTCTCTAATAATCCTTTCCAAAAACCTTACCCACCACAGAAGTAAGACTCACCGGTCTATAATTCCCAGGGAAGTCCCTTCTCCCCTTCTTAAACAATGGGACAACATTTGCTGTCCTCCAATCTTCTGGTACTATACCAGAGACTAACGACGACCTGACCGATCAGAGCCAGAGGCTCCGCAATCACCCCTCTTGCCTCCCAAAGAATCCTTGGGTAAATCCATCTGGACCAGGGACTTATCTATTTTCAATCCCTCTAAAATATCCAGCACATCCCCCGTATCAACTGCAATACTATCTATTACACAACCCCTGCACCCCAGTGTCCTCCTCAGCTACATTCCTGTCCCTTGCGTGAACACCGAAGAGAAATATTGGTTCAACGCCTCTCCAATCTCCTCCGGTTCCACACACAACTTCCCTCTACTGTCTGTAACTGGCCCTAATCTTGTCCTAACCAACCTTCTGTTCTTGACATACCTGTAAAACGCCTTAGGATTCTCCTTAATCCTATCAGCCAAAATCATCTCATGTCCTCTTTTAGCCCTTCTTAACTCCCTCTTCAACTCCCTCCTAGCCAATCTAATGATGACCTGGGTCTCTGTGATTCCCGCCATTGACGAAGACCTGGGTCTGTGTGATTCCACCAGTGGTGATGAGCTGGATCTGTGTGAATCCCCCATTGGTGATGAGCTGGGTCTGTGTGATTCCCCCATTGGTGATGATCTGGGTCTGTGTGATTTCCCACCCATTGGTGATGAGCTGGGTCTGTGTGATTCCACCAGTGGTGATGAGCTGGGTCTGTGTGATTCCCCATTGGTGATGAGCTGGGTCTGTGAGATTCCCCCATTGGTGATGAGCTGGGTCTGTGTGATTCCCCCATTGGCGATGAGCTGGGTCTGTGTGATTCCCCCCATTGGTGATGAGCTGGGTCTGTGTGATTTCCCCCCATTGGTGATGAGCTGGGTCTGTGTGATTACCGCCATTGGTGATAGAGCTGGGTCTGTGTGATTCCCCCCATGGGTGATGAGCTGGGTCTGTGTGATTCCCCCATTGGTGATGAGCTGGGTCTGTGTGATTCCCCCATTGGTGATGAGCTGGGTCTGCGTGATTCCCCCATTGGTGATGAGCTGGGTCTGTGTGATTCCCCCATTGGTGATGAGCTGGGTCTGTGTGATTCCCCCATTGGTGATGAGCAGGGTCTGTGTGATTCCCCCCATGGGTGATGAACTGGGTCGGTGTGATTCCACCATGGGTGATGAACTGGGTCTGTGTGATTCCCCGATTGGTGATGACCTGGTTCTGTGTGATTTCTCCCCATTGGTGATGAGCTGGGTCTGTGTGATTACCGCCATTGGTGATGAGCTGGGTCTGTGTGATTCCCCCATGGGTGATGAGCTGGGTCTGTGTGATTACCGCCATTGGTGATGAGCTGGGTCTGTGTGATTCCCCCCATTGGTGATGAGCTGGGTCTGTGTGATTTCCCCCCATTGGTGATGAGCTGGGTCTGTGTGATTCCCCCATTGGTGATGAGCTGGGTCTGTGTGATTACCGCCCATTGGTGATGAGCTGGGTCTGTGTGATTCCCCCATTGGTGATGAGCTGGGTCTGTGTGATTACCGCCATTGGTGATGAGCTGGGTCTGTGTGATTCCCCCATGGGTGGTGAGCTGGGTCTGTGTGATTCCCCCATTGGTGATGAGCTGGGTCTGTGTGATTCCCCCATTGGTGATGAGCTGGGTCTGTGTGATTCCCCCCATTGGTGATGAGCTGGGACTGTGTGATTCCCCCATGGGTAATGAACTGGGTCTGTGTCATTCGCCGTGGTGATGAGGCTGGTTCTTTGTGGTTCAACCATTGATGATAGGTAGAGGGATTATGATGTGGAGAGGGAGGGAATGTGGAACTGAGCCACGATAGGTCAGGCATGATCTTATTGAATGGCGGGGCAGGCTCGTAAGGCTAGATGTCCTATTTCTTACGTACTTATGTTCTTATGAGCTGGGTCTGTGTGATTCCCCCCATTACTGATGAGCTGGGTCTGTGTGATTTCCCCCATTGATGATGAGCTGGGTCTGTGTGATTCCCCCCATTAGTGAAGAGCTGGGTCTGTGTGATTCCCCCCATTAGTGAAGAGCTGGGTCTGTGTGATTCTCCCCATTGGTGATGTGCTGGGTCTGTGTGATTCCCCCATTGGTGATGAGATTGGTCTGTGTGATTCCCCCATTGGTGATGAGCTGGGGTCTGTGTGATTCCCCATTGGTGATGAGCTGGGTCTGTGTGATTCCCCCATGGTTGATGAGCTGGGTCTGTGTGATTCCCCCATTTGGTGATGAGATTGGTCTGTGTGATTCCCCCATGGGTGATGAGCTGGGTCTGTGTGATTCCCCCCATTGGTGATGAGCTGGGTCTGTGTAATTCCCCATGGTGATGAGCGGGTCTGTGTAATTCCCCCATTGGTGATGTGCTGGGTCTGTGTGTGATTCCCCCATTGGTGATGTGCTGGGTCTGTGTGATTCCCCCATTGGTGATGAGATTGGTCTGTGTAATTCCCCCATTGGTGATGAGCTGGTCTGTGTAATTCCCCCATTGGTGATGAGCTGGGTCTGTGTATTCCCCCATTTGGTGATGTGCTGGGTCTGTGTGATTCCCCCATTGGTGATGAGCTGGGTCTGTGTGATTCCCCCATTGGCGATGAGCTGGTCTGTGTGATTCCCCCATTGGATGATGAGCTGGGTCTGTGTGATTCCCCCCATTGGTGATGAGCTGGGTCTGTGTGATTCCCCCATTGGTGATGAGCTGGGTCTGTGTGATTCCCCCATTGGTGATGAGCTGGGTCTGTGTGATTCTCCCATTGGTGATGAGCTGGGTCTGTGTAATTCCCCCATTGGTGATTGTGCTGGGTCTGTGTGATTCCCCCATTGGTGATGAGCTGGGTCTGTGTGATTCCCCCATTGGTGATGAGCTGGGTCTGTGTGATTCCCCCCATTGGTGATGAGCTGGGTCTGTGCGATTCCCCCATTGGTGATGAGCTGGGTCTGTGCGATTCCCCATTGGTGATGAGCTGGGTCTGTGCGATTCCCCCATTGGTGATGAGCTGGGTCTGTGTGATTCCCCCATTGGTGATGAGCTGGGTCTGTGTGATTCTCCCCATTGGTGATGAGCTGGGTCTGTGTGATTCCCCCATTGGTGATGAGCTGGGTCTGTGTGATTCCCCCATTGGTGATGAGCTGGTCTGTGTGATTCCCCCATTAGTGATGAGCTGGGTCTGTGTGATTCCCCCCATTGGTGATGAGCTGGGTCTGTGTGATTCTCCCCATTGGTGATGAGCTGGGTCTGTGTGATTCCCCCATTGGTGATGAGCTGGGTCTGTGTGATTCCCCCATTGGCGATGAGCTGGGTCTGTGTGATTCCCCCATTGGTGATGTGCTGGGTCTGTGTGATTCCCCCATTGGTGATGTGCTGGGTCTGTGTGATCCCCATTGGTGATGAGCTGGGTCTGTGTGATTCCCCCATTGGTGATGAGGTGGGTCTGTGTGATTCCCCCATTGGTGATGACTGGGTCTGTGTGATTCCCCCATTGGTGATGAGGTGGGTCTGTTTGATTCCCCCCATTGATGATGAGATGGGTGTTTAATTTAAATGTTTTATTGTATTTCATTAATTACTTTTCTCTTTTTCTTCTCTCAAGGAATTTGAATTTTGAAGACTGAAATGCCACTCAGAACCCTTGGTCCCACAAACCTTTTCTCCAGAGGAGAAAGTTTAAGGACAACCCATCACAACTACCCTACGACCGCCACACCTATCCATTATCTGCTTTGCAATTTCCTCCTCCACATCTCCAATACTATGTGGTGGGGCCTGTAGAAAACTCCTATTGACCACTCCTTTCCTATTTCTAACTTCAGCCCACACTGATAGACAGTGTAGGCACACAAATTCTGATACTCACTAATAGACACACACAGGTACATTCTGTTAGACACACACGCAGATACACCTTGATATGCACACAAATAGATATTCACACATACCGCTACACAGATGTGCACTGATATGCACAGATACACACTGATACATACATGGATACACACACTTACTCACACACACTGATGCAGACTAACACATGCATAGACACTGACGCAGACGCACAAACATTGACAGAGAGACATTAGACACTCAGAGACATACAGACACACATAAACACACACACACGCACGCACACACACACACACACACACACACAGATACTGACAGACAGACATACACAGATATTGGCAGAAACACACACGCACAGACTCTGACAGACAAACATAGACACTGACAGACACACACACAAAGCATGACAGATACACACAGACTGACAGACACACACAAAACACTGACAGGTACACACACAGATACTGACAGATACACATACACACAGACTGACGGACACACACACAAACACAGAGAGACACACAGAGACACTGACAGACACATATGCACAGACACTGACACACAGACACTGACACACCCTCACAGACACTGACAGATACATACACACAGCCTCTGACGCACACACAGACATTGACAGACAGACACACACACACACAAGACTGATACAAATACACACTAGCTTCCTGATTGGTTGAAGCATCTGTGGCTCAGCCAATAGAGCACCAGGATTTGTTTGGATGGGGCGGGGCCGTTAGCTGCTGTTCTGATTGGCTGACACGGCTGTCAGTCACAAAGGCAGCCTCAGATATGGCTCACCAGCTGTCACTGTATGGAGACCAGTCATTGGTGGGCTTGGCTGTCAGGAAGTGAGCAGCAATTCTGATTGGCTGATGGGGCAGTGTCTGTTAGCAATCCAGTCCCTGATTGGCTGAGGTGGGTCAGTGCGCCATTCCAGTTTCTGATTGGTAGAGGCGGACAGTTAGCAATCCTGTTTCTGATTGGCAGAGGCAGACAGTTAGCAATCCAGTTTCTGATTGGCAGAGATGGTGATTTGTGATCGTGATCTGTAATTGGTGATTTAGGTGATCGTGATCTGTGATTGGTGATTTAGTGATCGTGATCTGTGATTGGTGATTAGTGATCGTGATCTGTGATTGGCTGTCAGTCAGTTTTGTTTCTTCACAAATTGAATAATTGACGTAACTGGATAATTCACCATGATTCTGATCTGCTCCCTGAATTTGGATTTGAATCACTGCATAAATAAATGTGTTTGTGCAGGCAATTTATATCCCGCAGCATCAATCCGACTTGTTGGAATGTGAGATTCAGGAAGGGTGACGGAAATTAATCCTTTCACTTTCGAATAGATAAAAAGTATAACAGACACCACCCAGAAGAGAATGAAAGCTCCGATATGCTGAAGAGTAAAATCATTGATTTCCTTCTGCTCTCCATCTCGGGGTCTATGTGATTCTCTCTCTGACTCTGAGCCCTCAGTCCCTTCCGGACTCGACTGGTCACCAAAATGTGTCTGACTGTCAGAGCGTTAATCAACAGCACTAAACCGAATGGGAGCAATGGGGTTAAAACCTTATCAAACCAGGAAAATTACAACCCAGCCAGGATCAGTCCAATATCTTGTCTTTGTCCGACAGAGCCCACTGGACATTGCCAATTATCCTTCCATGTTCCTTTGTAAAGTACCAGGGGATATTTTTCAGAGAGAGCAGGATGCTGGTTGTTGTCAGAACCACAGCCGCAGTTTTTCCAGTGCAATATTTAGTTTTCAGTTTCTGACAGCCAATGGCCACAAATCGATCAAAGGAGAAAGAGATGGGTGAACCAGACAGAACAGTCTCTGGTTGCATTCAGCAGGGCTTTGTGAACACGACACACACAGGTGAGATCCAGGAAATTCACAGGGAAATAATAACCATTTATGTAGGTGAGAATGGGATTAAGGATGATGAACAGTAGATCCGCCACTGCCATGGCCACCAGGTAGCAAGTGGTGCAGGTGGAGAGGCCACACTTTCCTCGACTCAGGATCACAATTCCCAGTAATTAACTGTCAGGGAAAAAAGGAATAAGAGCCAGAAAATTATTGAGTAAACATTCTCAATGTGTGAACTGACAGTAAGGAGAGGATTTCAGCATCATCCAATGGACAAGAGTTCCCGGGGTAGCGATGTTGTTGGAGGATTGTCTTAGAGATTAACATTGCAGATTGGAAAGTAGCCAATGTAACATCACTGGTTAAATAGGGACTGGGGGACAGGAAGCTGTGAATTACACATCTCTCACTTGATGGAGGAAAATCTGCAAATTCTGATCATTCAAATATTTCAGAGAGATTGGATTTCTCATCTGATCTGTTTTACAGGATTAATTCAGACTGGACGGGTTTCCAATTAGACCCAAAGTGGACAGTGATAGAATCTGCAATCCTTTCCTGCTCCCAATTATCAGAGCCCACCCCGGATTGAACAGGGCTGGACAGCTGATGGAGTTGGATCTCAATTCTGGATTTTTCTATTTAAATTCCCCCTCTCCAAATTTCCTCCGCATTCTCACTCTCTCCAGCAACCTTTCTTGCTTCTAATTTATAGATTATATCCTCTGACAGTCATTTTCTTTCCTTTCTTCTCTCCCTCTCTCTATGCCTTCTCCTTTGTTTCTCTATCTATCTCTTCTTCTCTCCGACCAGCTTTATTCCCCTCTATCTAGATTTCCTCTCCCATCCAGTGCATTTCTATTCTTCATTCACGTCATCGCTTTACCCCATATCTCCCTATCGCTCTCTAATTGTTCTCTCTTTATGAAGGTTTCTCCCCATATCTCTTTGTCTCACCCCAGTATTGCTCTCTCCATCTCGCTTTCTCCCCATTTCTCTCACCTTCCCCCAGACTCTCTTCCTCTCCCATTCCAGCTTTCTTTGTGGAATTTAAGCACAGCATGATCCCATGGGCAGCACTGTAACTATATCCAGGGAGGATAAAGTGTGGGGGGGTCGGGGGGAGACATTTCATTTCCCTCGCCTCGCGCTTGGTGTAAACCTCCACCCTGCACCGTGTGAATTCTGAGTTTGGATACATATCCCCTCAGTTACAGAAAGAGATAAACTCCTCCTTTTCAACTGGGAAAAGCTGTGGTCCATTCCTATGGTAGATGTATTAAAATGAGTGTCCCATTGGGCAACACGACAGCTCAGTGACTATCACTGTTTGCTGTGCAGATACATGGATTTTGGGCCGGTGTCTGTGGGAGTTTGCGCGTTCTCCCCGTGCTGGCGTGGGTTTTCTCCGGGTGGGGAGAATCCTGTTCTCTAACTCCAAAGTTTTTTGCATCCTCTTGTGACTAGTGCTCCAGTTCAATTCCGAATCTCAGGGGTTTCAGGATTCACTTCACCCCATATAGTTACTGTGTTTAATTTTATGAGCTCAATCCTTAAATAAAAACTATGGGAGCCACGTTAATTCATCTCACTCATCTGCAACAGGCACTTTTCCAAATCTTCACCAACATTCTCATTAGATTGTGTTATAAGTGAGAGAGAGAGAGGAGGTGTGAGAGAGAGAGAGGAGGTGTAAGAGAGAGAGAGGAGGTGTAAGAGAGAGAGAGAGAGAGAGAGAGGAGGAGGTGTAAGGAGAGAGAGAGGAGGTGTGAGAGAGAGAGAGAGAGAGAGAGGAGGTGTAAGAGAGAGAGAGGGAGGTGTAAGAGAGAGAGAGAGAGGAGGTGTAAGAGAGAGAGAGAGGAGGTGTGAGAGAGAGAGAGAGAGAGAGGAGGTATAAGAGATAGAGAGAGGAGGTGTGAGAGAAGGAGAGAGAGAGAGGAGGTGTAAGAGAGAGAGAGAGGAGGTGTGAGAGAGAGAGAGAGAGGAGGTGTAAGAGAGAGAGAGAGAGGAGGTGTAAGAGAGAGAGAGAGAGGAGGTGTAAGAGAGAGAGAGAGGGAGGTGTGAGAGAGAGAGAGAGAGGAGGTGTAAGAGAGAGAGAGAGGAGGGGTAACACAGTGAGCACGTGA